>VZRZ01000509.1:550084-603328 GCA_013398175.1 Climacteris rufus | reverse complement strand
GAGGGGAGGGGAGGGGAGGGGAGACAAAGTGCTAGAAAGTCCATCTGTTCCTCAAAGGGAAGCCAAATTTGAGAAATTAGGATAACAGAAACCATTCTTCTGTGTCCAAAACACTTTTAGATGTTGTTGACATATAACAGCTCTTGTTAGTGGTGCGGGTTGCCAGCAAAGATATAGTTGGAGTTATTTAAATTTTCTCTCAGAATTATTATCTTTGTAGGTTTTCTGAGAGCTATTGAGCCACAGTACAGGTTTTGCAAGCACAGTGATATGCCTATAGAGCTATGATCAGATAGAGCCCAGTAATTGAGGGTGGATTTATCAAATGCCTTTGGCAGTGTCATAAAGAACTAGACTGTGCACCTTAAGCATTGCGGGCCTGTATTTCATTTGGGTCTTTGTGGGAAGATGCATTGTGCTCCTAGTCTTTTGATTAAGACACACCTATGAATTGCAAAAGTGGAATTATCCCAGGATTCACTCCTCAGAGAAGAGAGAATGGAAGGTTGGGGCTTTTTTTTCCCTTCAGAACTGATTCCATAGTTCAAGAGACCGGAATTTTAGCACAAGACAAAGTATTAGATCTTTGTTTTGGCACTTACACTGCCCTTTCATTTAGCCATTCAGGACATTGAACACTGTTTAAGGTGAAACAAGGCATTGCATTGCAGTAGTGAATATTGCAGCACTACATTGTACCTAGAAACCAAGGTGTGCAGTAAGAAAGGGAAAAACACTCCAGATGGATTTTAGTTTGAAAGTTGGAACATGGATTTATTTCTCTCTCACCTGACAATGTAAAATTGTCTTGTTTAGAGACTTAAAAGCTAATGTGTCAAAAAGGAAACTTTTTTTTCATTAGCTGAATCCTTTTCCTCACATCCACCAGTCTGGTAGTCCTCACAAATAAAACTTGCAGCATAAAAGATATGGCACAAACACAACTCTAGGGCCTTGGGAAAACAAGAAGAAAGAAAGGATGAAAAAAAAAAAAACCACATTCCTTTTAACTACAGTCTGTATTTGTGTCTGCTTTAAACCACAGCCTCATACACACAGGTTCTTCTCCCTCTGTATTTCTCTTTGGTCTTATATGCTTGCTCTACACATTCACTTCTTGTCTTCAGGAATTTTTGGCAGCTATGAGCTGTGGTTTATATTGTGTAATTACTGGAGTTATCTAAATGTCCACAAAGAGATGAAAGTGGAGGTGGGGATTTACTCACCTAATCCAGTTCTGCTTTCTGACAGAGAGAAGAGTTTCAGTCACAGGTTTTGCAGTCAAAACTGGTCTTCACATTATTTTGATGACTGGAGCAGGATCTTCAGTGCAAGCACTCTATCCGCTGTAGGGGGAACATCCAGTTGGCACAAGTGTTTGGTTATGAGAGATGCTTCAAAACAGTTCACATCTGATTATAAAATGATGAAAACACTCAGGGGACATACAGGATGTTTGATTTAGAGAAATTATCTCCTCACAGGTAAAATGGCCTGTGCTTGTTAGTAGAGTGAATAATGTCATCTGTGGACTTTAGTGAAATTGCTATTTCTCCACACATTTCTTATTGCATTATATTATGCAGAAGGACTATGTATTGATGGATTGCCTCACTCACCAAGAGCAGAGCACATTCCTGGAGAGCAGGCGGCTGGCCCTCAGCTGTCCCTGGGAACCCACTCCATCAGAAAGCTCCCTCCAGCTCCTATCAAAGAAATCCCTCCCGGCAGCGGCTGCATCAGTGAATTGAAAGATGAACTTTGGATGACCGAAAAGCAAAACATGCTGGTCTTTTAATCCAGCTGCTAGAGTTGGATTGCTGCCTCTTGCCTAACCATACAACTTTTAGCCTCATCCCTGTTCAGCTCAGTTCCTAGCCGGGATGCATTTAAAGCATGTAAATTATTTGCTTTCCATAACACCACTGTAAGTGTGCTACTGTTTACTAGGCCTTAGCTCTTCTTTCTCAAGGCTTTGAACTTTAATTACTCATTCTGATACATGTGACATCATGAGTGTTCTCTACATTTAATTGTGATAAAGTCTTTTCTGATACTCTGGTTGCAATTTTAGTTTTGGCAGATCTTCCCAGGGTAGTCCAAGGGCTTTTGGAAGTGAAAGAGAAAAGAAAGTACATTTGTACCTTAAACTACTTTCTGGAAAGTGTTAAAAAGAAAAGTTACATCCCAAAGTAGGTTTCCCATCAAAATTCAGACAGTAAGCATGCTGTAAGCAGTGCTAGCCCTCCATGGATGGCCAAATGTCTCAGCCTCAGACATAAGATTTTTGAAAAAGCAAAGAGATGTGGTTTGTCTCTTTTTCACTGAAGGAGAGTCAAAGAAAATCCCAAGGGACGGTAAACTGCACTGTGTGGAAGCAATTTTAAGAACAGTGTCCTCACCACCACCTCAGACTGCAAATCTAAATCAACCTAGGAACTTTTCAAAGTATGATAGAGCTACTGCTCTCATGCTTGTTTCCTCAAGGCTTATGAACAAAATCCCCGTAGAGCGTGACTCATACTAACCTTACTTGCCATCTCTATCAAAACTTATGCCATGGGTTAGAGCCACACTCAAGATCTTTATCTGAAAGGTTATGCATTTTTGTTAGAAATCTAATGTTAGGAACCTAAACTATGTTTTAAATTTGTCTATCATCAAGTCCTCTGACATTTGTGTTTTCAGCCTGGAGAAAAGAAGACTCTGGGGAGACCTTATCGCTCTCTACAAATATCTGAAAGGAGGTTGTATCAAGGTGGGAGGCAGCTTCTTGTCTCAGGCAACTCATGAGAGGACAAGAGGAAATGGCTTCAAGCTATGCCAGGGGAGGTAGAGGTTGGACATCAGGAAGCACTTTTTCACTGAAGGGGTGGTTAAGCATTGGAAAAGACTGGATGTGGCAATTACTGCCACAACTAAACTGGTTTAGTTGGCATAGTGGGGTTTGTTCAAAGGTAAGACTCAATTGTCTTGGAGGTCTTTTCCAAACCTAAAGATTCTATGATTCTATGTCATGAAAACTATGGTCCTGCTTAATGCAACAGCATTGCAAGTTTCCACCTACTTCATTCAATCAATATGTTGTGTAGTCATTCAGGTGTGTCTTCTGCAGACCACATTTAGCTATGATTGCTGAATTAATCATTCACAGCTCTCCAAGGTAGGCTTTGAAGACAGAGTTGCTTGTATCTCAAAGGTCAACACAAGACAAGGTTACAAATCTGAGGTAAAAGCTCTAACAGTGTTAATACCCCACCCAGTGTATCTAAACCAGACCATCCTCCCAAAAATCAGGTAATTATGTAAATTAACTTTTGTTTCACTGAGGTAATTCTTGAAACAGCAGTCAGACAAGTTTGTCTGAGTTGGTAGAAAAATTAGGTTCTAAAGATTAAGCTGTTGCATCCAAGGCCACCAGTCTACCAGAGGAAGCTGAGAGCCAGGCACAGTGCTGCACCGGAAGATAGCTTCTTAAGAACAGAAATAGAAAATCAGACCCAGGCCATTTACTGTGAAGGGTGATCCATACCTTTCTGTTGTCACAGATGAAAAGTCAGAAGAATTAGATCAATGAAGAAAGACACTGCTTCCAAGAGTGAAATGAAACTAATCACAGCCTAGGAACACAGCAGCTCTATGTCATCACTATTCATCTTCAAGAATACCTGATCAGCAAATGTCATTATTCAAATGAATGAGTTGCAATGAATTTTGCAAATACGGGAAATAGATTTTGTATCTCTGAGTGCTGATTGATTAAGCTCTTTCAAACTAATATGGCCCATTTAATGCAGTATCACTGTGCAAAATAAGAACCCCTCAGAAAACACCAGGAAAAAGCTGTGGATGAAGACCAAGAGGTCTGCAGCTCAGGACCATGCAGGCTGGGTGCCACGTCTTCTCCAACTCAGAAGTCTGATCTCATTTGGGCTCAGAACAAGCCCTAAAGGGTTTCAAGCTTTCTAAAATGCCTGCTCTTCTTTCTTAGAGCTGTGCAGCAGTTCATATTCATCTCCAGTTCAATAAAAAGCAGACCCAGTCCCACTATGTTGTCTTTTGTCACTTCCATCTGACAATGATAACTGGGAAATGGCACGTGTAATATAATTATAATCTGCCATTTCTGTCCAGACAGAGAAAGCACACAGGGGGAAAGTTGTGCTGTCCCTCAGATGAATTTTTGCTTAAAAACGTGACTAGATGGAAAACCCACCTAACACCTTGTGCAGCATGCTTCCTTTGTCTGTTAGTACTTGACCTGCACAGCCAGCTCTCAGCAACTAATTTTTCTTCACAGATGTTCACAAAAAGTCTTGAAGTGTTCAACACCATATAATATAAATTGAGTTTTTAACATCATATTAGAATTCTACTGCTCTCTTTCTTCAACAGGTTTACAATGCCATCTGTTACACACCACCAGAAATCAACATTGTTTGATTATGGCAAGTTGCACACATTGCAAATAATTTTTCAGCAGCCTTGGAAATTAGTAACTTTGATGAGGTCTTTAGAAAAGATTCAAATGTGACCTATTTTTGGCTCATGTAACATTCTGCTCATAGCTTGACTTTATACAACTTATGTACTGCTAGCTGTAGGTACTGTTGATACTGTTCATTGAAGCCAATTCAATAAAACCCATATGAAAAGATAGCCGTTATTCTAAGCCACTACTAAGCTCTACAGATCTTCATAACACTTCATATGAGCTGATTACATTTCAGCAAAGAAGCAAGCACTTTCCCTTTCTTGAAAAAAATGTTCTGTAAGAACCAGACAACTCCATTAGGTGACCTACATACTATATATTAGAGCTACACGTAGATGGAAGGCACCATTGAAATAAATGTAAACCATTTTCAGCTGTGAATGAAAAGTGAATTATTATCTTGGATGTGAAGACCAATAGAGATGATAGCTGGCTACCTTTCACCCTGTTTCCAGAAGGTCAGTTCCAATACTCACAAGATTTGTCATTTTACTTTAAATATTCGATTATTTCTGCTGGAATGGCTTTATATTGTCATTGAGGGAATACCAAAGTGCAACAATGCATGCATTTAATTTGCTGAATCATAGCTAACCTCTATAGCTTGAAGGAGGAATAATCAACTCTTTGTAACCAAACCACCTTAGAAATTCATCATTTCTCTATACTTACTTCCATAGGCTCCTGTGATAGTTAATTAAAAAAAAACAACAAACATACACAAATGTCTGTCATTATCATTATGCTAGGATGAGATCACACACTGAGAGAAATAGGTAATATCCTGCCTTTTGGACCTTTGACTTAGCTGAGATGGATACTACCTTTTGCTAACACACTATATATGAAGAGGGAGAAGACAGACCCTTCTCACACAAGCTGAAACACATAAAATTCTTTCTAAATATAAGCAAACACTTTTTTTACTGTTGTGTGTTCGAACACTGAAACAGCCTGCTGAAGAGACATTGTGAAATCTCTGTTCTTGGGCATATGCGAAACTTGGGCAACCTATTCTAGATGATCATGCTTGAGCAGGGAGGATGCACTAAGTGGTCCAAAATATCCCTTCTGCCATCAACAATTCTGTGCAATTCTGTGACACATAACAAAGCTTTATTAAATAGTGGTTGCATTTCACTTTGAAACCAGTTTCGTGTTACAAGCTTGGCATATAGCATAATTAAGAATATGTGAGAATGAGATTTGTGCTAGATGTAGAAATAAAGGGAAGCTCCACAAGAAATCTGTCTCAACAGATGTAAATACCTTAATAAATAGCAATTACTGACTAAGGCAACAGGGAAAGAGGACCAAGCTCTTTCAAGACCCACATGAAGTGGGCTTGAAAGTAGACTAGAAAGAGTAGCTACCTACTCTCACCTCTGGAAATAAAGCTATCAAAATCTAACACAATGGTAAAGTACAGTGATACTGTTGTCAATTTGATACATTCATCTTTCTCTTACTTTTTATAAAGAAGAACAAATAAATTATTCAGCAGACAAACTGATAAAACTACAATTTCTGATATTCTTGACGTCCTTATAACATTAAGAAAGGACAAAATCTGATGAAAATGAATGCAGAACTATTTCCCTTCATTCTGCTGACAGTTCAAGCTATTCATTGTAGTCACGAGTAACCTCTTTTTGCACTTTATCACCATACCTGAACAATATTCTGACAATATTCTTAACTTGTCTCTACCCAGTTTTGTTTTTTTTTCTGACTATAGTGACTAATTTACTTCTACCGAATGAAAAGCCTAAGACATGGAAGCAATATTGGAATATATTCATTCATTGTTTCAGGTATAATAGCTTTGCTAGTCACTGTAGCCAATCCAGTCACTAATTTCAGGTACGCTGAGTCTCAGCCTGGCCACTTTGACATCATCTCAAACTTTAAAATACACTCTTTTACAAGTGGATTGAATAATGAAAAAAAATCTGTGATGCCAGCATTTATTTTGTCTGTAGATGATACATATATATAGTTTAGCCTTCAGGAACTGTTTAGCTGTTCCCCTGCAAACATCTAATAATTAATCTGGTCTTATAATTGCAAGAACATTCATGCGACAATAATCATATTTATCTGAGGCAGATTTCTGTAATCAAACTGAGCAGGGTAAAATCAGCACAGAATCAATGAAGGAAAACAAACAAACAGAACCCCTAACATACCAACCAATGACAAAAGAGGAAAAGACATGGAACCAGTTAACCAACTAAATGAGCATAGCAAATAACCCTGAAAAAAAATGGTATCAAAGCCTCTGTTGTTGCCCACACCACAGACTGATTATCTCAGAAACAGAGGCCTTTTGGGGCCAATGGAGTTCACTGGGGGTTTTCTTGAAATCTTTTTTTGCCCTCTGGTTCTGTAACTTAAACCTAAATAAAAATTAAGCAGCAAGTAACATTAAACAAGCCTGAAATCGTCCTATGTTGGGACAAGTTGCTAAACAAGGAATAGCAGGAGAGTAACTTTATGAGTATGGTCATTCATATATAATCATGATGTGGCTTACAATTCCCTTCCTCCCAACTTGCAGTGCAATGTGTTTTAACGAGCACAAAATCTTTATTCAAGCTTTGTTCAAATTTCCATTATGAGACTCATAACAGAGAGTATCCCTCTGAAACTAGATGTGACTTCAGGTTGACAGTAAGCCTGATTCTGCCGATGATTCAAACATGAGAATGTTTCTGTTTTTAATGTGCAAATCCTTTGAGAAGCCCAAGCATAACCACACTGAAAATGCCTGCTTTGTCTGCTAACTGATTGGAGAAAGGAAAGCCTTACTGAACAAAAAAAAATAGTTGTTATGATTTGTTATTTATTTATTTATTTGTTTATTTATGTATTTATTGTGATTTACACTATCACGGAGACACTTTTCTGCATATTAAGACCCATTCTTATGCTTGGTTATGTATTAAAGAAGGATGGACTCAAGTGTAATAACATTAAGTGGCTGTTCCCCACTCCTTTCTTAGAGGTAATTTCGGCCATCTATTCTCAGCTTTTCACATTTACTAGTGCTGCATTTCATCTGACCATCTAAGTGAAGCTGGATAATTCATTCTAAACATTTTGTAACTCTAATGCATCCTTCTTTGCTTATTATTTTTCATATTCCTGAAAAAAATTTAAGCATTTCGTTTCAAGTGGAATAGAATATCCCATGCAATGCACAGTGACATTTTTGGGTGTTTTGCTTTGTCAAGTAAAATTTTTTTTAATTCCCTTTGATCTGTTCTACTTTTATTTTTATTTATAAATCTACCGTTGATCCAATAAAATCAATTACTCATGTTGGCCTAGTTTCATCTACAAAGATTTTGTTGCCTCCTTCTATGAAAAAAGGGGTTCCCAAAGCACTGGAGCACTATCAGTGTTATCAGAATCTCAGAGATCATCAACTTTTAGCCTTCTGTTTGGCAATACTGTAAAGTTGATATGATTTTATAGTCAGCTACAGTCTCATGAGGGCACAGTTTTGGAATAACCACTTAAAAGGTAGATAGCACCGCTTCTGAACATAATTCCCAAAGCAGATGACACACCTACCCACTATATTAGTAGGAAAAACAGGAGTTTTGTGGCTATTGAATATTCTAGACTGGATTTAAACACAGGGTAAATGAGAACAGTTGAATTTGATACAAACGAGAGATTTTGGAGCATTATAGCCCTAAATGGGTGAAGTTATGCTGAGGAAGTGTAAAAGGCTTAAAATTACCTTCAATCTTTATGGGTTAATCCAAATCTGTTTTTAATTTAGGAATTCTCTATCTCTTTATTTTAAAGATGAGATATTCAAACCTACTTAGTATGGACCACCTCTCTCCATCTGATGGCTTATAACACAACGCCAATATTTTGTCCAGCCATCAAAATTTACTCAGACATTGCTTAATTATACCAGAGGATAGACAATGCATTTTGCTACCCAGCATCCACCTAATGGTCACATGCCTGGCAGAAGTCACTGCAGAGGTTGAGTCAGAAAAGGACAGGTCCAATTGCATCTCAGGGTAGAGTTGCACTGACAGACAAAAGCCCAAGGTACAGAGAGTATTTGAGGGTCCTTTCTCTAATCTAATGGACAACAGATGTGTCTTAGTGAAGACAGGATTAATCTGCAAACATCTCATACCCCCTGCTATAGGACACAATGGGAGTTGTTCATACAAGGAGAAGAGTGCCTGCCCAAAGCTGTATTTTCCAGGAATAGGATGGGATCCTTCTGGCTGAGTGCAGAAGAGGGTATTGTAGTTGCTTTTGAATGGATGAATGGGGCATCTGACCAGCTGGAGAAGGCCACCTGCGTGCCATACGCTGGGAGATGTGGAAGTACTTGGGAAGCAGTTAATAACTCCTTGAACTGACAGATTTTGCAGCCTTTTGACAACTGGTGGCTTCAAACAGTAGATTTGCATTTACCCTCAAACCAGGACAAGAGCAGCTCCAACTTATGCATGCGTGTTTGTGTGTATGTGTGCACGTGTAGATGTCGCATTTTATAAACCCTCTTGTTGACTCATTCCAGAAGTGAGGCAGGAGTTTCTTCATTGTGCAGTTTGCACCGTGTGCCAGCAGGACAGGATGAATTGAAGACAGTATTCCAAGTAGCCTAACACATTCTTGCTGTTGTAGTTAGCTTTCAGTACAAAGCAGGAGGAAAACAAAGGGCTAAAGAAAGGAAAATTCAGAAAGATCTATAGTCCAGGGAACCTGAAAGGGATTAACTTGGTCTCCCAGGCATGATTCGTTATGCTGATCTGAGAACAAGACAACATGGGGCTGTGGTAGCTGCCGACCTGCTAAGCCCCTTGGAAGCCTGAATTGTCAAATATCACATCCCTTCCTGAATGACTCTCTCTCCATCTGTGTTTGCTAGTGTCCACAATGACAGCTGCCTGCCATCTTGGCAAGAAAGTCAATGCAATTTGAGAATCTGCAGTGGGTGTCTAGTGCATGCACTCACAAAAGCCCATGGCCTTTAGGCTGACAAACCTGTTAGCTAGCCACTCCAGTAAATAAAGCAGTCAGGCATCTCAGTATATAAACTAATTCCAAGATCATTAGAAGTGCTTGAATCCATTAACATAGTGGTGGCTGAACATGCATTTACTCAGACAAGGTAATGTTAAGAACTGGAGACTTCTGTATGCTTGATCTCCTAGTCAGTGGATTCAGATTTGGAAGGTGTGTGTTTCTTTAAAAAAAGGGAGATGTACCGATCTATCTCACTTATGATCTATATACAGCTGCTATTCAATAGGGTCAATAATTAGCTTTTGTTTTAGTAACTTTATCAAAACACAGAGGATATCTTCCTATGAATGCATATCACTGAATACATAATGAATTTTAACCAAAAAAAGAGGTAAAGAATAAATCAGTGAACTAAGAAAGAATAAAGAATTGAGAATTCCACCCACTGCTACTCATCCATTTGAATAAGAGATGAGCTGCTAGTGAGGAGTACAACAGCTAGTAACACTGCTATATTTATATGAGTCCTTCAAAAAAATATTACCATAATTTATAACACACTGCTTAATTGAATCAAACTACAAATTCCTGACTATTTGTGATTAGCCCAGACACTGCTTAATCAGAAATAAGGATACCATCAGAGGCTCTATAATGGGGGTTATATACTGGTTACTGGGTATTTATATATATGTCTTCTTTTGTGCTACTTTAACTTTGCATGGCTACAGATTCATAGATTAGGCCTGATGTTTCTGATGGGATTTTAAAGAAGGGAAAATATCTCATGAAACAATAAGAAATATCGTAGTTACATTTTGCCTTCAGGTTGATGCATTGAAACCAACTACAGCCTCAGGTTAGAGAAATTTAGGTCACATTTGTGCAAAACAGTTCTGCTGCCACAGTTACTAGTTACTCCTGCTTGCATAACAGATATTTTGAAGAAAGCAAAGTACTCCATTTCTTAAAGAATATTTGTTCAAGAGATTCAACCAAAAAAAGTTTTTAAAAGAAAAGTCGAGTTCTAACAAGCAGATTGTCCTTAGACACTGCTTTACAAACCAGCAAAGATGTCCTGGCAAATGCCTGCAGCATTACTCACTGACCCTAGCACCCTTACGTGCCCTGTGGAGTAAAGCATTGGCCTTGCTCTGTCCTGTGTGACTGAATGGCAAACAGGTGATTTCTGGAGCAACTGAGGACCGTGGAAGGAGAAGAGAGAGAGCAAGACTGTAAGCAAAATATTTGCAACTGTGCCTAACTTTGGGACTACAGAGGCTCAGAGAAGTTGCTAACTCCCTCCCACTCTGGACAACAGCTCAGGAGACTGGCGGTTCCACCTCTTGGGGAAGCAAAAAACCCACACAAACAAAACAAGTTCATTTACATCACAAGCACTGGCTTGAAGCTATGATCTTTACTGAGCCAGACTCATCAGTGAGTAGATTTCACCCTCCCTCATCAGACTCCCTTCTCCATTGCAGGAATAGGATTTTTTTGGCACAGTCAGAAAAAAAAAAAGAGTAAGCTGCTGGTTTGAGAAAGATCATAGCTCAGGCTGGGAGAGTCAGTGCTGAATCATCAAAAACATTAGTTTCTGACACCTTTTTGTGCAGCTTCTTGTTCTAGGAGAGACTGAATTTGACCCATTACAAATACTGTGTGGTAGGTTAGGCTAATACAGCTCCAGTAGTCCAGTTTTATGTGCTACCTATTAATAAATAATACTGCTCCAATGGTTTTCTGACAGTTCAGCATGAGTTCGTTGACTTTCACCTCTGTCATTAGAATGTACAGCTTTATTTACCTATTTGTTTATTTGGGGGGTTGCATAATCCACCCCACACACTCCCTCTACTCGTGAGAAACTTTCAGACAATTTGCATAGTTAATTGACAAAATGTCAGCTTAGATAGTGTCTCATCCTTGAGCACTGTTATTTAATATGTGTCCAATTCCTACAACTACCTCCCTCAGGCACAAAGTTGAGTAAATAGACTGGCCTTCCACCATACCTTGAAGGTCAACTAACTCAGGGTCTGTCAAGCCACTGAGGGATGTGGATACTAAAGCCAAGGATCCTGAACCAGTATAGCCTTGCTTTCTGCCCCAGACATTTTTTATGTCTCCATAAAAAGCCAACTCTCGGGAGCTAGGCATAGAGAGGTTAATCCTTATTACTAGTGACACTGGAAAAAGCTTATGACAGATGCACAGTGGGTCCCCTTTGGAAGACTGCATAACTAAGAGCATGGGAAGGATGTTTTGCACATAACTGCCAGGAGGCTTAGAAACTGTATTAGAAAAAGTCTGTTTTTTTCACTGCATAGCTCATTTAATGAACCTCTGTGCCTCAGGGTAAGGGAATGTACAGTATTTGAGCAGATAATCTATGTGACGTAACAAATTAACCTCTGAAAAGAACCTCAATAGCTATGCAAAGCTGTATCTTGCTTTCTTTTGAATAACTAAGCCCCATATCCTGAAAAAAACAAGTTCTTGCTAAAAGATAGATGACTTGTGCTCTGCTATTACACTTCATAGCAAAAATAGCAATGGGAAGAAAAATAATGTTTCCATCTTAGTGGGATACCATTGTGTAAACAGCATGAACAAATGGCAAAGGTGCCTCTTCAACCATCCTGCTTTCAAAAGGAAATTTTTTGTGGAACAAATTCCCTTTTTAGCATAAATTGACGTTATTGGTAGGGAGGGTATAAAATCACACAGTAGCACAGAATCCTAATTAGCAAGAGTCACTAAGTTGCAGGTTTGCATTGCAATCTAACTAAAGCACTTGCAAAGATTTTTCACTGTCCCACTGGGGCTGGACCGATGCCCTGAAGATTAGACAGGGCTGCATAATTCCCTAGTGTCTGCCCGAGATGATGGTGGGCACTGATTCTTTCCTCAGCAGCTGCTCACAGGGTGCCTGGGCAAGGCCCTTCCAGACTTCTTGTCCCCAGGACCGTTCCTCTTTGCTCCAAATAGTGTCCTCTGTTTCACCTGCTGCATATCCCTGCATGGCAGAGAACAACACAGAACTCTTCCTGAATTATTGCCACTGTGGTCATGCCATAACTTCTGTAACAAAAGTACAATAAATAAAGTTTGCCTTTGCTCTAAGTGAATTCCTGCCTTCCAAAGAGCCCAAATAGTTTAAATGTCAAAATAGGGTGTTCAAATTCTGTAAACAACCAGGCCTCAGGATTTCTAACAAAAATGAATGCAAAATGAACTGGAGCTGGTTCATTGCACATGAAGGCTTGCAGGGAATCAGCTACATTCTTAGTTTGCCAGCTGTTAGACTACATAAAGACTTTCTCAAATCCTAGGTAAGCAGTTTTGTAGAGGCAGTTTTCTGAGCAGTAAGGGAAGCCTCTATGGCTTTTGGTTCACGACAGCCATGCCAAAAACAGGCAAGAAGAAAAAAAATGCTGATATCAGAGTGAAAGTTTACTGTAAAGTACAGAGCTGTTCTCACTCAGTCCCTTTCTGTATTATTCAGAGTTTCCAAAGAGAAAATTATCATGCTTAGTGAGGAGCTCTCATTTTGGTGTAACTGAGATTAAGGTATTCTATTACTTTCCAGAGCCAAAAGAGTCTTTAGGAATTTCTTTTTGCTTGACATATCAAAAAAGTTGACTGTGTAATATGTTTGTTTGCCTTCTGAAAGTATATCTGTGGTAATTTCTGATGAGGGCACAAAATAAAATGGTAGTTTATACTAAGCTAAAACAAATAATGCAAAGGAATAAAATAAAGGCAAACTTATTGTGTGCTGCATCTTTCTCACCATGCTGTACTTGATTGCTGCAAAATATCAGCTTCAGAACAATGTATCTTCTAGGGAACTGTACAGAGCACAGTGCTTATACTGGAATTCAAAATCTCAAAAAATGCAACATGCTTTAGGTCTGTACTTCAGAGTATTATCTAATCCTCATTGATTCCAAAGCTAAGGAGTGGTCTGAGTAGCAGAAGGTCTAAAATATACAACAAAAATGTTAAATTACTTGAAGTGAGGTCAGAAAGAGACAGTTTTCAGTAATCAGCCACTTAGCTTCCCATTTTAGGCATATATTTGTTTTTAGCATGTGAGTAACTCTATTGAATACAAGTTTCGGAGTGCAGGTTATTAACAGTCACAGAGCAGTAGTAAATAACAGCTGTGGGGGAGCTGAGGGTGGGAGAGGACTTGGACTTTAACCTTGTCACTCCTTCAGGAATGATTGTTCCCCATCCTGACCTTGAAGTAGTGTGATTTTCTGAAGGGAGATATTCCAAGTTTGTGGAGAAAAAGGAAACATTTTCTGGCAGATCATTTTGTTAATAGCAGCTGTCTGACACTGCTGGGATACTTGGAATGGTCCAGTAAGTCCCAGTAGAGAAGGCATAAAGGGCAAAGGACAGGTGAGGTTGTGCCTGTCTTCTTCAGGCACTTGCATATTTGCTCTCTCTGATGTCTAATTAGACCTGGAACCAGAACTCCAAAAGTAAACATGTTTCTGCTGAGAGCTGGAGTCTATATTTGGCCTGGCGAAAATGTTGCCTCTCAGTTTTACCTTGAGCACGAACACACACATGCAAGTGCAAGTGCAATGTAGAACAAATCTCATTGGGGGGAGAACTTCTTAATTTGTGCTGCAGCCTAAACAATCACTGAGAAAACACGCTAAGGGCTTTTCAGCTTAGCTGGAATCAACTCAGAGGGCAAGTAATGAATCTAATTGTTACACCAGTTTCCATGTCAGCAAAATAACAGATGTAGAGTATAACAGAAGAGGGGATTTTGGGTTTTGTTTGTTGAGCAGGTGTTACATTAACTATCACATGGAAGTTTCTCAAGTGCATTTGGAGCCAGTTGGAAGCAAGCCAAGAGCAGAGCTTCCATTTCAGCCTCTGGACATCCAGCTGTGCAGCTGCATAAGCCCCCAGAAGCAGCTGAGGCAGTGAAAACAGTGACACCTTGTCACTTCTTCAGCCATTTCTAATGCCCCACCACAAATATCAGATAAATAAAACACTCAGGAACCACCCTCCCTCCATTACATATACCATGACCCAGCTGCCCAATATGCCTGTCTGAATGTGCCAGGCAGATGGGGGACAGCAAGTTGTCCCTGTTCTCCAGCAATTACTGTGCCCAGCACATCAGGGAATGGATTTAAATCTGCACATGTGCTAAAAGGACTTTTGGGAATGATCAGTGGGGCTGTATAGGCGTCACAATGATAAGCTCTGTTGTAAAGAAATGATTTGACATGCCAGGCAACTGCAGAGAAACCAGTGCCTGTTTAATAGCAGTGCACAGAAGACATAACCAGCAATTAGGCTGAAGCTGTCATCAACAGGCAGAAAGAGGCTTAGCACTATTACAAGAGCTGAGGTGGCTATTAAGTGCAGTCTGTCTTCACTGAACAATTCTCCCATGGCCAAATGACTTGGAAAATTGTGCTGATACTTTGCACAAACTCTTCACCTAAACAGTGTTGAGGTTATGGGCAAGTATGAGGTCCCACAAATAGAAGGCCCCTTAACACAGATTCAAATAAAATATGATAGGAAAACAACCTGGAACCAGAGTCCCCAGAAATATGAAATGCTCAGGGTGTTTTTTAAGCTACAGAAAAAGGGAGGATGATAAGTGCACAAGACAGCAGCGTTATTCAAGCATGTCCTTGCAGCAGTCAACAGATTAACAACAATGGGTGAAAAAAACACTAGGTGAGTGTTTTTAAACAGATGCAAAATTAAGTAAACTCAAACATCTGTTTCCATGTAATAGACATTCAGAAACTGAATGAAAGCAAGACAACCTGTGCAACACTGATAATAAGGATAACACTGTACACAAATTAAAAAATACTGTGCAGTTGTGCAGAGTGTTCTAAGGGATGAAAGCCAATAAATTCAATGCATTGGGAGATATTAGGAATACCCATACATTACAGTTCTATATTGACATTGAAATATATACATCAGAGTTATGCCAGTGACTGAGCAGGATGAGAGATAACATAGGTAGACTTCAGAGGTTACAACAGGGTGTGATGCAGAAATAAAATATTTGGATTCTCTAACCAATTGCTTATTGAAGTAATTAGCTGGTAAAGTCATAAGAGAAGGAAATATCCATATTTCAGTAGTGAATTGTGCCCAGGCTTTGTTCTGTTCTGTACAAAAATTCACAATGTCCAGATTCAGCATTTGTGCTAGAACACACACACACACATGCGCACACACACATAAAAACAAAACAAAACAAAACAAGACAAAAACAAACAAACAAACAAAACCCCCCAAAACCCCTAACAAACCACAAAAAATCCCACCACCTTCCAACACTGCAACTGTGGTAGCTTCCAGGGGAAAAGAAAAAAAATGGAATCACTAAAAATTAGGAAGCTTGTTAAACTAAAAGAAGCAGCTAAAAGGATAAAAATGCTTACAGTTGCCATGGAGACAGTTTATAAAAGAAAAAGGAGATGTTTGGAAGAAACGTATACTGCAATCAAAAAAGTGTAAAAATCTTTTAAAAAGTTAGCATAATTAAGAAGAAAAGTACAAGAAACTATGAAAGTATTTACAACATATTCAAAAATAGAAGTTTGTGAAAGAAACAGAAAACTGAGAAGAGTAGAAAGGTTATTGAAGGTATAATACACTGTCAAAAGAGATTCTGAGAAAGAGCTTGTTAGTCACATAGAAGCTGTATATTTTCTGAAAACACCAACCAGGTAGAAACAGTCTTCAGTGCTCAGATCTGAAGAACAAGAGCAATTTAAGGCGATGTATAATAAAAGATAAATGATTGATTTGCATCAGTATTTGCAAAAGAGCTGTTTGCAAGGTTCGTGCTAGAGCGAAGTTTGACGAGGTGTTTAAAATTAAAATATCAACAGCTTTAGAAAAAAAAAAAAAAGAAAAAATTATCACAGATAACGTTTTCCCAGCTGTTCTAAAACAATCTCAGCTATGAATACCATGGCTATTGACTGTGGTGCATAGCTTTGTCACTCAACTTGTCCCTCAAGCTTAAGAGGTTTTAAGAGTTTCAAAAGTTTTAAGAGTTTTGTTTCAAGACTTTGCAGGAGGCTTTAGAGAAAAAAAACCTGACAAATGAGACTGATTTCCATACCAGCTAAATTGGTCATTTACAAGAAGAATAGCATTTGTAGATAATTGCATAATACAGTAAGAGCAGTCAATCCAGCCTTTGCAAGAGGATGTGATACAGGACAGCTCAGAGAAGTGACGAGTGTTGTTGTCAGGGCAGAGCAGTGCTGGGGAGTCCCTGGGGCAGGGTCTGGCTACCAGGGTCTATCCTATTGCTCCTGTAAGGAGCAGGGCAACCGGTGGGAAACTGGGCACCTCCCCTGGGGACATGAACCAGCTGAGACTGGGAACAGGCTGGGACACAGCCCTGTAGGTGGCCAGACTGGGCAGGGTCCATGGCAGGGCCAGGCAGGGCTGTGAGTCCTGGACATCAGCGCTGCTGAGGCATCACTGGAGCAGGGGCTGAGGGTCACAGCAGCTGACATGAGGCCCTGGGGGCTGGATGGAATGGGGCATCCCAGGAACCAGGCAGGGACATCGAATACCAGGGGTGCCTTCGGGGCCTGGACTACTCTTCTAAATCTTCCCAAAAGGATCGCCTTTAACAGATTCCTGTGTCACAGGTTTGAAAAAAAATAAAGTTTTCATAAGATGAAGATAACTCACTGAGAAAGGAAAGCAGGGATAGTAAATGATGAGGGGTTTCATGGCAGATGGGATCTGCCAGGGATGCGGATTGCACACAGGGACTGCGTTGGAATCTGTGTTCACATATGTTCATGTAGTTCATAAACCACATGGAAATGGTGAGAGCAGATGTGGAAAAGCTCATTAATGATAATGTTATCCGTGGTATTAAAAATAAAACTGCATTGTTGTAACTGTACCTCACCACTGCACAGCTGTGATACAGAACTGCTGCATGATAAGGCAACGAGAGAGCAAACGAAATTCAGCATTCACAAATGCACAGTAACCGGCAGGGGACAAAAGCACACTGCCTGGACACAGTGCCCATGTCCACGCTCACTGTCTCTGATGGGGGATGAAATCCAAAAGCTCTGAAATCCACTGAAAGCTCTTCACAACATCAGTTAGGTGGTGAGCAGAAGCCAGAATGGCAACCAGACTCTGTTCTATCTAGGTTGTGTACAAATATTGTCAGTGTGAAAACAAGATACAGAAGTGGCATGTGGCTTCTGTCTGAGGAAAAGTTACACAGGCTGAAAATCCTCAGCTTTACAAAGAGATGATGGAGGCCAGAACTGTCAGAGCTTCATAAGGATACAAATAGTCCAGTGAATATAAATTCAGAATGATTACTCACAGTGTTTCATAAAATAAGAACTAGGAGAAACAGGGAAATTGGCAGCAAGTTTGAACAAGTAAATACCCTTTATTTTTACATATTTGACGTTTCCATAATAGAACCGTTGCTACGGTGTGTTTAGATGTCAGTAGTCTAGGACCAGCATTGAAAGCTATTAAACAAATTAATGAAAAAGTAGTTTATTTAACTTAAAGATGCAATGTTATTTACTAATCCGGGAGCCCAAAACATTGATAGAAGGAAGATAGGAGAAAGTCATGAGGCATGGTGTGCAATAAATAATATATATATAATTATATATTGCTAAATTATTTCTCTGAGATTGCCTTAAAGACAAGCATGAGGATAAGGAACCAGATAGAAGTCTAGCATGACTTGCAATAATGTTAGTATTATTTTTCTTAAGTCTATACAGTACTGTAGACAATGATTCTATCTATGGCATCTTCACATTCTTTATTGCTGAAATGAGCTTCCTCCTTCCTCAGTCCCTAATGTATTTCATCTCAGATAAAGAAGGTCCGCCCCTATGCTGGAGGCACTCCCAACATATTTTTTAATTAAACTACTGCTAGTATCACTTTGCATACCTGGAATTTAATAAATACCTAGCAGTGAAAGGGAAAAGCAATCATCCTTACTGTGAAATTGCACATTCCTGAATCCAATAAGGTGAGAGGTGTCAATTCATAGCTCCTGAGGCTGCAGCTTCAAAACACTTCCTTTTTTTTAAACAGATTAATTTTTGCTGGGGTCAATTCCTTGACCCAGATCATGGCCCAGCCACATGGTCATTAACATTGCTGCAACTGTTTGCAGAAATGCACAGCCAGGTCTGGAAGAAGGAGAGGAGGGACATAATTTAAGCAGCAACCTCCACTTAATAGTGGTTGAAAACACTGATAGGAAAGCAGGAAAATATAAGCAAAGTGGGTTTTTTTCCTATACCAAGCAGTAGAAAACCTGCACCTTTTTAGTCATGTCATCATACAGCAGTGTTGAATAGGCAGACATAAAGGCAAGTCTTCCTGCTGCAGGAACAAAGAGGGAAACAGCTGCTTTTTGAAAGGCAAAGTGTCATCTTCCTGCACAATACAATGCTACAAGATAACAGGCAGTGTCATATGTGTTCTCCAAAGACCTTAGCCGGATGAACTCAAACAAGTACAGCTCATCCTGTTAGACTTTATAGCCCCAGCTAGCCATAACCCACGCTTTTCCTAATGTACCTTGGTTAAAAGCACACTTGACATTTTACCACTCAAATTACTCAAAAAAGCACCTTTTAACCTAGTTCTTGAAAAGTTTAAATGAACAGCAATAAAAACCTGTTAGTAATGAAAAAGGCTACTTTGTCCCACACAGTGTTAATTAAGTATTCCTAAAGATCCAGTTCCAGCTTTCATTATGCCCCGCTGACATTTAATGCTTTGGGATATGCTGAAGAAAATTCTTTTATTTGAAAATCCCTGCTGAAGCAAGAAGGGAAATTACCTTACTTCCATCTACTCTTATAATCTGTCAAGAAGGGCTGTAAAATGATAAATATAATGTAAAAAGATGCAAACATCCTTGATTTCATGTAGACACATCAATAAAATAGCTGCAAAGTAAAGAAGATGGGCAGCTGTCCGGTCAGTTCTGAAGCCACTGAAATACAGTAATTACCTCCCCTTGACATATTGACATTCCTATCTGCCAAGCTGCTTGGCATCCATCACTGAGCAATATGAAACTGGTGCCTGTGTGGCAGAGTGGACTTTGCCTGTCACCTGGAGCTTTGCCTCTGATATCATGCTCAGTCTGTATCACAGTGCCCTGCCAGGACTGTTCTTCTAGAAATTAAAGTCAGAAACATAGACAGGTTATCAGTGGCCAACAATACTATTCTTTCAACATCAGTGTATGGAAGAGCCTGCATTTACAGTGCACAGTCTAAGTGGGGCTATCAAAACCAGAATAACTTCTGTCATCGTGTTGGCTCTGTTGTTTGTTCTTTCTCAAAGCCTTAAAGTAGGCACACAAACTCTTCTGTCCCTTATCAATAAAGAATACATGCTTACATTCCTCACACTGAGGTAGGCAGTGGGGTTTGCCTTCATATCTGTTTCTCTGCCAATCAAAGACCTAATTTTTCCCCTTTCTTTTCACAGCACAGATTAGGGTTGTCTTCTGATGCAAAAGCAGTTGGCAAACAAACCCCTAGCTTTGCATAGTCGTCTCACAGAAAGTGGCATTCTGCCAAATCCATCTACCAGTTCAGACCTTGAGACAGGATGTTTCTTAAGGAAAAGATTCTTAGATGATGCAGCTCTGAGCAATGTGAAAGGTGAATGGTCCTTTCCAACCAGGCCATTCTATGATTCTATGATATGATTCTATAAATTCTTCAGTTTACAAGACACATCATTCCCTGAACTCTCACTACCTCAGAAAAATGGAAAAGAGGGTGTCACTGTTTTTCCCCAGCATAATTTGTATGCCATGGTGCCTAAGACGTAGACATCTGGCCCAAACCAAGGGTTTCTCATTTTTGTTGGCTGACCGAGAAAAACTAACCCCCCTTGCTTCTGGGTCACTGCAGATCATCTTACTGAGCTAGAAGGCAGGACAAGTGCTTAGGCATTGAAGGTCCAACTAGATTCAGTCTAACACACTTCTGAGGAGAATGTCAGTCTTATTTATGTTGTAAACAGTGGCTGAAGTAATTCTTAGTAACTTGGTCCTATGCCTATTGCCATAATGGGACCTCTTTCTCACTCCTGTGCTGCAATATCCGCTCCACAGAGATGAATGATCCTCCTTTGGGCACCTATTAGCACAGGCTGTCATACATTAAAATTCACATGCACGTTTCACTCTGTGATGATGAAGAGCTGCACGCTCCAGTCACTTGAGGAAACTGCAGGCACAATGCAGCAGCTCACTGAAGATTTGGACTGATGAAATCTGGAGGATGCATTTGCCCTCCTTTCAAAAGCATCAGGAGATAACATGATCAAAGGAAGAATGCTCTTTAAGCTGTTTATCTTTGCAAAGAATGACCTGATGATGTTTAATGGGATGATTAGGCATAGCTATGGTGTAACGCATATTTAAAAGATTATTTCTGTGATTAACTGGTTGTCAGAAAGAAAGTATCTAATGACAATGGAAAAGTAATTTCATCAGTGCCTTCGAAAGGATGGTTTTCACTCGTGGACTTGATATGCAGCTCTTTAATTGGGTCATGTCTTAACAGTGTCTCAGAAGCAGAATTGTAGGTTGCTTTAAAATTGGATTTTAAAAATTACATTGAAAGGATTCTCTTCTGAGGTAGGCTAACAATAGCACTCAGAATATTTGCATCTAGGTAACAGAGGTGCTATTGTTTCTCACATCACTTTACATATGCCTTTTGGGGATGGGGAGAGACAGGAAGGATGTAGAGGGCAAAAGTATGCTTCTGCTGAAATTAAATACAGTATATGGGGCCTTGAAATTTTAAACCATGTCTTCAATATTTGAATCCAGATCACTGAAATTATGAGCTGCCACAGTTTATCTTATTAAAGGTCAAAGGACCCAAAGGACTAACCAACGTGTGCTGGGTATCATGCAAAAGAGTATGTCCTGGTACAAAACACATGAGGAAGCCTTCAAGCATATGTGCATTTAGAGGCTGAAATGGAGTTACTGATACAGCACAAGGTAGAAGCTTCACAGGAACATGTAAATAAGTCTGATTAACTGGGCACTGTACTTCTAAAACTTTCTCCTTTCCCCCCCACCCTTACATCTGAAGTATTGAGGTACCTTTGATCAAATGGAATAAAACTGAAGGAGTCAGCTTCCATCTCAGATCAAACTCACAGACTTTGGCATTATTCAGGATTTATATAACATAAATGACCAGACTCATGGTACAGGAAAAGCCTAGCTGTGTAGCTCTAACAGAGCCACTTTCTTGAGTTTCAGGAAATAGAGAACTTAAGGTGTGCAAGTCCATGTCTCCTTTAATAGTTCTCAAGTGTTGCTTAGCTGGAGAAGTTGAATTTTCTGGCATATTGAAGAGAATACAGGGAAATTGTGTCCTTCCCAGAAAAAACATCTCCTTTGTCCTTCTGTGTAAGTTTTTCCAAATGACAGGGAAAACCAGCCCAGAATTTGGCTTCTGTTTTCCTATTTCCGCCGGGGAACCCAAATAAATGAGCTCCTAACGAACAATCTGCCAGCAAACACTGCAAACATATTATTTACACAGAACCACACACCAGAATACCTGCATAATCAAAAGTACACCTGCAGTTTTAATTATATTAAAATCATGTTAACAAAGAGCAATGAAAGCACCACACTTCCACTTTTTATTTTAAACCTCATGTTTCATTTCAGTCTTTCAAAACCTTTCAGACCTAGAAGTCAATTCTAAGGTTGGCTCCAGAGGCTGGACTAACTCTAGGCTCTAGGCTGACTGAGGAAACAAAAACATTCTTTTTCTCAGCTGATGGTCTCTCAAGCTAGAGGACAAATGTCTACAAGTGTTCCTGACTTTTGACTTCTCTGTGATTTTTTTGCTGATCCTTATTTTAGGTGTTTAGACCAAATATTATGTTGTGTCCAAAGTCATACCAGCTGTTGCCTCAAAGGATAAAGATTTTTCAGTCTCCTTGCTATACAACAAATTTGGAAGAAGAGAGAAAGAGTGACTATCAATACCTTCACAGAACTCCATTAAACTGAAAACAGTTTTCTCTTTAAAATTGTACTTTCTCTTTGTTTTTAGCTTCCATTGTCCTTAGCCCTGATACAATCGTTGAGCCTTTTGGTGTTTAGATACAGTTTATTTAAGCTTATAAAACAGCCTCCCTAGAAAATACATCATCTCTAGTAATTAAATTCTAATAACATGCTTTCCTTCTTTCTTTCTCTCCTTCTCTCCTTTCCACTGCTCCTTCCCTCATCCCAAATGAACCAGCAAAACAAATAAATTTCAGAGATTTTCTTTCTTCCTCTTCTTCAGCCTTGTGGAAACCTTGTGGAAACCTTGTCTCTGGAATCAGAGCACTTTCTCCCTGTGCTTGGCAGAAGATGTGGGCTGCTATCAGAGTGGGGAGAGTGAGTTATTCTTTTACTTACACATTTCTGTCTAGACACACACTGTCAAAGTCAGCCCTAGATTTTGTGTCAGTTCACATAGGCACAAGCTGGTAGTTCCAGAGCTTTATACAAGTTTATACTTCCACAAGGCAGCTCTCAAAATGGACATATCGCTGGTCTTGTCTTTCCTATGGCTCTGTCATTCTGGACAGATTTACTAACTGACCACACAGTTTTTCAGGATTACTTGTATTGGGAAGGGACTAGAATGACAGTTTGGGAAGCTGGAGGTAATTTTAATGTCCTCTTAAAATCAATCACTTTGTCAGGGTAGGAGAGTCAGTACTTGATATTGTCTGTGCTCATTCTTTTCATTTACCTGAAACTTTTGCTTTACATGAGACTCAAGTTCAAAAGCTGTCAACAAAGGAAGTTTTCTGCCCTTCTAAAATTATCTGAAACTTTTTCTATGTCCTCTTCCTCTGATACAATCATGGTTGTCCTTATAAAGGCATTTTTCCAGTTAGTACAGGAGCAAGAGATCAGGACAGAGCCTTCTGCTAAGATGGTGACTTCCCCTAAGAACAGTAATTTTTGCATGACTAAGGCTTGTTCACTTAGAACTTCTGACAGACTTGTGGTGGCATTTTAAAGTTGGATAGCTCAGCTGTTCACTCCCTGATCTGCCCACCCTACCCGGGCATCATCAGGGACCGCTTCATCTAAGCTGCTTACATCTCACCTCCTATTTTCTGTCGGTCATGTAAGGTAAACCAGCTCTGATTTCAGTTTGTCTCAGTGTGTTACACAAATCACTGGGGCAATTCAAACTCTCCTTTACAGCAGATCATGGACAATACTTCTAGAAGGCAGGCAAGACACACAGTGAGAGGCTGTCTTCAGACATCTGATTTTAATTTACTGCAGCGAGTTGGGCAGAGTTCTTTTTTCCACATACTTGCATTTGGGAGTAGGTTGGATTTCTGAGAACACTAAGTGGTTCAGGAGCATAACTGCTGTAAAAAATTAATCAGACTAGTAAGCTTAAGTCACTTTGGGACAGCTAAGAATTTCACTGATCACAGTTAGAGCACTTTTAATATCCTCCTCTGTTTGCCTTCTAGCGTAAGGACACTGTTTTATTTATGCTTCATTTATGATGAAAATACACCCAATATTTCAATTTAGCAAGATAGGGCTTGCATCTAGTGGGAAGGAACATGATGAAATCACTTCTAGGACATTTTTGACTCTTCCAGAGGGAAAAGGGAGAATATCCCAAATAAGTGACACAAATTTATTCAGCCTTCTCCTCATGGTAAAAGCTATCAGCTGACTTTCACACAGAGGAAAACTCAGCCCTCATATAGCCTTAGTAAAATCAGTGATAGTATTACCAGGGTTGAATATGGTTTGATGTATCTTAATGCAAACATCTTTACAGATTATGCCCACACTACATAACCATAGACCTACACTTTTGCCTGTAAAAAATAAGATTGGCATATTAAAAAACAAGCGAAACAAACCCACACCAAAAAAAAAAAAAAAACCACACCACAAAGAAGTTGCATGAAAACTGATCCTATACTGACTGAAAATCCTGAAATCCATTACACTGTCAACTAGGAAAATAAAAAGCAACACACTTAAAGAGGTTACCTAATGAACTGATTTGAACTGATTTCTCCCACCTCTGAAAAAAAAGTACTTAGAGAAAGACATATCTCTTGTCAAAAACTGTTGAAAATTGTCGAAACACAGACACCAGACACCAAAGCAATAAAGAATAATTTTATTTTCCACTAATGTGCTTTAGTTCTAAGCTCAACGTGCTGCTGTACTCCATAGCAAGGCAGAGCTCTTGTAATAACCCAGCAACTGCCTTTTAACCTTAGGGTTGGGTAGAGAGGAAAAGACACACTGCGTGGACCTTAGCTGTGGTGGTTGAACCTTTCCCTCAATTTTTCCACTGCTTGCCTTGTTTCAAGTGTGTGGTCCATGACAGAAATTCACTTCATTGTTAGATCAAAGAAGGCATTTTAGCTTACACCCCACAGGCATGTAGTTCACAGGCAAATTATTCCCAGTTGCCACTTCTATACTTCAAATGTGTTAAGAATACAACATGAAAGCTAATAATAGTTCAGTGTGTATGCTGTATAAATACAAATAAATGAGGGCTCCCTTCATTAAGTCCTCACCAAATCTCAAGCTTTTAATAACAGAGGTAAATATCTTGGTCTTCTCATGAAGTTTATCAGCCTTGATGACACTGAAGAGAAATTCATTCTGATTAAATGTCCTAAATGATCCCTGGTCAAGTGAGTCCAGTGGCATTACACTCGTTTCCTACTGAACTGTAGTTGACCTCTTTCTACTCATTTGCAATGTGTAAAATTGGCAAACTTCAAAAAAAAATTAAAAAAACGAAAACAAAACAATTCCCCTAAGTCAAAGTAGAAATATATCAAACAAGCAGTCTGATCTACAGAACAGATTTTAGTCTCAGATCATCTGACACTTGCAGGGACAATGAGCAGGTAGAGTGGAATTCCTCACCTTTCAGAGCAAGCAGAGGAGAGATCCTTCCATTCAGACGCAAGTCTTTTAGTTCAGTTGTCACTGTGACCTTTGTAGAAGACATCTGAAACCTGCATTGATCTTAAAAAATCCTTATGATTCCCAAATTGCAGAATAACTTCAACATTTTGAGTCACATTGATGTACTCTAGAGAAGGATTTCAGTGTTACATCTGCATCTGCACCTTCAGCTCCCTTCACAGTCAATGGAGGGAACTTAGTATTTCTAGTTCTGTATTTGTCTCATGTTAACAGAGAGGAGTGAAATAAATCATGTGGATCATGAACAAAAAGTGACTTTTCTTCTTCACACAGCTATAAAAAGCTGCAAAGGGTGATGACTTAGAATGTAGGCGTCTACCTGTAAATGTCCAAACTTAATTTTTTCATCCCAAAACTGTGACAGGATTTCATTCTGGGCCAGCAATAGACTTCGTATCTGTGCTTTTTATCACCAAAGTACCAGTAATGAATGGAAACAGGCCAGCTCTTAGGTGAAAGGACCACCCCAGGGGGTAAGGGGATTTTGCAATTCCATTTCCAAGGCCTATCCACAAAGACTCTATGGTTTTTGGTTTCCATTACCACACCTACCAATGCCACCATTTCTTATAGACAACCGACAGTTTAATAAACAATATTAGCCTTAGAGAGGTGGTCACTCTCAGTCACTATCAATCTTTTAGGGATTTATGATGCACTGGTTTGTTGCATCATTTTTCAGATCACTCTCAGGCAAGGTTATAGCCTGGAGGACTGAATAGACAGCCACACAAAAAGCTACACAGAGAATGCAGGCTCACATTAGCAGTGTCATAACATTTCCCTCTTCTTTTGTATCCTCAATGCAATTTATTCAAGGAAACATTGTCTACAGAAGAGACAGGGTGTGCTCAGTCTTTTCTTGGCTTTGAGAGTTTTGCTTTATATTTTATAGGGTGGTGTTTGCATCCAGCTCTCTGTACAGACCAAGTACAATCCCTCAGAATTTCTTCTTGTGAACAGATCATAAAAATTGAATTGTGTCCACCAGAGTCACTAGGAATATTACAGGAATAAGACTATAGAATCACTGCAATGACAATAAGCAAGCTTCCCCTTTGTATGCCAGCTTATTTATTGTGCCATGCCAGTCAGTCAAGAGGGATTTATGTCTTGCTGATGAAGAGCAGCCTTAACTAGTAAATCTGGCATAATATGAATAAGCATCTGTTTATAGCTAGAAAGAAAAGTCTAAATGTTTCCTAATAGCAACACCTTTAAAATTATTCCCATTGCATTTTAAACCAGACAGAACCACAAATTTCTTCTTTATACCTAAAATTCTACTCCTAGATGATAATTGTCCTAAGGGCTTCCATTAGTTGGTACCACTTAAGGATTACTGTTACATAACTTCTTGAAAGTTTGCTAAAACATTGTTTTATACTTGTAGGACCACAAAGCAATCTGGGTCTCAAGCCTTGCCTGTAACAAGATATGTGAAATGACAAACCGTTACCCCTATGCTGTCACTCCTGTTTATCTCTACCTTCCACAAAATCATTATGTAAAAGATATGTACTACAAAAGGTCACATGCAAGTTCCTTGACAAGAATATCTGCAGGTCCTTCCCCCAACTGCAATAACACAATACTTTTCAAATAATTGCCCTTGCATGGTGTACCTTTATCCACACTTTACAGATGAGAAAGCACAGCAAAGTGAATCAAAATAATCTGCCCAAGGTCAAACAGGAAATGTGTGACAAAGCCAGGAACTGATCTGTAGATTCCTCACTCCCAAGCTAGCACCTATCTTCAAACCTAGCTCTGATTTCTCACAATGCTGACAATACAATATTTAAGCCTTGATCCTTTAAATCCCTTGTGGATGAAAAATAATACATATTATTATTTCTATTTCTAAAATGCTAGATTAGAAGAGGAAACTGTGCAGATGGTAAGTAGTTCAAAATTTTTATCATCGTGCCTCGTCATCACTGAAGAAAGGATGAGGCTGGAACTTGGCATGATCTGTTGTTCTGATGATGAAGGTGCCAAAACACCTCAAGAAAGACAGTAATTTGAAGTCCAGTGGTATGTGACGCACATCTATCTGGCTTATGTCACTCAGCTCACTGACAAATATAAACAGTGATCATCTGCTAACAGTTAGCTCTGTCTAGACATAGTGTGCTCTTCATTAGCTAATTGTTCACACCTCTCCCCATAGTCTGCAAGACAGCAAGGGAAATAGAGGCAGAATGTGTGTCCATGCAGCATAATTGAATCCATAAATGAAAGGCAGGTCTTTTACACTGCGCTGTTAACCTGACAAGTAACTCAGCAATTGGGTGGCTTCTGTCAGGATCTCTGCAAATCATCATTTTAAAGCCTTCACAACTGTCTGTATGAGGAATTTTCTCTGCCTAGACATCTTAGCAACCCCTCTGGTGCAGGACTCATCTGCTTTTGTGGGTAATGGTGGGGAAGACAGGAATGACATTGTGAAGTCACTATAGGACTCAATAGCTCAAGCTAAGTATGACATGAAATTGGCCTCACAGTTTTGTAATTATCAAAATGTTGCATGTATATCACAATTCAAGATTGCTGTGCTTTCTTCTATAAATTAAAGAAATGCTGTGTAAATTGAGCTCTTATGAAGCATTACAGATTCAGGACCACACCTACAAAATTATTCCTCTTTATACATGAGTTTAGTTGCATTGAATGGATTATGACTAGAGTAAGTCAGAAATTTCTCAGTGGAACAGTTTATTTTGTTAGAACAAAAACATTTCATGGGAACATACCTGAGTGAAACAAGGAACTTGAATTTAAATCTCCTAGAATCTTAGAGGTACTGCTTAGTCTGGAAAAGGATTTTGTTAAAGCTGCCTGGTGCCACTGGGAGTAGCTCAGCTGGTAAGAGCAGGATGTTAATGATGTCAAGGCTGTGGGTTCCATCCCTGTATGGGCCATTCACTTAAGAGCTGGACTTGATGATCCTTGTGGGTCCCTTCCAACTCAGAATATTCTGTGATTTTGGTAATGGTAAAAACGTCTGTTTAGATAATTTAAAAAAAAAGCACATTGATTATATATAATTAAGCGTGGGAAGAACTCATTGCTCACCTATCATAAGACTGATTACCCTGACTTGCAGCCTATTTGGTTTAACTGGTGAGTGTGGAGGTGACAATTCCTGCTGCTCATCTCACTTCTGAGCATGCCAGGTTTCTGCCCTTCTCACACGAGCTGTAAGTACAATATATGCTGGCTGCTTAGCCACCCTCATTTGCAGCCACATATACCCACAAACAACTGCCAATTTTGATCTCCATTAACCACTTTGGGAAACAACACCAAGCCAAGAAAAGAGACAACACCCACAAGCCTGACAGCAACAAGGGGTGGGCAGCTGAAAGCAATGGTTTATCATTAAAACTCGGAATGGCCAGAGGGGCTCATGAACAGAAGAGGAATGGAAAATGACTTGAAAATAAGTTTCGCATATTCTGTCTACATTGCTACTAGAGTTGTTTCCTGTCTAATGTGAACAATTTTTAATCTCAGATTTCACATGAGATAATTTTTCTCTTTTCAGTTTCTGGTTGTGTCTAGTTGTGTTTGGTCAGCACTAGTGCCACCAAAACGTGAAGGAGACACAAAGTTTTTAAATATTCCCCTGAAATAATAAGGAAAAGTCTTGATAACACTGTATGACTTTGTAATGTGAACAGGGAGATAGGAAATTCTGTTTTCATTGGTTATATCAAGTTTGGATAGGTACAGGCCACTTTGAAAGGAAAACAACAACAGCAACTATAACTGGAAAAATACACTAGGGAAATAGAGTAAGACTCTTCACAAACCCATGAAAAGCCACAGCAAACTAGGACCAGATGCCTTTTGGCTGGCTCACACAGCCACTGTCACAGCAACTGGCTGACTCCTGGCACTTCTACACCAATCTGATTGAGTAGCCAGAACAATCCTGTAGCACACCTCACAACAAATATGCCTCAGAAATGTCTGTTTCAACACTCATGCTTTTCATGAGACTGTCATTTTAAAGTACACAGTTAACTGAGTCTCAGTCATGTCTGAAAGCCACTTCAAAGCTCTGTACAAATGCGTCTTCACTGTTTCTGCACTCACCATGAATGTGTCTTGAAACGAATCCTCCACCAAAACTGCAGCCAATGTGTGGGGGCTTTTATAAAAATAAAATACTGCATGAGATTTAAGTTTTGCCTAGAATAAAAGATATGTCTCATAACTCTCTTGTCCCTAGCCTTCTGCTTTGCCACCCCTTTGCGCATCTATGGCTTTTGCATCTTCTGCTTGTTCAGATTAACTTTCTGTATTTGTGTATATATGTGTGTACACAACATGCTGCATGTGCATTGTATACACAAAATATACATTTTGTGGTTTAGATAGATACAGGGAAATGTGCATTACTTTTGATCAGGAAGGCACCACAGATCAAGGTTGTTATTATTATTATCATCCCCTTTAACATCCCTATAATTAAGCCAAGTGATGCATTGTATGGGAACCAAGAAACTTAAGTTGTACATTATTTTCAGCTCTTTGAGTGAGTGTGAATTTTACTGGCTAAATGTTTTAAAATTAAGCCAAGTGATGCATTGTATGGGAACCAAGAAACTTAAGTTGTACATTATTTTCAGCTCTTTGAGTGAGTGTGAATTTTACTGGCTAAATGTTTTAAGGATTATGCTCATTTTATCATAATTTCCATTTCATTGAGTTTTTCTTTTAGGGTGCTTTCTCCTAAAAATAGAGGAATATAAAAACTAAAGAGGAAAACCAGGTATTTTTAAAAGTGCAAGGCAATGAGGATTAAATAATACATCAGCACTTAAAGAAAATAAAATTTTATCTGTTTTAAAATGATCTATGTTTCTTCAGTATTTCATACAATGGGAAAATGCTTTCGGCATTCACACAAAGGTATATGAGAAACAAGCCTTTTATTATAGAGAAGGTAACTCCATTACAGGAACTATTACACAGTCAACATAAAAAACCCCAACTTTTTATAGATGTTGCTTTGCTCCAACCAAACTGTGCACAAAGGAAATTCTTCATATGAAACTTTATTGAAGAGTCTGTGGTCACAATTCCTCACAGCATATACTTTGCTACTGCCCCAAAATACCTGATAATTGAAAGAATTATTAAAATAGTTAGATGTAACAGAACACACCTGGAATACTGTTCCAACCTGCAGAGTTCAAACTAATTTCAAGAAACCCTGTAATCACAGATGATGGCACTATCCAAAAAGTCAGAAGGTTATTTTTTTCTAGCTGCTCTAATCATTTCCTTCTAGCTATTTGCTAAAGGAGGCATAGCTTTTGCTTAAACATCACTCTCCTCCCAGAGCAGAAATAAAACTGTTCAATTACAGACTCTCTCTATATGTATAATCTCTTGAACATGTCAGGGATGTCACCCAATAAGGACTTTGTCATTCATTATTTGACTGCTTCTAAATCATCACCTGATTTGAAGCCAGCTACTGAAATCTGTAATCACAACTCCATATACTTCTGTCCTGATTTGGCTTGGCTCTGAAAGAGAACAGCCTCTATCCCTCATTATACTAATTCTCAATTTCAGAAGAGAAGCCAAATATCAGGATAAACATAACTTATGTTTTATTAATGCAAATCCCCTTTTTGACAGCTGGGTAACTAGATGCATTTCATTTTTAATAAATTTAACAAAGATAAGTACAAAATGAATATCGTCTGTAGTGCTGGCCTAAAACTGGCTAATTCAAGTGCCTGAAGTGAAACAACAAACAGGGAGTTTCAGATTAATGGCTGACAGCCTGTAGCCTATACTGAAGTCAAACCTGATCCTCATTCTTACAAGGAAATACTTTCCAGATATGCACAAGTTGTCTCTGGAGGTTCCAGCACTGCACACCATTCTCTTAAGAAGCAGTCGCAGCATCTCTCTCTCAGCTTTCTCATATTTTGTACTTTTTAAAGCTGAGAAGACTAGTTCGTGCAAGGGAGATTTAAGTCCCAAACCTCCTGTCTGGGAATTTTAAGGTTCAGTGAGAATCACCTGTTATTGGGCAAATGCATTTTTTTCACTGGCAAGTTTTGCTCTTTCTTAGTCCATACATTTCTGTGTAAAATGCCTTAGGCTTCGTTGAGTATATCTCTTCATAGTGTAAATTCTTCCTCCTGTATTTACCATTCTATGGCAAATTAATGCTGCAAATCTTTTATAATTAGGATACGGTTTTAAGCTTAATTACAAAAGAATGCATTTTCTTTATCTTGAGAGATTATACTATGCTGCTCATGTTTTTTCAATAATAACAGAGGAACTTACCCTCTATTCTGACAGTTGATCATAGAGCATCCTATAGCTTATTTATACACTGGGGTTTTTAACAGATTTAAAGACTGCACTATAGGACCTGGTTCACTTAAATAACTATATACCATTCAAATATGACTACAGTCTTAATAAAAACAAAAATGGTCCAACCCAGCTTGTCATATGTTCATAAGCTGTCATAAAATCAAATCAGTGTATAAACAATATGTGGACTAGTCTTAAGTAGTAGAAGACAAAAAAAAATCTTAAATCTCTTCCCTGTAAAGGTTTCCATTTTATCTGGACTAAAGTGCAGCTTCCCATTTTCTGAACACAATTCATATATTCCAAACTCCATGCTCAGCAAATTATGTACTCAGTTTGCCAAGTACTTCTAATCATCACATTTTGGAATGTGCTTTTCTGTTTATTAATGGTCTTTAAAAAACAATCCCTGGCCTCAGCACCTTTCCACTGAAGCCAGTGACAAATTTGCTCTGATTTCAGTAAGGTGTCCACCTTCTTATTTTTAATGCTGTAAATGTATTTTCTGGAACTGCTAAATTATAAAATGTATGGTATGGAAAATTATACTTATGTTCAATAAATTAGTTCCATATTACTCTAAGCCGCCTTTATGCATTGTCATTTTATTGCATCTGCCACTTTTTATAGCACTGTAGTAACCATTTTGCTATGTGAGAGCAAGTCCTGGGAAATGCTTGACACAGAAAGAAGACAGAACTTGCACCAGAACCGAAAGTACATATGGCACACAACCTTGACATCCCAAAATGTTATGTTAAGAAATTATAAGGTTCTTTCCAGTAGTTCTTGTTAACCAGACTTTTCTTTACATTGACAAGCAATTTTAAGCAGCAAACATATTTTTGTGGGAGCTTGTCAGTTAAGGGATGAGAAAAAAGAGTTACATATGACAAATTCCTCATTTCAAATCATGCAAATAATTGGCTCTGTGGGGTGCTTATTCTAGAGAGAATTTTCACAACCTTTAAGAGGGTGGTTATAGATTTAAATTGTGAGGTAAAACAGTAAGAAGGAATGAGAAAGTAAGCCCTATAGAAAATTGGAGAAATATTAGGCCTGCATATTTTGCAGTAGAAACTACTGCAATTGCAATCAAACTAAAGAAAATATTTAAAGATTTTTTTTTCTCATGACTTCTGTAATGCATGGTGCTCCTGTAGGCAAAAATCTTCTTAGACCTGCCATAATGCAAACCTTCCCAGATTACTGCTTTTTCACTGAGGTGGCTTGTGAAATAAAGCTAGCTGAGCAATTATTATACAAATCCATGATTTCACAAGGAATGTTCTGGGACACATTCACTTGCTGCTTTGTACTGCTGGAATAATGCTGAGCAGTTGAAGGAGCAGCAGAATGTAGCAGAATTTGAGCATCTAATCTAAATTAAAGACCAAATAATTGACAGTTTAATCCATGTTAGCTATTTTAGCCAAGGCTTGCTTGTATTAAAGATGCACTGTTTTGGGGTTCAGTCATATCTTGAGAATACTATTCCCCACGGAGAAAGACTCCATATTTTGTTGAGTTTCTAGAAGTGAACACAAGATCATTCCAGTGCCTTCTGTTACAGCATTATATCAGGCTCTGTGCAAACACAGAGGAGTTGGAATTAAATACTGCTCCTATCTAAAATGCAAGCCTTTGGTTCTCTGATCACTATTGACAAGAAGCAAGAAGGAGAGTAATTGCAGGAAAGGGAGAGTAAAATCTAGTTTTCACACCTGAACCTAGAAAATCTCTTATTTAAAAAAGGAGCATGCAAAGAGCTCAAAGTCCTCTGTTTGGAAAGAGGTATGGGAAGAACAAAATGCCTCAGTGTATCCTCAGACATTGTAAAGAGGAGACCACGTGTCAGAAGGGAGTTGCACCCTTCCCTCTGAGGCCACCTCTCCTTTCAAGAAGAGGTAAGCAGAAGTTCCCCCAAGGCTGTTGGACTGATGTGTAATAGTGTCAACATTTATGCTTTCCATTTTACACTTCAAAAGGAAACTAGGACATAAGTGAGTATTGATTCTTTGGGGAACTGATGTCCCCAAAAGAATAACATTGAGAGAAGGCATCCTGGAGTCAAGGCACAGACAGCTGACCTACCTTCTTGCCATGGTCTGCAATTTTAACTTAGTTAAACATCAACATTTTGCCAAACACCCAAAGTCTTTTAGGAAGAAACTTTTCCAAAGGAAAGATGGCCTCCTATTTGTCTTCTGAGACCCACTGAATCTACAGTAGCTCAAAGCTTTAGTTCTTGTCAGATCAGAGTTTGGCTTCTTTGCTCACAAATTAGGTAAATTTCTACCTAATAGGTACAAAATTTTTCATATAGACAAAACAAGCTAAAGTTTTTAAAAGCCATAACTGATAAAGATTTTTCTGGTTTGTGGTATTTTTTTTTTTTTTTTTTTTTTTTTTTTGGTTGGTTGGTTGGTTTTTTTGTTGTTGTGGTTGTTGTTTTTATTTCACTGGGTCTGTCCATATTAAGAATGATCTAATTTTGTTTTGCTTTTGTTGCTTTTGGTTTTTTGCTCTAGGACTGTGAACTTGTACGAGTTCAAAAACATACTTTTTTTTTTCCCTAGTGCAGACATAGCACAAACATGAAATGTTCCTTTTTGATAAATAACTTTCCCTAGATAAAGTGTTTGAATACTGTCATCATAAACCTGTCCAATTTGTAATACTTCCTAAACTCTGATCAGGTTCTAGTGATCAGTGGTCAGATGGGCTTAACTGATCAACAAGAGCCACTGATTGATTTACCTCTTCTGTAAGAATGCTTCACCATGTATTCTTTCCAAGTCAATTGGAAATCATCAGTAGTCACTTTATAGCTCAGACACTGTTTCCTACCTGGTCAATATATGTCTTTAAACTACAACCACACCATGAGGTGCCAACGTATTGAATACTCTGGGAAGGGAAAGTGAGGTAAGGTTCAGAAAACACTGAGATAAAGCTGGAACAAAGAATCATCCTCTCAGATTCACTCACAGATTTCTTATTTAGCCGCTCTTTGTATTTCACATTCAAGGATGTAAGAGATGTGATGATGATAGTTCATCACCTGATCCAGTAGAAAATTCCTCTGCTCGTGTAGGGAGGATTGGACTAGATGACATTTTTAGGTCACTTCCAACTCAAATCATTCTATGATTCTGTGATCCTATGATTTTATGTTTAGCTAAAAAAGGCATTACACTCACCCAGTCTGTGTCACATCCCAGGACCCCTAAATGGACTTTATGAACTGGACTGATCAGACACCTCAGGCAGCCCATGGTAAATGTTTGGCCTTTTGACTAGGTTACCTTCCAGGGAAACTGCCAGATGGTCCATGCAGAGCTCCTACTTTATTTGTCCAATGTTCATTTTTGTGAGGACTTTTCTTACCATATGGGTTCTTTAAGAGTATGTTATACTCTAGTGCCCAAACTATTTTCACTTTGCAAGAGACTTTTGACATATGTGAAAGAAAACCAAAGGCCATTACAAGTTAACTTCCTAATACAGGTGAAGCCAAAAAAAGCTAAAATAAGTACCTGTCTTACCTAAGACACATCTGCAAAGGCACGTTCTGAATGATGGTAATAATTTACCACTGCTGCAGATTAACAAAATGAACAGATCAAGCCTGCTGAATGTCAGCATCTTTAGGATTAATATAAATGTTCACATCAATCAGTGGTATTTATTTTCTCCTTCCACAAAGAGAAAAGATGAAAGAGAGAAAGTGAATACACTGAAAAGTCTAGATTTAAAATGAAGGAAAGTTAAAGGATTGTTCTTTAATTTAACCCACAAATTCTTAGAGAACATTCCACTCTATGCATAGAGGAATTTCAAAGCAAAACAAAATAAATCTTTTTTTATCATTTTCAGAAGTATAAGATGACATATCTGACCACATTCACAAAAGTTACATTCTTTTGTATTTTATGTTTCCATTATTATGTATTACTCCTCTAAGAATCAATTTTAGCAGCACTGATGGTTTAAATTCAGCATAAAAATAAAATTCAGCAAATGTCATGGCAGCGTACCAAACATTTCATGTCAGGTTCCCTTATGTTCAGCACTTTGTTGAAGTTTCCCATCCATCAATTAGGCAATTTTGGAATATTTTCTCTGCAATTAAAAATAAATTTCTTGTGATAGGTATTGTTCTGCTGGAAGGATTACTCCAGCATGTACCATCCTCAGTATGTGTACTTTTATGTGCATTTTTTCAGTTTTCTGGTATTAATCACTATCTTCATAATTAAGCAGTTTCTTTCTATTAAAGCTTTGCACTTAGTACATAGTTCTGCACGTGGACCCATGCAGAGGGACAATCTATTTCCCAGCAAGTCTACAAAACTCTCTAGAGTCAGCCTGCAAAGTCTCCAATCACAGGAGTGAAACCTTAAATAAGTGTGAGGAAGCCACACCAATTAAGACAGGAAATAGAGTGTTTAACATTACCCAGGGGCTCTGGAGAAAAAGCGGGATGACGTGAAAAACAGAAGGAACAGGAATGCATAGGTGAAGTGAGCTGAAGAAGACAAGGCTGCCATTATAGACTACAAGAAAACTGCAAGAAAGAAAACACTTGAGCCCCATGATGACCTTTGATTCTGAGCCCAGTATGGACTCCTTGCCTACACTGAAACATCTCACCATCACGATGAGGATCAGCCAGCATTATGCGAGTGACTTTCCTGACAGACATCCTGAAATCAGCATGGCTGTGGTTTTGAAACGTACTCACACAATCTATAGAAACAGTTTCATACAGGCACATATATGCTGCTATATAGCTGCAAATATCTATTAGAGGTGTTCCACATTTATCTTCAGCTGACTATAATTAAATATACAGTATCTATACACTGACAGCTGGCAGCCAGGACAAATAATTACATTCTTGTCTCATTAGACTATCCCTTTGCCAACATAAGCTGCAAAGCACTATCTTCATTAAAATATTCGCTCTTAAAAATCACACTTCTAAGTGCTGTATTCTTTGGAGTTTGTTTGATGTCATGACAATTTAATTTGAACAGTAATTCATTCATGGCTAAACAGCAGCAAAAAACCTTTTACTCATTTAGATCTAAAAGAGACACAGCCACAATAATTTGTTTCAATATCTATTTGTAAGACTTTAAGGAAAAGGCCTTCCATAATGTCTGATTGCTTCATCAAAACAGCATGATTTTGAGTTATCTCCCATCCTACACATTCTTGAAATTACAGAATAATGAATAGTACTGCCACACACTAAGGCAAGTATAATCTGTAAAACATTTTTGGGGGTGAAATATATTTATGACTAGTTAATGTTTACTGCCATACACTATATACTTCAAAGCACAGAGCTGGCCCTGGAAAGTTTTACAGTACGAGGTGTGAAATCTGAAATACCACAAGAACAAACAGCTCAGCTAGACTTTTCTGAATCCACACAATTTACTGTAAACAGAAAGGATTGTCCTTTTGAAATTAAGTAATAGCAAAATGCCTGTCACATCTTATTGCTTTTGTTTAAACTATTATGCAGTGAATGGGATATTTAATAATGTAATAAGCAGACAGCCCTCTGATTTTGTCATTTAATTCCATCTTGCATTACTTGGGGTGCCCTGGTCTCTATGTAAACAAACATGGGCTTTTTTTCTAAAATCATAAGGCAAGGGAAGATTAAGCAGGGGGCTGGGAAGCAGTGCTGTTCAGCTTTTCCGGTGTGCATCAAGGCTGTCAGTCTTTGCATCAGTGGGCCATGGGTGATATGAAATCATATCATTGCTGGATCAGGGTCACTACAGTCCCACTTTGTAGAATCACATTTGCAGCAGGTAATCACATTGCAGCACTGCAGTGCTTAAGTAATTTTGTATACAGTGACAGCTTCTTCTTGCACGCTGATTTTTCATGATCTCCTTACTTTAACACTATCATAGTTTCACTGGACTTCTTAATGCTTGAGTTATAACATTTAGGTGAGGATTTATCTTCACCAGCTTCAGCGTTTTTCACTAATAACATTGATGTCTGGCAATCTCTTCCAGCCAGTGCAATGAAAACTGTCTGGATGTACAGCATACAAAGTATTCTTGTACAGAAACATCCTCCCAGTGCTCATCAGGCCAAAGGCTATTTCCTTTCTGTTTACTCACATCCATGGAAATGAATGAACACTGTAATGAAAAGAAAGTCTTCGTCTTAAAGGGCAGCCTGTCATTAAATTTTAATCTATGCTCTTTTTTTTTCCTCCCAGTCCTCTATCCTAACTGTAAAATATAATTCTTTAAACATACAGAATTTCAGGAGTACCTGCAGATATGCTGTAGGGAATTGCTATTATCTAAAGCACTTTGGTAGTGTTGTTACTTGTGTGAACTGAAAACGAAAGCATGCGCAATGTAGCATATGCTGCTTATACTGCTAATAAATAAGTGTTAATATGTACATAATACTCTGCATTCGTAGTCTCTGAGACTGAAAAAGCTAAAGAATCAGGCCAAAAAAAATTTGTTTTAAGAAGAGGCACCAGTTTCTGTATCAACTTCCTGTCGTTCCACACAGAGCATGTTTTTCCAAAATACAAACTTACTGTAATGTTCTGTTTCTGAAATGTTTCTCTTTTTTTAAAGCTGATTGTTGAAATGCAAACAGCATCCTGATTTCTTCTGCATCTGAAAGGTATATGAAGAAGTGGTATCCATAGTGGAATTTCTCAACTTCTATAAAGTCAGACGCTTAAGGCTATTTAACACAATTAGAGCCAGATGCTCTCATTCACATACAAAATTCCTTTGATATCCTTGAAGACTAAAAAAGAATATTGTTTCCTTTCTATAAGGAATTTCAAAAGGTCTGCTTTTTAAGGTTGACTTCTAGCTTTCTAAGGGGTCTCACAAATAAAAATGTGTTTTCCTTCAGTGTCCCTTAACATTTAGCACGTCTCCTTTTTTTGTTTTGTTTTGGTTTCTCTTGGAAACCATGTAGAGCACAAATTAGCAAGGACAAGTAAACAGGACTTTTCAACTTCTTTATGCAGTCACAGGAAAACACTAATATGTCAATGATTTGTGAAATTATGGAAAATATGGTTTCAGATAGAAAAGGTTACTGATGTAAAGTGTAGAGTGTATTTTAGTTGTTATGAGAATTTTATCTCACTTAAGAAAAGATCTCCTCCATTTAAATCTATCAAGATAAAATAGAAGTGGAAACCACACTGTTTCCAGGCTCTTTGCTTTAACTTTCATAAGTCCATAATAAAATGAACTCAGTAGAATCACATCAGTATGACTCTATGTAAGAGAAGGCTCAGGTCTAATGTGCCTGTTGGGAAATAAGGAAGTAATAATTAACAGAAAATAAAAATTCAGAAAGTAGTATAAAGCACCATCAGGTAATTAAGAGTTCAGCTCTGGAAAACTTATAGATTTTAAGGAGTTATTATCTGCCCTGAAGTTTACTTTGCTCCAGTGTCCAGGACCACTTCCCCCAGACAACAAAAACAGATTATGTGGCTGTGTCAAAGCCATTTTGTTGAAAGTTTGGCCTACATTTGATGGATTGTGAGGGCAGGTTTATCTAAACAATGAGACTGGCGATGCTGTGTCTGGAGTTCCCAGCTAGAGGCTCCTCTGTGGGGAAGCAAGATCCAGCACAGTGGTCAACTAAAGACCTTGGGGCAAAAAATGTCCAGAACTGCCACAGGAAGACCAGGCAAGTTCATCTGTTCTGTATAGCAGAGATGCATATGAATGTGCAAAACCCTCTATCAAATTATGGTATGCTTAAAGATGGGTTTGAGCTGCTGTGGCTCATAACCTGCCAATTTTGAGGCCTGTTTTATTTAACTCCAGACATAATTCCTTTGTAGTTGCTAGCCAGAATCACTTCTCATATTCAGTATTAAGGCACAAATCACACTACAGCAGATAGTATAAAACTATTTTAAAATCACAATAGATTTAATTAATAGTATTGTTTATGTTTAATTAGGTTCATGCTGGTCTTGGAGGGTTTTTTGATGGCATGGATTCTGAAAGGTGTCTAATGTAATTATCTCCAAATAACTGTGCCTATTGCTCACCCATACTGAAAACTAAAACAATATTTGTTTACTGAATCCAGAGGCCTTGATATGGTAGGGCAGTCATAATATTTATACATTTTAACCTGTAGCTCATGGATTGAGGAATTTAGGATCTGGTGAAGGAAGGTACATTTTAAATCCCACAGGTTGTTTTGAAACAGAGAGTTTATGAAACACTTGTAATGGCATAGAGTGATACCAAATTCCTTAGAAGGGTAAAGCATCAGGCAAAAATATCTGTGTCTATCAGCTCCAAACATGTCATTGTAGAAGAATTACAACTGTGTCTTCAATGAGATTCTATAACTAGAGCTGATTAAATTCCCTAATATGATTGTTTATATGAGTTGGAAGTTACCAAGGAGAGGAAAAACTGTTCGAGAAAAAATAAATTCAGAAATTCAAGAAATTTCAGTTAAAAGAGGGATATGTTATTGGCCAGTTCTGAGCTTCCTGCTTCATTTTTATTTTAGAATTTCATCCTGAATTTCCATGGTTATTTTCTAGCGGTTCTGTGGGAAATCCCAAATCAGCCCTGCCACATGGTATCCCTGCTAATGTCCTGCCCAGGATGCACAACCGCTGCATGGGGTCCCATTGCTTTAGACTGATTTACAGAAGCCACAATGTGACCTGCTGAAGGATCACTATTTATTTGACTCAAGGCTTCAAACAGATGCCTTCATTCTTTGACAGGAGGAAAAAACACAGCATGCTGGACACAAGTTCCCAGCACAGCAGACATGTGCCAGCAGTAGGTGCACTGTCCTGTCTGGGTAGAATCATAATCTCAGAAAAATATCTCTTCCCCCACTTTACAAAATTAAGAAACACTTAAGTAAAGCAATAGTTTCAAAAAGGACATGTTCTTATATCACTGCTGGGAGGAGAAGGAGAAAATCTCGTGCTCTGTTTTATACAACCACACACCACGTCAAAGAGAAGGAACAAATGATGCCATGAAATTGCCTGATAGCTGCAGTTTCCCATGAAACAAGTCAAGATTGGATAATTTCTAATCCTTTTTCTGTAAAGAAATAAGAAAAATGGGCACTGTATTCTCAGCAGAGAAACAAAAATTAACATTTCCACCTTTTTTTTTTTTTAATGAGGAAATAAGAATGCTCATTTTTGTGCTCAGCTGAAAAATGACTGGGAAATTCAGTGGTTTAAACATGCAGCACCTACAGATACAGGAAGGAAAGTCTCACAAGAAACTGAAGTGAACTTAACCTAGTCCAACCACCGGAGAAAGTATTTGCTCACAAGTTTCAGGACGTGGCATTTGCATGCCTCCAAGCACAATTCCTCATGTAAGGTGACAGCTCATCACAGCTCCCAGAAAGATAAAAGGTTGCCCATTACTTTTGCACACCTTTACTCTACTGTTGCCACCTTGAAAAAGAGCAGTTGGCCAGTTGCTTTAGACACCAAAATGCCCAAAGTAGTTTTGGGCAGGGAGTCCATTTTCACAGAGATACCTACATTAGCACTGAGTTACACTTCTGAGGGACAGACCTTCAGAGGCAGAGCTGTCTCCAGCATTTCCTCCATACAGTGTCCTGTCTGTAGCAAATCCTACTTACAAACCACAGACTCTCCTGCATTCAAAGCACAGGGAATCCATCAACAAAAGCTCCATCTTTGGAGCCAGGCATTCAACTTTTAAGCTTAATCATCATTACTTTGCTCAAGTCCCATTCCAGATCTGGCCCACTACATTCATATGCAAAAGCATTTAATAAATGTTTTCCATCAGAATGGTAACATATTCTTTCCCTTTAAAATGTAGGCAACCGAATATTTTAATATTTCACGAATGAGAACAGCACACATAACTCTGGGAAAGAAATTGAATCATGTTCTTGACATAACCCCCCGAGCCACCTAAGGCATTCACTATGTCTGATTTGGAGTCAGGATGAGTGCTTTATGCAGGAGATTATTTTGCACTTGAATATGTGTTATTTCATCAGCATTCATTTCTGTACTCCTTTTTTCTCTCTTTGGCAGAATGAATGACTACATACAGTGGGAGCAGTGGAGAATCAAAGGCTGTTATCCTGCAGAAACATTTGTAGCAAAGGAGGCTAAAATGCATGGAAGAGTCCAGGGGATTTAAAGGATTTCTTGACATGAGAATCTAGCAACACACTTTAATTCAAACCTTTCAGAGGAGGAGGCTGACTCTTTCTTTAAAATGACATTGAAACAATTTACACCTTGAGACCTTTTAAGACACTTAAACAAGACTTGCATATATCAAAGTTCACCCTCCTTTTGGGATCACCTATCAGAAAGCTTGCACATAACCACCTCTGCTTTAGAAACAAAGTGCCCATATGTTCAGTGGTACCAGGCCACAGGGCTGAACTTATGTCAATATAAATCCTATTGAGTTGAGAGGACTACACATCCTCCTCCACCCACAGCTCGTGGGGGACTAGTCTCAAGTATTTAAATCAAATGACCATGAAAACACAGCCATAAACCTTATCTACATGAATGTGTTATTAGGTCTGTGGTACTCTTGAGTTAATATTATGTCATTTCACTTGTATAGAAATTATGATCTTTAAAGTACCCGATACTCATAAAAGCAGTATTAGGATCTTGGAGATGCTGTTCTGGAAATATTTTGTGCTTGCAGCTTACTCACTTCTGTCTCTATTATTTTGTTAAGCTCTCTTTAAATCCTCTTGACTTCATCTCTCCATGCAGCTCTCACAGACTGCATGCCTCTGGGCCTGAATCAACACACTCAGCTCAGAGAACTCTCCTGTAAAATTTTGACACATATGAGAAGGAAGCAATTGCATCCTGCAGTTTATGTAGATACTCTTAAATTCGCCAGGCACTGCAGTCAGCAATAGGCAAAAGAAAGACCCAGCACTTTCTAAACTTGGAGGAAATGTATGTCTATTCAACCTTCAAATTCACACCTGAGCTCTACTGAACATGTCACAGGTGGACAAATGAGGACTATTTTCTCATTGCTTGGAGTTTTTTAAAAAGAGTAAAAACATTGCAGTGTTCTTTGTCAGACTACAAAGAACAACATGAATATTTAAATCTCCAAAAACCTTACAGTCCTTCGAGTTTCTTCTGGCCTATTTTCTAAATCATGACTTAAGAGAAGACACATCCAAAATGGATTTGATCTTGTGTACCTTACAGAATAAAACTCGACTTTCTGTGTGTAATTTAAATAACATAGGCCCAGATTGCACTCTGGAATTTGTGTTGGGGAACACTGACACTGTTCTGAAAAAATTCCTGGAAACAGTCACTAAGATATAAGAGTTAAGTGCTATTTATGAAGCTCTTGCTTCCACATCACATGCCAATGCAGATCTGAGTAGCATAGATGCAAACACTGACCTTAACAGGTCAGGAAAGGAGCATCTGATCCAGTCCATCTTCCTGGCAATCACTTCTGCCAGTACCTGTAAAGTCACAGGGACAAATTAAAGTTATGATACTGCAGAAACCCCTGTTAATTTTGCCTCAAGTATAGAAACCTGCATCAGAAGCTGTGAGTTCAACACAACAGCAGCAAAGATTGTGAATAGCAGTGTGTTTAAGGGGTCCTTTTGTTACATATTTTGAATCGGCACTCTTAAAATTCTTCCTGTTCTCCTAAGTAACAAAATATTAGAGATGTAGGATAACCTTATGAGTCACACAAAAAGTGACTCAGCTAAGAAAAGCACTGTTACAGTGAGAATGTACAGGTATCCTGGAATGTAATGATGAGATGCCCTGACTTGGTGACCATGCTCCCACTGTGATCAGACAAGCACCCTCAGCTGGCAAGTGTACCCATGGTCATCACCACGGCTGAACTCTTACAGTGCGGAACACCAGCATTCAGTCATGCTGCTGGAACAGCTTTACTCTCTGTAAGAATATGACCAAGGCAATTAATTTGTTTAAAATATTGAAAAACTGTAGAAAAATCATGAGGCTTTCCTTACTTTCAAAGGGGCTTTTTGTTGCTATGGCTTACAGCACTGAAATAGCAGATAATACAGATAAAATTATGCAGGAATATATGCAGCAGATTTTGGCCCTGGATAAGGCAACAGAAAATAACAAAAATTCTATCTTTAACTGAGAGGGTTTGCTCTGTTTCTTGTGGAAACTATTTTGCAGCTGCTGACCATTTGTCTGAATTAACAACAGACCTTTATTTCTTCTTGGTCTGACAGATTGCGTATGCTGGACTGCTCCATAGGATTTTTTCCTATGCATCGTGGCAATGCATGTGCACATTACATTTTTTGGGGAGGAGAGTATAAGTCAGTCAGATATCATTTGCTGAATATTGTATTCAGGAAGTTTTGAAGATTTCCAGCATTACACAACAATTGAAAACCAGCTCCACTGACTGCAAATTTTATTTTGCACTTAACTGCACTGTGAACATCCCAAGGAAACAACTGGCAGCCCGTGGAGTGTCAGATTAAATGACTGGTATTTAAGCTTTAAAAATGGTCATTAGACTTTCCCATTAGCCTTTTCTATTAGTTCAGCTGCACCAGGCCTAGCAGCATAGGAAATCCTGGGGCAGGCATGTTGCCATGGTATCATATTTAGCAACATAATAATTAAATCTGCTGAAATTAAGAGATTCTACTCATTGACACAGTATTGAGGGTGAAAGATGGCAACTGTGAGTCACAAAAAGTGGACATTTTTATGTGTATGTGGTGCAGATAAAGAATTTGTCACACCACCACCCTGACTCATCCCCAGGATATATCAGTGGCAGGCTCCTTATCTGTACTGGTCAGAACAAAAAACTGTATTCAGTATTGAATTTATGTGTTAAAGTAAAACAAGCAGTCTGTTTCACTCATCTCACAATGACACAGATACTAAAGTACACAAATGTTTCTACAAAAGCTCTAACTGCTGTAAAATAGCACAAACCATTGGTCACAGCCTTTGCTCAGATGTACATTGCAGTGTTCACTTGCACAGACTCGTCCTTGGTCTTCCTATCCTTCCCATATTTTTGCATGCATCCATTGGCAGAGCTGTTAGAAAACGTTGTTAGCAAAGAGGCTTGTACCCTGCCTGTTTTACAGTGCCTTTTAAAAGAGCCCAGCCTGCCTCTCGGTCTGTATCCCACACCACTTAGATCAGCACAAAAAAAAATTGCAAGGCAGTGGAGGTTTGGCTTTAGACTTCTGACCTTAAATGAGGACTAGTACATTAAACCATCCCTTAAAACAAAATACTTAGTTAACTTCTGTTGTCAGAGGATGAATTCTGCTTGCACTTGCTCAGAGCTGGAAGAAATGCATCCACTTTTTCTCCAAATATTCTGGCTGGGTTAAAAGGTAACAACCTTTAGTAGGGCCTCACCTGGCCAGAGGATGGGGAACATACCTACGTGCAGCAGACCCCATGGCTACAGCCTCAACTCTAATTTACGTTTGCTGTCTTCGTTTTTCTCTTTTTTTTTTCATTCCCTGCTCTTTTACGCAGGTCTCTAGTATCATTTTCTCATGCTGATACTTTCCCATTTCACTATATCATTTTCCCATTTCAAGATACCAAAAGTCCTATTATTGATAATTTATTTAGCACATTAAAAAATCGTCTTGTGCTTTTTGCCGTAAAACTAAGTGACCCTGTAAAACATCTAAGGGTTCTCACTCACATATGTCAGGGGATTAAAGTCAGATGGTTGAAAGATTCATGATGCTGTGTCATCTCTCTCCCCCTTACATAGAGGAGGGAGGTGCTGCCCTCACAGGGATAGTTGGGCAATCCTTGGAGCAGATCTGGAGCTGCACTAGTGTTTATAGCCAATTTATTGAAGCAAACTAATTTCAAGACCTGCTTCATGAGTACTTCAGAGAATTCTGCAATAGGGAGCAACCTCCAACATATACGCTGGGCGGGTGAGGTTGTTGCTCTGACTGTCCCACTTATAACCACTCATTGTGTGTAAGCAAAAATCCTCAGCTAAATACTATGGAAAATATGTACCACAGCACCAGTAACATACGCAGGTTAAAAGCTCTCTGTGTGCTTTATGATATTGCATAGGTAATACTAACAATGACATGAGGAGAGCATACACATTGTAAAGTAAGGGGATGGTGGTATTTCCAGACCATAAATCATGAATTACATAAAAGCATGCAAGAACTCTGTGTCGGTGCAGAAGATTTCATTACACAAACAAACAACTAGGAGACAGGACATAGAGAGCCACATCCTGCCCATATGGGAAAACATGCTGGAACCCAGAAGAGAGGTGTGGTTGCCTCATGCCAGCTCTATGAACTGTTCTGCTGGGGCAGCAAAATGTTTCAACGCAGGAAATCCAGAGCCAGTCTCAGAGGTCTCAGCAGGCAACTGTAAAGCATACTCCATGGAGCCATGTCCCTCTGCTTCTTTGAAGAAAAATGAGCAGCTTGTACCCCTGGCTGACACATATTTCTGGCAGTAGCATACGTATTTGATAACAACAGCTTTACCTTTCGAGTAGGGAGAAAGGGTTTTTTCCATAACAGGAAAGCCAACAGGGTGTTTGTTTCTCTCCCTTTTGGGATGAAGGCAGAACTTTTCTAGGTCTTCAAAGAAAGAAACAAAAAGATGTTCTCCACTCCTGAAACAGGCAAAAGTTAATAGTTAGGACGCTCATCTGGAATTCTACCATAGTTGTCATGGCCCACAGTACATATGGCACTTAAATACTAGATGATAGTCAGCTTATCAATCAATTAATTGATCAATACAAGGAAAGCAGGTTTTCTGTGGGCCCTGTTGCATTGTGTACACCCCATGAGGGACATGTCAAAAGACATAACTTGTGTATCAAAACACAGTGGGGAGGACGTGAGAGAAGCAAGATTTTATGCACAAAGATCCCAAAAAAAGACACATGAAAAAGATGAAAAGCATGGCAGAATGGCCCTTTCTAGCTCCCTTCCATTATGTTCTGTCTCCTTCCCCCAGGACAGAATCTGGCACAGTGGTTCTGAATGCCTGACAGTATGTTCTGTAGGAATACAGATAATTACTTAGACATGAGTAGCCACATTTTTGAGGCTGAGCAGGGAACACTTCTGAATCCATGTGCATTAAACTGTTGCACGTATTTCTGCAAGATGGGAAGCCAAGGTGGCTGAGCTCGTCACATTCCTAAGCACCAAAAAATTCTGAGCAGAATCCCAATGGGCCTGCAAGGCTATATCTTTTTAGAGTGAAAAAGTTTTGAAAGCAAATGAGTCCCTGTGTCACCAGTGACTCCAACCACCCATCAGTAAACTAAATGACAAAACCAAGACATGACTTTAAGGCTGCAAACACTGTTTCAGAAGCCTGTGCCAGGAAGCCAGATGTTGCAGGAAAAACATCTGGAATTTTTGATTTCCTTTAAGAACGAGTAGGAGGAGAATTGTGATGTGGTATGAAAAATAGCCTGCTGCATAGTTCTTGGATTAATGACAAAATTATCTCCTTTAAAATACTGCAAAATGTAAGAATTTTAACTCACATAGGATGGCTTAGCAGGAAAAAAAATATACATGGTACAGAAATACGGAAAACTCTGAAAGGTTTCCAAATATGACATACATCAAACACAGAACCTGAAAGTTTCAAAAGGGTATTTAAAAGAGAAAACTTTCTTTTCTATCCATAAGCAAAGAACACCCTTTCATATGGAGGAATGGGAAAGGAAGGAAGAAAGGGAAAATGGGGACAATTCAAATGAAGCAGCCAACTGCAGTTAGAAACAAGTTTTAATGTATACGTTGTGTCTCCCCTCGATGTCAGTACTGAAGGTGTAAATCAGGAGTAAGCCTGTCCAGGGAGTATTTTACTGCTCTAAGACATTTTTTTTTTTACATCTGCCAAACACCCTATTATGTGCACACCAGGACAAAACAGAGACCTCCGAAGAAAAAGGCAGTAAAAATATCCTCTCCACCCTTGCATAAAGCTGGTGCTAATGAAAACGTGTGTACTGTGGGGAAGGCAGCAAAAAAACAACCCGGAGTTTCCTGTGGCACTTCCACCACCCACGGCTCTTCTGAGGGAAGGGTTTTGCCCCACTGACAGCTGGAAGTCTCAGCCTGCCCAAAACAAGTACCAGGGATCAGATTTCACAAAATGCCATGACTTGTGAATTAAGTTAGTGGGAGCTGCACTTTGAACACAGAAAGTTTAGTAAGGTACTGTCAAAGATCAGTTCCTACATAACTCCATTTGTGTACCAAAAATCAATGGATACTTTCAGTTTAATTTTTCTGTGCTTTAGCAAAAATAAACCATAAACAAGCCTGTGCTGAAAAAACAGTCTCACAGAGCAGTGAGGGAAGCCCAGATGGAAATAAGTAATTCTGCCTTTAAGAGAGGGTTACAAGGCATGCAGCCACACACAGAACAGCCAGCAGAAAACAAGCCAAGGGGTCCCTGCCTGCGCCATGAGCACTGCCCATCCTGCTCCAGGAGTGCTGCAGAAGCCCTTTGGAAAAAACAGAACCTTTAAGCCATTAATTACTCTGCAGTAATGTTTGTACTTAAGGGAACTGGCTCCAGTAACAAAGCAGTCCCAGTGGCAGCACGACCTAACTTTTGAATTTTAATAATATTCCTTCACTGTGGCCTGTTATATCATCCACATGTTCTGCATGCTAACTTCAAAGAATTACATGGAGCAGAAAATAGTAGCTTCAAGTAACCTTTTCAACTGTGAGAAAAATGCCTTCAGTCAAGAAATTAACTATAGAACATTTTGTGTTTCTAAACAGTTTTTACTTCTTCCACCTACTTCATGCACTTAATTTTCAGTAAAGCTTGTCTTACCAACCACACTCAAATCCAAGCCATCTTTTTAATAAGAATCTTTAACATTTCTTTAGCTATGAGTATCTACTGTGGCCAAATTAATCTTTTCTCTACAAAACTTTTGCTCAGAAATTACATAAATACATTTTTTCATTTTATTGTGCTGTCCAGTCATTGGTTACAGTATCTTCCCCAGATATTGCCTCATCTAGCATTTGCTCGGAGCCAACATGCTCCCTTTCAAGATTTTGAAAGACATTTCAGTATCTAAAGATGCAGACAAGAATCCAGACAGGTTGGATACGTCCTACATGCTAAGAAGGATGATGCTGATGAAATTTTGTAGAAACACAAAGTTAGAGACAAGCACAAAACAGAAGAGGATGAACTACTAACTGTAGTTTTGAGAACTACAGTAATAAAACAGGGCACTTATAAACATCATAAATGTAAGGCCATGGATTTAAGAGCAAGTAACATAAACATTGTAAATTGAAAGATTATCTTCTCAAAATACTGAAAGAGGAGGAGAACCCAAGAATACTCATTAAACAGGAGGTTTCCCAAGAACTGCCATTGGCCGGGTTTATGGATCTTATTACGCACACCTGCAGCCAGAAAAATGCCTGTGTCAGTGTACAGAAGGTCCACTGGCATGTTATACACAGCTCAGGACATATTTATTCACGGGAAGAGCATGATGGTGAGAACTGGTTGCATGGACAGACAGAAGACTAGAAAGCAGCACATCTGCCAACTGGCCCAGAAAGGCTTGGCTTGCTTACTCCAGTGAAGGAAGACTGAGAGTGATGGTGACTGATTTCTATAAATGCAGCCAGTGGAAGAGATAAATTATTATGCAATTTAAAAATAGTGTTGTCACAAAAGCAAAAGGATAAGCAGTGTCTGATAAAAAAATACAAGCAAAGAGTTGTTTTCCAACCACAGGCAGCCTGAGCTTCCTAAATAGTCTCTGAAAAAGGGTATCACATGCAAAACATCCTAACAATTTTTAAATGGAATTCAAATGGTTTCTGGAAAGAATCACATCATGTCATTTGTGACTTTTTGCAACTGCAGAAGAACTTACTACATGGACCTTTGGAGCTTCTCTCATTATGTTTCAGTTACTAAAATAGTAAACATGATATAGATTCTTACCTGTGATCAGCAAAATTTTTTTAATTTCACTAAATCTGAGCCACGCTATTATGATTTTAGCATTTTCTGTAAATTGTCTCCATCCGTACTCTAACAACAAATATGCTGGTAAAAGGAAAAAATTTTCTTAGTTAAAATCTTTCCGTAAATCCTGCTGTAACAGTATAGTTTGGATAAACTTGCTTTAGTAGCTTAAAGCAGAGCAAGCTTTAGCAGACCATTTAGAATACTGCTTTATTACATCCAGAAAGATGGGGCTGTCTGGTGTGCAAACACAAAGAAGCTACATCCTACCTGAAGAAGAGACAGGAAAAAAAAAAATACTACACTTAGTTGCTTACACAGTGCAAGCAGGACCTGGCTGTCTCCTCAGATAGTGTCTGTGCTCAAAGAGTAGAAATCTAGACGACAAACTCCTAGTGAATAAAACTCAATGTCAAAAAAATGTATTCTTGAAGCAGCCCCTGTCCTGCCCTGGCTGGAACACAGACACTGACATCACAGCACCTTTCCAGCAGACCTGGTGAAGCCTCATGTGTGCCTCTGCCTGCTGTTAGTCAGCTGTTGAGCTTGGAACAGTGATGTGTGAGAGCTCCTTCTGAGCTCAGTCTTCTTGTTTTTCAGTCTTCAAGTTTACTTGTGGAAGCACAGATGTAGCAACAAACCCAAGGTAAACCCCCCTCTCTACCGCAGGTACAATCTGAGCAGCTGCTAGATAAGAATTACCCCTCCCTTTACATCTAACATGAAGGAGGACTGTGTTTGTATTCTCACATACAGTTACATTATATAGAGTGAGCAAACACCATCACCTATCAACAGCTGGAAAAGGGAGGGGATGTTCCAACCTTACAGCCAGCCACAGGCTCCTGTCCCTTTCCTTGTGCTGGCTTTGCTGCTCACTGGTTCTTTTTGTGAGGTGATCTAAATGCTGAAAAACTAACATATAAAAAATATATATTATGATACAGCAGGAACTAAGGGAGACAGAAAGAGAAAGGATGAGGTTGAGAGGAAGAATAACAAGCACAATTCATATTTCAGCAGGAGTGAGCAAAATGCTGCAGACCTCAGCAGAAGGCAGACCTCAGCAGAAGGCAGACCTCAGTAGAAGGCAGAACCATGTCCTTCAAAAGACTGCCGGCATCTTGACTCATGAGCAGGTGCCAAAGGTTCTGGTGAGTTTTGTTACTCTGATTATTGTTACTTGGGAAAGTCCCTAAAGAGTTTGCCACTTGATAATAACAAGCTTAGTGACCAATCACTTGCAGCAACTTAGATCCAAAACAGATGTGTAAAATAAATGGTCTGTCTGGATTCAGGTCACCATTCCCAAAGGCTTTGATGCTATTGCTGCTCTTTGATCCAAGGATCTATGTATTTGTAGGTGTTTTCAGTTGGTAAACAGTGGTTTTCTTTAATGCAACCTTGTTTAGAAGAAATTCACAATGTTCCATTTCTGTCAGTATGGAAAATCTGCCAGATCAGAATATGATGATACTGTGTCCTCATGCTTTTAGTCAGAGCCTTACCATAAGTGCTCATATTTGCCCCAGTCCCCCTCACTTTACCTGTCTCTCATGCCTTGCTGCTTCTTGCTTCTCCATGCAAGCTGTTATTCCCACAGACACACCCTAGCAAAGACGCCCCAGAGCGTCCCCTAGTCATTTGAACTCCTAAGCAGCTTTTCATTTCCCTTCATTTGGTACAGAAATTATGGGCTTAACTGACTCTTGGAGATCCTTTAAGCAATGATTAACCTCCTGACACTTGACAATGTATTTCTGAAAACAACAGTGTGATCTCAGATAAAAATGTCCTTTTGCTATTTGCATGCAAGCAGAAATGATGACTGATTTTTAATTTTTTGTGAAAGTGAAGGCAAGCCTGTTGACATCCTGAGACCTTCTGGTTCACATTCAGTAGCATGTCTGTGGTAACATGTTCTTATAATGCTTTGGACACTTGGATACTCGTTAAAGGGAAAGCCTTTAAGAAACTCAAAAGGTTGTAGTGTGCTCAGAAAACAGAATTAAAGTAAATCTGTTATTTGTTAATGTTGATGCCAACACTGATATGAGTACTGAAATTTTGACATTTCCAGTTAAAAGTCCTTCCTATTTTCCCACATCATTATTTCTATTAACACTAAACATCTGGAAAACTCGCCTTAACCAAACCTGAGAACCGAATTCTATTTTTCAGCCTAATAATAACTGTTCTGCCTATCCTTTTTACCCTACAAATTCACTTCAAATTGTATTATAGTTTCTATCCTGCCCTCTCCTGCCAAAACCTTGTATTCCTTCAGGTGTTTAACAACTCCATATCTCTGACTTGGCATCCTGGTGTATCAAATCATGCTCATGTCAATAACAAATAGTCATAATAGGGTTTCTTCCACAGCAGTCATCTTCACAGAAAGCTTCAGCCTGTGAGAGAGGGCCAATGAGAACTTTTGAGAGGATGTAGGACACGGGGTCATAGGATAGTCCTTGCACCTTCTATCTGCATTTAGGATGTAAAGGATCCTAAGCAGTAGAATATTAGCAGAAAAATAATTTTTTAACCCTGCAATAAGACTTCTATAAGTTCTTGGAAAGCCCCATGGACAGTGGTCGCTTCCCTGTTTACACTCAAGCAAAGTGCAACAGTGGGTGTTCACGGTAAGATCATCTCACATCAGTCCTGAGGGCTGGTTTCCCCAAGGGGTGGGATACATTGACCTTCATCAGACAGATACCTCCACATCAGTTTCTAGGACAATTAGGTTCTGAATACAGTACTATTAAAATTAGTTTAGGAGAAAATCAACTGCCTCATAAGAAAATTCAGATTTGCTGGCTAGCAGAGCATGAAACTTTCAAATCTACTCAATAGAAACTCACACATGGGATGAATTTGTCCCAAATCCCACCTTTCTGAGTGTTTTATAGATTCTTAGCCTTGAGCATTATCCAGGTCACATGAAAGACTGGAATTAACAACCCTGCACTCTCCTTTTTAAAATATGATGTGCATTAAAGTGAAGCATACTCTCTATCTTAGCCCAGGGGATAGAGGGGTGTAGAGGAAACTTATGTCTCTTTTTATAGTAAATTCCTAGAGAAGGGGTTGAGCAGAGAAGATGGGGGAATGTTTCTAACTCCTGTTAAAACTATAGCCATTGAAAAGAAGATAAGAAGGAGGAGAGGAGAGGAGTGGAGAGGAGAGGAGAGGAGA
>VZRZ01000509.1:524735-549280 GCA_013398175.1 Climacteris rufus | reverse complement strand
AAGGAAAGGAAAGGAAAGGAAAGGAAAGGAAAGGAAAGGAAAGGAAAGGAAAGGAAAGGAAAGGAAAAATCACAGAGAAGACAGAAAGAGGAAGACCTTCTGTGCAAGTGATTAAGGCTCTTACATGAGATGTGGCATCAGATAATTTCTATTCCAAAGAGCACTAAACAGCAAACAGTGGGTGTATAAAATGCATAAGTAACTCAAGGAACCCACATTATGCTTAAAACCCTTTGCTGTGTAGAAACCTGTGAGCAAAACTCTGAACACTTTTTCACTGCTGAGCAATCAACTTTCCTTTGCTGCAGGCAGGATGCACGGCCACCTGGATCCACTAGTGTCTCATTCCCTCACGGTAACATCTTCATGCAACTTTGCCTTCAGACACTTGCAGTTTTGAAAACAATGGCACATACAAAAATCAGACTTTATGTAGGTCCAAATTCTCTCCCTGGCCATAGCAGTAATCCACACACTTAGATTCATGAGTATTGTTTATACACACACTATCCAGCCCATAAAACCAGTGTTAGCACTTGAGCAAAGACACGCTGTCACTGCAACAGACTTACATAGTTATCTAAAGGAAATAAAAACTAAATATTGCTTACAGCAAAGGGGAGAACGTGTTTGCAACAGTTACACTTGTGTGCTGTCAATATGAGAAGTCTGAATAGCACATTTGATGAATAAGAACTCTATTTAAGAAACAGTGTATTCCAGTTTACTAATCTGTGTGAGAGTGAAATTGTGGGAACAAAAATATTATGCTAATGTGAAACCACTTCAAGAAAGAAATCAGAAAATATGTGTAGTTAATCTTCCACCCAGGAAAATGCAAGCGTGAGAACAACACTAACTTTTTGCAGACAGCTGATGTTGGTGTAAATCACTCACACATTAATATGTTATTTTCATTTAGATTTATGTACTGAGATATTTTTGTAGCCTATGATTCCTGCTCAAATCTATTTAACAGTAATAGCCATGAGCTTTGCTACTCTTCAGAAATACAGTACAATGGAATTATTCTAGTGCTGCAAAATGGCTCATTCTTACTATACAAATGACTTCTACGTGCACTAAATCACGCTGCATTAAAAAGAGCTGATGAAAAGAGCAACATCTCTTCCTCTGCTCTGTCTCTGCCTCAATAAGAAGAGAGGGAGAGGGGAAAGGAAAGGGAGGAGAGGTGAAGTAAAGCTGTGGTTTTCAAGACTTGCACTTGCATTTCAGGATGTGTATTCTACCCACCTGACCTTGTGAAGGAGCAACCATACCTGTGTGACTGTGAAAAAAGAAGTAAAAAATCTTTAAGGGGACCTTAAGTGTTAAGTGGCAGAGTTTATTCCACAGCTTTGGTTGACTCCAATAAAATTTCTGGGGAGTTAGGAAGAAGATTCTGGACTAGCAAAAAAAACCAAACTTTAGTCTTGAAGTTTGTACAGTTTGGTTGAGATAACAAATTTTACCCAGATTTATAGTTGTGATAGTTACATCAATCTGGGTCAAAATGCTTCCTACAAATAAAGAGATTTTATATTTTTGCATGAATTTGTAAGTTGCTGTTAAATTTAACAAAGTACTGCAGATATTAGACAGAGGAAACACAGAGTGGAGGAGGAAAAAGTTAATTTTAATTTTCTTTAATCCTCTTAATCTCGTTTATTAATATTCATTTAAATAGTTTTCAGGTGTATGTATTACCTCTGAAAAACAAAAGAGGGGGATTTAAAACTGCCACCATACTGTTTTATCCCTTGGAAAATAGATGTTTCTGAAGTGTTGGAGGGCAGGGAAGAGACCAGGCAGAGAGAAGGGACTGCCACTACAGTCTCCCTTTCTCCCTCCAGCATCTGGATGAAACTGAACTGTGCTCTCTCTCCCAGCTGTGCCTGGTGCATGATATCACAAGGAGGAAAGGAGATTGCATGGCTCAAAAAATTATTAAAGCCTCAGCCCATGGTGGCAGCCCTCACCCTCCGTGTGCCCTGGGCATAGCAGCCTCCCTGACTGTGTCACTCAGAGTATCACTGTCACTCAGACCAGAGGCAGTTGCTTCAGAGGTGGAAAAGGGAAGGGTTGATAGGTGATTTAGATATAGGCATACTGATCACAGCTTCTGTAAGTACTTTTGGGAAGAAAATACAAGGCAAGGGTTGTTGTCCTCTTTGTTGGTGCTATGATGTACAAAGCAGGGTCAAGCAGAGTGGTTTGATGATGATCAGGATATTCAACTCCTGGGCACAGCAGTCTGACAGCTCTCAGCTTGTGCAGATAGCACAAAATAGAACATTTTTTTCCCAAAGTTTTAGAATGGGCCAAGCTAGATACATGGGCAACGTACATGAGGGATTCAGAGCCACAAATTAGCTATTTCTGTGATGTGATCTATGTAACTTATCTTAAATATGTACCACAGGATGGGAAAAGTTATATTCAAAACCAGCTTATTTTTCTCAGTTGATCAGTAATACCACAAAAGGATCATTGAACATTAAACCCAGCCACAAAATGTCATTTCTAAATAACATTCTGGAGAGGGGAAATGCAAGCAACTAAGAAGAAATTTTCAAGGCCTCAGAAGCCATTTTTTTAACCCTATGTCATGTCCACTCTCGTTGGTAATGTGATCTCTTTGGTCCATTTGGAACTATCATGCTTCAGATATCCCTTTTGTCTCCTTGAAGAGATGGTCGGAAATGAAGGAAGCGTTGAGGGCATGCACCAACAGGAAGGAAATCCTGAGTGACCATGGCAAGGGACAATGACAACCAGGGTGCTCCTCCATGCTGGGAAACTCCAGGAGGCGAGACATGGGTCTAGAGGATTCCCCAAAATGGAAGAATAAAGCATAAGGTTTGCCACAGAGGAATAATCCACAAGGGCTGTGTTGAGGAAAATTGTCCCATAATTGATCATCCAAAAACCAAACATACCCTCACTTACAAAAGCACACCACAAAGAAAGACCACGGAGCAAAATAGGCAGTGAAGAATTTCTTCAAGGCCTGTGTTCAAGGCAGGAAAAAAACTGTAGCGGTTCCGCTTTCAGGCTTCATGACCCAAAACATCCCAAAACCATATATGTGTACATATGTTTCTGTATACTTAAATGTATATATTAAAGCAGGCAAAGTAATATCATGCACTTATAATTTCTTGTGCAAGTTGTAAGAAAATTTATCAGGAGCAACAAACAAGTAGATAATAAGAAATGCCCCTGAACATGTAAGGGCAATGAATCTGTATATGCACTTCATATTTAGACTCATAGAGTGGTTTGGGTTGGAAGGGACCTTAGACCATATAATTCCAGCCTACTCACCATGGGCAGGGACACTTTCCACTAGACCAGGTGGCTTAAAGCCCCATCCAGCCTGGTCTTGAACACTTCCAGGAATGTGTCATCTACATCTTCTATGGACAACTTGTTTCAGTGCTTCACCACCCTCACAGTAAACAATTTCTTCCTAATATCTAATCTAAGATTAGATATTCCCCCTTCCATAGAGAACTCTTATTTTTCTACCCCCATTTACCATGTTGGGGAAATGTCAGTTAGAATATCTGCTACTCTGTAATGTGACCTTCTCCAAAGAAAGTTGCTTGGTACTTTGAGAAGAAAGTTGCAGTTTATTACTAAAATGGATTCTACCACCTGTCTTAAATTTTAATATACTTAATATAATTTTCTAGCAAGTTTTCTTGCACAACAAATCTACCTTCAAACAAGAGGTTTTACAAACTTTACTGATTACTAAGTTTTGGACCTATTTCTGATCCTTTACATCAGGTGTTATTACACATTACTGTTTCTCAAGTAGCAAAAGTGTTTCCTGCTTTCCTTCAGTTCTCACTTTCCTCCTGAATTAATTTCTGTCCCCATACAATGTTTTAGTAACCCTTCAGGTGCAGTAGCATGTTCCAGGGCTACACTGACAGAATATCCTATGAAATAGTCTGAATTAGATGTATTTGGTTAAGCATCCAGAGAGATTAGTTTTGTTGCTGTGGTTGTAATTTCTTGTTCTGTTCTGTTCTGTTCTTTTGATAATTAAATTGTTTCATTAAGACAGTCCCACTTTCTCCTGTCCTTCAACAAAGCAGCTTCTTGTTTGCTTCTGTATAAATGGGATCATTTCACTAATGTGGTTTATTGAACAGCCCTATAAACAGAACCATAGCAGTAAGAAAGTACAGACTGAGAATAGGAATAAGCAGTTAGGGCTGGGGAGTTCTTGTAGCTGGGAATTTCTTATATTAACTCTATTGGCGGAGAGAATGTTGCATGAAACTACTTCCTAGCTTTTTTATATTCCTGGCACTGAGATGATCATAAAAGTAAACTTCGGCTCTGAATGTGTCTGAACTTTGTGAAAAGTTGGACTGAAGTCTGTATTTCCAGCAAGTTTAACTGGAATGGTGCTTCACATTCTAGGAGTCTTGTTCTGTTATTAGTTTCAAGATATGCCCTTGGCAATTGTTCTGTTTAGATCACTGGAGGTTGAAATCTCAAAATGAAATTGCAGTTGACTTACAGTTTAGATTGAAATTCCATAAACACATTGGAATAAGTGGTCACAGTCATCAAGACTACATTTTCACAGCCTGGCTGAGCTGATCCAAGTACTTGCGGTTGAGCAGTGATCACGCACATATCCCTCCTCTGCTGCCTGGCCTGGAGATGTAGCCCTGCCTCCTTCATGTTCACCAGGCCTGGCACACACCTAACCCTGCATAAGGGACTGCATAAGCAATCTGTTTGCTCTCCCACAGAGGTCAACCTTCTCCAAATTTAAGTTTTGAAATGACCCGTTGTGAGTCTTTTTTCTGGAAAGACCTCAAGGCTTGACTTTGATACATCACCACACAGAAAGCCATCTCCTCTTTGACTGTGCCTTCTGGTGGTCAATGGCCCTACCTGAAGAATTGTCTTATTTCCAGCTTTCCTGCTTCAGCCTACCTCATGGCCATTGATTCACACTGTGATGATGTCAGAAAATACTCTGAATAAAGATATTCTACCTTTTATCAAATGAAACACTGTGAATAAGACTAGGGAGATGATTTTTACCTCTGTGTTCAATATTCAAGATAATAATAATTTATTGAAAGTTCATAGGTATTGTTAATATTGGAGCAGATACTGAAAATAACCACAAAACTTGTTTGAGGGTTGGATAAAGTGGTTTGCACTGAAAAACTTCAGAAATTCAATCTGTTTAGTTCAACAAAGGTAGAAGTACAGAGACTAAGTTCCTTCATGAGGAGCTAATACTAAGAAGATATTTAATCTGTTGGAGAGAAGTGTACCAAGGACCAGTGGCTGAAAGCTGAAGCCAAAAAAAGTTCAACCTGGAAAGAAAAAGACTTTTTTTTTAATCATTGTGAAATTAATTAATTAATGGTGAGGGGAAAGCTGCCAAGGAAACAGTGGATTTTCCTTTGTCTAAATCAAGATTGAATAACTTTCTGAGGATGTGCTTTGACCAAATGACAGTTAGTGAGCACAAGGGTAACTGGGTGGAATTTACAGAAGGTCAGAGTAGATGATCTAACAATCTCTTCTGGCCTTAACACCTATGCATCTATGAATTATGCTATGTTTGTTGGTATGTAATAAGACTGAAAAAGCAAGACTTTGAGGAAAAAACTGTTTGCAATTTGCCTCAGAAAAATAATCTTCTGATTCACACAAAGCAAAACCAGACTGATCTCTATTAATGGTGTCTGGCAGAACATTTTCTTATTTGCTTGCCAAAGTTTTGGTGAGGGCTTTATTGCCAACTGTAGGAAGTGATATGAGTTGATATAAAATATACAAACAACTCAGTAACCTTCTCATGGGAGTGAAGTATATACAATGAACCTAATTTCTTTTTTTTTTTTCCCCTTCAGGGAATTCAGGAATTTGGCTCTTCCCAAAGTGTAGCAATCATGCCTAAGCATTTTATAGACTTCTAGTGAAAAAATGCCAAGCCTTAGAGACTTGTCAAGGGCAGAGGTTGAATATTAATCTTCACCACTGTCTTTTCAACTACATCTGAGCTCCCTCTTCTGACATTTAGACTCCTTTTTAACCCTTTAGAGGGACTGTAAAATAACTCCACCAGGTATGCTCTCTGGAGCAGGTACTGCAAATAAATTTTATCAGAGTGCTGTGGACAGCAACACCTGAATAGCAATTCCATTGAGTGCAGGTCCATATCCTCTCATTTCAAGCAGGGATATATGTGATCTTTTCTCAGTTATGTAAATATTTGACTTTTTGACTTTTTAAACTACAACACTTCTGCCACTATCTTCTGCGTAAAGCCTTTCAGGGTAAGTTTTTCAAATACAATTATACTAGGAATAAAATTCCCCAGGAACTTCAGCCATTTCTTCCTGATTTACTGTAGCTGGATATCTTCCTAGGATGCTGTCCAGGACACTGGTTTCAAAGCTTGCACGGTGTTTAAGGGAATCAGTTCTTTATTATCCTCAGAGGTATGCACTCTTCTTTAGTCACATCACAACTCCTATTGCAGTTTATGTCTAAGCTATCACCCTCAGAGGGCAACATTTTATGCTTTTTTAAATACATAAACCCATATGAATAAACATTTCCTGTCTTTTTGGCTGCCAGAAGCTTGACAGCATTCTTGTACTTTTTTCTTTGTTTCTTTAAGCTTGTGGCAATATTTATTTCTTAGGTTACAATTGTTTTTCTAACATGTAAAGATTGCCTACATAGTCACACTTTTCTTCAGCTATCTCCACCCACAGCCATATTTCAGTATTCCCTCCCAGTCTCTTCAGTGTATCCAAAGTTTCATCTTTGTCAGATTTTTTTTGAGAGAAAAGAACTCCATGGTGGCTATTAGTTCAGTTTTAATAAGGAAACAAAAAAGGGAAGACTACAGTCAATTATCAGCCTTTTTACTTGACTTTACATGATGTTGTAGTTCCTGTATTATGCTTAGGGGTTTTCATCAAATTTCTTTTGGTCCAGGTAAATGCTTTTTAAACGTGATAACAATTCACCACTCAGAAAGTATTCATTTTACTCATTAGATGTCTCTCATACTCCAAAGTATGCTTGTTTCTTAGGGAAGATACAGGGAGAAGAAACCCCATAACATAATTGTTTGTTATGTTTTAGGATGCATCTTCTACACATGATGATGATGGACATCTACACAATGATGATGGACTAGGCTGTGTGGAGATGGTTTCATTTCTGCCAGTACAATCAGATATTAAAATCCCACTTGATCCCTAGGCTAGCAATGAAGACCTCATGAAAAACTGTGAGTTATTTACCTATTTCCTCAAGGCTTTTCCTACCAGACTACTGTTCTCTGATCACCGCATCTTCTCTCAGCAGATTTGTTTGATAAGAACTGCTTCCTAAAATGGGTACCAGAAAAAAACATGAACTAGTAACAGAACAGTAAAAACCACATGAGAATTTGTTAAAAAGAAAAAAAAGAACAATATATTGAGGAACAGACTACAATGGAAAGGATTACTTTAGAAGTGCATTAGTGCACATTGAATTCAGTTTAACAAATGCTGACCTTTCACAGAGCACTAACAGGAAATTTTGTGCATATTTTCCATGAAAACTAAGCACTAAATTATTATTGCTGTTCATTTGTCATTTGCTGTTATTTATCTTTTTCTACCTATAAATACAAAATTAATTATAGAGTGGGACGTATACAAAAAGAAAGACTGAGAGAAAGAAAAAGGCACCTCACAATAGCTTGGCATGCAGAAATCTAATCTTTCAGTACTAAATATCTAAGTTATGATGCTGCAGTTTACAGAGGGTAAGGTTTTCCACCGACAAAAATATCTGTCTTGGTTAGTACCACGGAATCATCGCAAACAACATGAATTTCCATCCTCATCCTCTTTCTCTCACTTTCTTTCTGAGGATAAATTTCCTCCTGAACTACAAAGTTTCTCTATTTGAAGGAAAAACCAGTACATTAATGGGAAAAAAAATTTGCTTTCAAAATTTCATTTTCAAATGAAAAATAACTGTTACCAAAATCTGCAACCATCTCTCTTCAAATGTAGCAACTGTTAATGACACTTAGGCTGTGAGATTATACACTATATATCCATAAGAATTGGTGATTTGTATTTCTTGTTTTTCTTGGACACATTAGTCTTGTCTTCCTTATGACTCTTCTGTATTTCAGGTTCACTGGGCACAAAGAGGCAGAAGATGGATTTTGGACAAGACTTATTCAGGCTCACCATTCTACTACTGTGTTTTCTAACCCCAAGGTTAGCAGGGTTAGTCAGTCAGTGCTGAAAACAACGACTTAATTGAAAGCAATTCCCTAATCTGTAAAGCAGCTTCTGTGTGAATGCTGTCGCAACTAGAGACTCAAAACTCTGAGTGTAGACACTGACTCTCCCCTGCTCACTTGCTTTGCAGCTGATTTATTCAAGCAGGACTGCTTTATGCCTTTCCCTCTATACATTTATATTCTGGAGTGTAGCGACATAAATGTGTTACTATGTATTACTTTCTGTGGTAACAACACTGATTACACTTGAGTGTACTGCATCAGCTATAATGGCAGAAAAGGTTATTAATAGACATTGTTTGAAGGTAACTACTGTTCTGAGAGGAAAAGACAGCTGTGATTAGATGCTCTCAACTCTATGTAGGATTATGTGACCCTGAAAAGAAACTGATACCATAGTCTGTCTCCTGTGATGATAGAAGCAAATATCTCAGAGCTTACCATGTTTATTCTCTTTTCCAGAGCTCACCAGATCATCACACCAATGATATGGGAAAAAAATCAAAATATTATAGCATGGTGGATCATGCTTTATGGAACAGAGAATCAGAAAAATTTGACTGATAGTTTGGTAGACTCTTTAGAGACTAATAAACTATGTGAAAATAAAAATTAAAAATGCAAAAGAACACTTTCATTGATAGAGTATCTCAGAAGTAAAAATCCTGCCTATGAGATCTAAATACAACATCCAGATGGGAGTCTCAGGTTCTTCTAGGTTATGTTGACTGTTTATGTGCAGGCATATGTTTAAAAAAACACATTGTGAAAAATGTCAACAATCCTTGTGTAAACTAGCTGTAGGAATGTATTCATTATGTTGAACACTCAAGTCTAGCATTATGAAAAAAAAGCCGCAGTTGTGATACTGGCTAACAGGACAAAACATGATCCTACAGTGATAAGACAGATAGAATTTGCAGTGTTTAACATGATGGGCTACTCTTTCTAATGTGGAAATAAACACAATGTATACTTGACTAAGTGGTCATTGAGCAATCGATGATTGAAGTTCATGCTCAAAGTATTAGTAAGGAAATACAAACAACCAGCCTATTTGATGTCCATAAAATATCCTGTCCTTTTTTCCAGATTGTCACAGATTTCTGCTGGCATCTAAGCCTGCAGTGCTCAAATGAGTATCAGCTGCAGGCTGTCCTATCAGATGTAAACCAGATATAGGAATAGACATAGAAGGGATTCACATTAATTTCTTTCAGGTTAATGGATGCCTTAGTAACCACCTAGACTCCATCTGGGATTCTAAGCCCTGACTTAGGAAATGCAGATCTAAGCCTTGAAATGCTGCACTGACTGAGGCCTCGGGAAAACTGCATTCATAAGCAGCAGGACCCATATGCAGGGATCTGCCTTGTTCTTGAGTCAAGGAGGGGGGAGATGGGCAAGGGGCAAACTGAGTGGCTCTTCTATGACTTGATATGAGTGGAAAAGACAATAACAAACAAGCTTTCAAGATCATATAACAATCATTCAAATACAGAAAATCCTAAATTATTTCTTGGGACAAATCACAAAATAAATCTATGGGAGAAGCTTGAAATTTCTTCCAAATGAGCTGTGAGCAGACTGTGGAAGGATTCCAGGATCCCAGCCTTTACATCAGTGCTTTGATTCATGGGGTCTCAAGGACAATTGTTAGTTGCACAGAGAGAGTATGTTATGGTGATGTCCAAGGCATTGCTCAGGAAAAAGGGGAGACAGGGGTGTCATTGGGAGGAAATTATATCCACCTCCCATCAGACCTATTGCTCAGAGTGAAAACATTAAGGAGCTGCTTCTTGTATCTTCCCTTCCTAATACTCATTCCTTCATCATCAAACATGCATTCCTCCACCTCCTCACAGCTTTCCAAGGTTATTCATACAGCCCAATACTCCCAAGTTTGGTGAGCAAATAAATTAGTCTTTCAATTTCACTGTCCTCAGGCTCCTTACCCCTATAGCATGCCCACGCCTTTCCTCATGATTCTGTTGAAAAGGCTCCCAGCTGCCTCTCCAAGAAAGACCCAGCAAGAGTAGGAAGCCACGTCTCTCTCTCTGAGAGAGCAATATAAACACAGACTGTGCAGTAGGCTTCAGACTCATAAAAGTCCAATTTAAAAAAGGTGATTTAATGGATTTAGGGATATGGATTGAAACTTATAAAACCTTTGCTCTACAGCTGAAACCAGCCTCAGTTTTTCTGGGGAACCCAAGATAATACATTTTGTCAGTTGTCTGCCTAAATTCTGCCTTCCCAACACAGGCAGAGAACTTTTCTTCCTCACTATGATTTTGTGAGAATATAATCTGCTGACAATCACAAGGCTCTCAGATAAAGTGGTACAGACCCTAAAAAGAGAACATAAAATATAGTCCCAGACTACACTTCTGCCATATTTTCATTTCAGATTTGAAATCCAAACCATTTAGAGTGCTTCTATGTAAAAACTTAACTTCAATTAAGGCACTGTATATGAGCAGTCATGAGCCAGTATGTCCTGTCTTCTCTAATCCTTTTTCCTGTTCCTTACCTATGATTTTGCCTCTATCAGAGCTACAGAAGTTTCAGACTTGTAGTGTAGTTCTGTGCTCAGGAAAAGTAAGCTTTGTTCTCCACTCTCTGCTGACATTTTGTGTGACATCAGGGAAATCATTTGACCCTTTTGTTTTCCATGCACAAAAAGAGAGTGAGGGTGTTTTCTTTGTCCCATCTGCCAGTAGGATATAACAAGCTCCCCCAGCTGCTCTCAACTACATTTGCTACACTACAGTGAACCTTGTCTGCACCTTGTCTGAGGCCATTTACCAGCACCATGGCCATAGAAGAAAAGAGGAGCAGTTAACAGATGGTGGCTGTAATGCCAGGCCCCAGGCAATTCTGAGGAGATCCCCCGGCTTTGGGGTTATGAGGAGAAAGGTAGTGCTTTCCACCCACCTTAATCCTACTTCCATATGGCTTTGAGGAAGGTGTGCAAAGAAAGGTGAAGGCAGCTGACAGATAACAGGAATAACAGGAGCCAAACCAGGAAGCATTGGACCTTTGCCCCTTTTTTCACTCTGTGTGGATTGGAGGCTTGCTTTGCTCCTGTTTTATCTCCCCAGCTTCACCAGAGAGCACCTCAACCTCTCCCTGTATCCTCCCAGACTTCCCCTCGGAAGCTCTTCAATTCTCCTGAAGTGTCCGCCTCCCTGACAAGCTGCCCTTTCTTCACCAGCTAAGAAGGGGAATGCTTTTGTGGTTTTTTCTGCTTCTGCTGCTATGTCTTCTTCCCCATTCCTTGTCTATCTGTAAACCTTGGGCTCAGGAGGACCTACCTATTACTCAGCATTTGACTGGCCCCCTTAACCTTACTTCATTTGCCCTGCTACTCTAGTCAACATGGCTATTATTATTTTCAATATTTGCAACAAAGTGAGGAGACTAGCAGAGGGGATGCCAGATCTTCCACAGTGCTGTTGGATGGACCTGGTTACAAAACACTTTTTAGAAAAGCAGATCAATACAATTTCCATATGTTGTTTGTCACCAATCACTAACATTAGGCAGAAAACGAAGCATTTTAGTTACTAACCCTGTGAAAGCTGCTTAAAAGAGAATATGTATGCACCTAACATCATTAATAGAGCTAATAAAAGCACAGTGAAACCCACAAGTGCAATGAAGTTTTCAATAAATTCTTTGAAAAACTGAGCTGATTTGAGTTTCTGTTTCAGAAACACACAAATATAGTGGTGATTTAAGTACTTCAACACTTTACCTTTCACATTTTCTCCTAATCCTATATATCTGCTGCTTCAATGGTTGAGATCTAGTAAATACCAAATCGTGACTTCGTTAATGAAGTGTAAGAATAACTTAAAATGTGTACTGATTTTACCAAGGATGCCTTTCAGAAATCTCATCTACAGTTGACATATGTAAACACATATGTTGAGTAAAGAAGGATTAAAATCAGAACTTGAGTTGCTCTTACCTCTGTTTAACTGCAGCAAGTTTGTGATACTTGTAAAGGTTTTTATATGATGAATGGAATAGTTAGCCAATGCATAACAGATATATTTGTGTGTAGATGTACTTGTACTGTATACAGATTTGTGTTTTGAAATATAAGTTTTTAAGGGGAAAAACATTGTGTTTGGAAGACTTCTTCCAAATCTAATTGAACTCACAGTCTATCATCAGTTACTAAAAATAAGAAATACCAGTCTGAATGCTTCTCTTTATTTATATTTTGTTACCTTTTCTAAAGATTCTGATAACTGCTCAAAAGCAACTGTAAGAGCACTACATTTGTACAGCATTTCTGCAGAGCTGAAGATGAATTTCACCCAAGGAAACAAATTACATTTCAAAGTATTTTTATAGAGAGAGACTTCCAAGTAACTCAAACCAAAAAGAAAATAAATATAGATATAAAAATAAACCCACCACATTTTCTTAATTCCCTCATCAAAATTGGTGATATCTCAGTGGGGCCCCCCATGAAGATTTGAGGTAAAGAAAGAAGAAGGATGTTTTGCCCCAGACTTCGAGGCATAAAAAGGTAAGGAACTCACTACATTATGATACATCTAGAGACGCAGCTTGTTAAAAGCTCACTTTTTGTCCTGAGGCTCAGGACCTTGTGCTCCATGAATTATTTACTTGACAACCCCTGCTCTCCCACCCATAGGCACAGGGCCACTCTCCTGGGCAGTGGGCTGGAGTTCCCATGGCCAGGGTTTCAGAACAGCACTGCTAGAAACACCTCAGGAGGGACCTAACCCCTCCATGGTGTGTACTTCCTACAGACTGAGTGTAATGTCCCAGCCCAAGAACTTCTCCAATCTTTGAAATTGCTGGAAAACCTGGCCTTGTGTCACCAAAACCCAGACAAACACAAACTGCATTTCCTGCCCTGTCTTGACAGAAATAGATAATGGGAACCCAAGTCTTAGAAAAAGGTGTGGTCAGGCTCCCTCCTCTTTCCTCCCTTTTGTTGGCTGGGCACTAGATGCAATATGTATATCTGATGACAAACAGGTAGATAACATAATCATTTCTCAGTCTTGTGTGCTGTGGTGCCAAAACCTCCCCTCTAAAACCTTTCAGACAGACTGGCTTTTTCTAATCTTACACAATGTCTTTTCAAGATACAATCATCTGCTTCAAAACACAACCTGACAGCAGAGAACAGAGAAAACTTCCTTTCTTGGGACAATGAACAGCAGGGTGAGGGGCAGGAGAGCTGTGTTTACTGATGACAGTACTAAAGGACAATGACATTACAGCTTGCTGATACTACTGCTAAACTGAGTGTCTGGGAATGAGTGCCCTGCTCCTGTGCTCCACTGGCCAAGTCCAAATCCTCAGTTCCTGGGCCTTTCTTCACTCCCAGCAACCATGCTCCTCTTTCTCCTCAAGCAAGTGCCAAGGAAGGGTAGAGTTTCTGTATGTGAGATCACTTTTGGACCTTCAGGTGACAGGAAAAGGGGATCTGCACTCAGAGGGGAGGAGAGCAGGAATCACCCTATGCTCTGCCCTCTATAAAGAGGTTATAAATGAGGTATGAGAGGTGAGATATGAAAGCCTTTCAAAGACTGGTCTCTGCTCTACACGGGAATTGATAAACTCATAAAGAAATAAATTGTTATCTGAGTCTTTGAAGAAACCCACTGACATTTTGCTCAAAGAGTTTGATATCACTATAATATGTGTTTATAGCTTTTGATATTTTTCATATCAATATCATTGAAGACTCAAATTGTACTTTCCATAAAGAATTAACTTTGCAGTCTGAATGCTCAGTCTGCCTGCTTAAGCCAAGCTCAGCTCCATTTTGAATCTTCCTGGATGTGAGTTTCTGTCATCACCACAGAAGTCACAACCTGTAGAAAAACTGCACTACAGTTTGCTGCAAATGTGCAGAGAAGAAAAGATTATCTCAAAAAGCTTGATGCTACCTGTTTTCTCTGAGCACTGAAAAGTCCAACTGCACATCCAGAAAGAATAGTGTCTTTCTCATTTTCATTTTGGCTTGAATTTTTCCTGCCATTACTAATGTGGAGGTGCTTCATATTTGATGCTCACAGTTTTCCAGACCACCCATGAATGCATTGCAAATACTATCATAAGTACAACCTTCATAATGTTTAATAATACAAAAAAATCCTGTGATTATGTTTCATAAAATTCAGATTTAGAGGAAAATACTTCTGGGTTTTTTTTAGTAATATGAATACAGTATTAGGCTCATAAGCATTAAAATGAGTCAGATGCTTTATTAGTTGATATCAGAAATTTTTCTTTGTACATGAATGAAAAATTTAAATGGAATTGATTCTGAAAGAAATAACGCTGAACACAGCCATATGAAAAGCAATCTAAAAATCCTGACAGAGGTAAAGAAAAAGAAATTAAAGTGCCCATGATGTAGGGGCTGAGGATGAAAGATAAATTGTTCCTTGCACGTTCTGTGTCAAGCCAGTTGTTGCTCCAAAGCTCTTTACAGGCTTTATGCCCACACACTGACTGAGCTGCACATCCTCCCTAGCAAATCTCAGTAAGATGCAGAAAGGGGAACTCTACTCAGGGACTGCCAAGATTAAAGCACCTCAGAGGCTTAAATTTGCACTTTTTCTGTCCTTATGCTAACTGATAAGGCAATGTCAGTCCAGAAAGATAGGCCTGATCCCACAGAGATTTCAAACTCAAAATAACTACCAATAAATCCAAGGGAAAAAAATAGAAATCAATGGATTAACCAGCCATTTCTTTGCACTGGTAGGAGTAAAAGTAAAGAAGGGTTTTAAGGAAGCATACAAAAGAAGATAATACATTTTATGAAATTCTCTATAAGCATAAAAGGCAGTATGGCAAAAAGAACATTCTTGCCACTTTGAAGACAAAAAACGGAATAATAGAGGGCAGCATCATGAGATAATTTGAGGAAGACACAAAATTTCACCCCTTCAATGTATGTTTTGCTTAGCATGGTATGCCCAGGAAATGAAAAGAGGCTGAGTTAAATAAAAATGAGGAACTGGGAATGAGAAGCTTTAAGAAAAGAGAACTAGAAATTATGTAAGAATAGCTACTATAAAAAGGGCATTTACTTGTTAAGAAGGAAGAAATAAAGGATACAGCTGAAGATTGTCAAAATAGCTCTAAGCCAAATGTGAAATAGTTTCCAGTAATTCAGATCCCTCATGGGCAGCCAGGTCCTGGGCTCTCCCCTGTGAGGGGAGCACTCTGGGGTGGTGTGGTATGACAGCGTGTCCAGCGACAGCGTGTATACTCTCCATGTTTCACATGCCAGCCCGGGAAAAGGAAACGGATTGTAGGGGAAATTGCCATCTGCTTTTGTCAGTAAAAGACTGCATGCGTGCCTTGAGCCTAAACAGACTGAAGGCAGCCTTTTATAGCTGCATGGGGGGAAATGGGAAACCTTACTAAAGTGTGAGAAAGTATAATTTAAAAGGAATAAACAGAAATTACTATGACACCACTTCATGTGCTCTGCATATACTTCAACACAGTATAGTAGAAGGCATGGGAACTTATAAAGGCAGGGGTTCTCATTAAACCTATGATTTTCTCAGCTTCTTAGGACCTAGTTTCGAGAATGTTATTATAAATATTGTTTTCTCATACTTTAATGTAATTTGTACTGTACAGGGGAAAAAGGTTGCAAAGTTTCTCTTTCCTATAAATGTGTACAAAAGGCATTTGTATGCCTCATTCACTGAAAGCACCTCACAATATTTGGTTTATTTGTTCTTCCAAATTACATAAGCAGGTGTATTAATTTCCATATTCCATAACCCATTTAATGGAAGCACAAGATCTCAGAAACATAACATCTTGAAACTAAAGTGATTATAGGCATAGGTGGAGTGGTACTGAAAACAATATCACACCCTGAATCACGTAGAATCACAATGTATCTGTGACAGGAAGGCATTTCTTGAGGTCATTTGGTCCAATCCCCCTGCTCAAGCAGGGCTGTCCAGACCCAGTTGTCTAGGACTGTGATCAGATGACTTTTGAGGATCTCCAAGGATGGAGGCTCCACAGCCTCTCTTTGGCAACCAAAAAAATGCTGGCCAGCCTATAGTTTACAGATCCTTCTTTTTGCCCTTCTCAGTGATAGAATTGATATTTACTTCCTTCCACTCCTTGTGATTCTGCTCTAATCACCACAACTTTTTCAAAGATAACAGACAGTATTCTTACAGTGATGTCAGGCAGCTCCCTTAACTCTTGTGGGTGCCTCCCAGGGGATCCCATGGGCTTGTATATGTTCAGTTTGTTGAAATGTTCCTTTCAATGGGCTCTTCCACTAAGGGTGTCTTCCTTGTTCCAGACTTTTCTTTTGATCTCAGAGTGTTGGTGATCCTGAAGGCTGATCCGACCAGCAAACACCGAGGTAAAGAAGACATTTAGTATCTTGATCTCTTCTGTATTCCTTGGCTCCAGGGTCCCTACTCCCATTCAGCAACAGGCCCATATTTTCCCTGATCTTCCTTTTGCTGCTGGTATTCTTGTTGTAGACCCTCTCATCCCTCACCAGATTTAATTCCAAGTGGCCTTTGGCTTTCTTAACTCCATCACTGCACACTGTGTCTATATTGTTCCTGGGTCACCTGATTCTGACTCTTGCATTCTTCCTTTTTCAGTCTGAGCTTAGTTAGGAGCTAGTTGTTCATCCATGCAGCCCTTCTGCTGCCTTTCCTTGACAGTGGCTTCATAGCAGCTTGGGTACAAGATGTGTTTGGCAGCACAGATACAGAGCATTCAAGGCAGAAAAATTTTCTTCACCAAGATGTGGAGCCAGTTCATCTATGCTCATATCCATGTCTGCTTCTGATATCCACAACAAAAGGATATCCCAAATTACATATGCATGCTGTCACAGGGCAGAAATATGGACAAAAAATCCCCCATCTTAAACCAGTTTTTCACCAATGACCCCTCCTGTCTCTTGAATTGCACATATGTGCCATTCTAAATCAAACAACTGAATTTGTAATCATTAACCCATTTGTTTTAACAACGCTTAATTTACTGCCCTGAAGCCTGCAGCTTGAGAGTCTCATAGCTGTGGTTTCTTGCAATACTTGCTACAAAAAATGACCTTTCCATCGCTACATGTTCAAAACTCAGTACACGGCTTCAGGAACATTCATACAACAAATTTCGAAAGCCACTGTTAAAAAAAAAGAAGACCTTTATTACACATTCTGTACATAAGAAGGCTGGATCAACCCCCTCAACATGCAGACAGTAGTTTCTGTTACCTGTTCCACTTAAATAGGTGGCTACCATCCTATGTATCCATGCTCCTAAAGACAAGTGAACTCACTGTGTAAGTAAGGTGAACTCTTCTATGGGTTTTTAGAACTGGGTAGTAACTTCATCCTTTGCATCAGATTACACAGAATCATAGAATCATAGAATAATCTGAGTTGCAAGGGGTGCACAAGGATTATAGAATCCAAGTCCTAGCCCTGCACAGAACACCCCAAGAATCACACTGCTGCAGTGCCCAACCACTCATAAGGGTGAAGAACTTTATATTTTCCTAATACCCAACCTAAATGTCCCCTGATACAGCTTCAGGCTGTTCCCTTGGACCCTGTCATTGGTCACCACAGAGAAGAGATCAATGTCTGTCTCTCCCCTTCTACTTGTGAGGAAGCTGTAGACAGCAATGAGGTCTCCTCTCAGTTTCCTCTTCTCCAGGCTGAACAAGCTAAATGATCTCAGCCACTCCTTGCATGGCTTCCTCTCAAAGCCCTTCATCGTCTTCATGGCTCTCCTTTGGAAGTTCTCTAATGGCTTTATATCCTTTTAATAGTGTGGCACTCAAAACTGCATACAATTACAATGAAAAGCAAGGTGCTAAAACACCAATATGAAAATATTTAGTCATAATATAAACCAAAATAAAATTGTGGTGGGTATGTAATATCAGAATGATATTCTGAATAGTCTGAATCGTTCATTGTGCCAATGGGAAAAAAAAAAAAGAGAGAGAGAGAAAAAAATATGAAAAATCTGAAAGTCTGGTGTACCTAACACAAAATGTCAGTGAACCAATCTCTCTGTAGATGGGTTACAATCTGCAGTTAAGTCAACAAAAAGACATGCATTTTGGTGGTCCAAACACAAACTGAAATTTAAAGCTATCAGTAAGTTACGGAATTCATCAGACTGGACCCAGGAACTCTAGCTTGAAGGTATGATCTGTCACTGCTTTTCAAAATGCCAGCAGACACAAGAGGCAAGACATACCACCAGAGGTGCCCACCTAATGGACCATGTCTCACTTCAGTCATCCTGTCTCCAAAGCAACTGCTCAAGGGCCCTCCTTGAGGAAACACAGAGGAGATCTCTCTGCATGTGTGATGTTCAGAGCAATCGAAGCTTCCACGTACATTGATCCACCTGCATGTGAAGGAAGTCCTGTCACATGTGAGGGAAGGGGCCATGGCTTTCAGATCTCTCTTAGTCTAAGCTGTGCAGCTGACCTGTCTAGCTAAAAACATGACAGTGCCAGAGCATACCAATTCTCAGTTCAGTGCTCCACTTTGCAAAAAATTATTATTTGAAGGCTAACAATGAGATAAAACAGGATCATGACTGTGTATTGAAGTCACTGGCTCAGACTGCTAACACTGAACCACGAGGGCCAGTCCTTGCTTGCCCCAAGAGCTAGAAACTAGAAAACAGTAACACTTTCAGCAGAGTAAGGACCAGAGGCAAGCTGTCTCCCGCTCCAAGGCAGGGCTGCTGAGCTATTAGACTTCAGAATCATGATCCCGTTTTGGAGCAATTACTTTGTAATTCTCCATGCCGAAGAGCAGCTCTTAATTCCTTTGCTGAACAACTTCAGCAACAGAAAATGGAAACATTTGTGCTCACATTTTCTCATCCTAGAACTTCACGGGAAAAGCAGAGGGAGGTAAACGAAGGGACTCAAATTTTCCTAGGTGAGAATTAAAGCCATGCTTCTTGGATGAAAGGGGACTGCCTCTTGAGCTTTCAAAGGGGCAAAAGCACTTCACGGCAGGGAAGAGGTCAGAATGCTGGCTTCCAAGTAAAAGGAATCTCTACCACCAAATATAAAGAATCCAAGTCTCTGAGACAGGCACAAATGCTTTGCATTTCCCATTTGTGACGTATTTCTGTATAGCTGGGGATTACATGACCACTGATATAAAACTTGTGCCCTACTAGGACACCAAACAGTACACAGCACATACATTTCTGCTAAGCTGACTGGGATGCACTCTATAATGTTTATTCCAGCTACCCGAAACAAACAGCCTTTCTGAACTGAGTATTACATTAACAACAACAACAACAACAACAACAACAACAACAACAACAACAACAACAACAACTTGTACTGGCTTAGCCTTTTGCACCTTGTGGCTGCAGTGTATTTTTTTCAGGCAGTGAGAATCATAAAACCAGACTCAGGGTACCAGCCTCTACCTGCCAGCTGGGCAAATTACAGACTTTGGCACTTGGCTTTCTCCCCATAGCCTGGGCCCTACAGAGAGCCTAGGCACTTGATGTGGGGCTATTAATTCCACAACCTCTAGCCCTTACTTGATTTAACCCTAAATCAGTTTCAATTCACAACAACTAAATGTCAGGAATACAAATCTCTGACTAAAGCTCAAATGTTTCCTATTTCCCATTTTAGACAGATCTCTGTTTAGCTGGGTCCATTGGTTTCATTTCACACTCTGTGACATTTTCAGCATAAATTTGTGTGGTTCCACTCTTATTTAAGTCCTGTTCCCTCCAAATCTAGCTGGAATTCCTAAAAGCCAGGGTGGCTGTAGCCACATGGCACATAGTAATCATCATTACAGCACATGTGGTCTTTCAAAAAAACATGATGAGACATCACCTATCAATGCCAGTCTAAAAGATACTTCCTCTCAGGCATTTTTTACTTAGATTGCTCTCCCCAGGAGAACTGAGAGTGAATCACGAAACTGGGAGTAAGCACAAGTTGCAGAGAAAGGGGGATTGTGTGAGGCACTGGTACTGCTGAAGCAAACGTCAATGGAACTGAAGCTTAACTTCATGCTGAATCAGGTTATCAGCTGCTTGTCATCACTGCTACTTGGCTGGACACACCATGGGTTACAGAAGCTAAACCAGCAGGATACTATCCTTCCCTGCTCAAAAAGTGTGTGTCTGTATGTCTGTGCGTCTGTGCATCTGTGTGTGTGTGTGTGTCTCTGTGTGTGTGTGTATGTGTGTCTCTGTGTATGTGTGTCTGTGTGTCTCTGTGTATGTGTGTCTGTGTGTCTGTCTGTGACTGTGTCTGTGACTGTCTGTGACTGTGTCTGTGTCTGTGTGGAGAATGGAGGAGGGGTATTGGGGAAGAATAGCTTTCTGCTGCTTTAACTCTCCAAAATGGCTTATCAGGAGGTCAGAGGAAAGCCAGGGCACACACAATAGAGGGAGTGGAACTGTAGGGCCAGAGCACAGGAACGAAGGGAGCAAAGGACTACTGCTGCGTTGTATTAGCCCAGGTAAAGCTATTAGGGAACTGCAGTGGAGCAGTATTTCTCCTTAGAACTGAGGGACATAAAGAGTTTACAACTCTCTGCTATTATCTCTATTTTTTTTTTGTCCACACCCCGCTTAACTCAATGGAGCCCCAATGCCCTTTCTTTGCTGATGAAATGGTGTTTTTTAAAGCAGAATCAGCATACTGCATGGACCAGACTTAGTGGTATACTCACACCTTTCCTGTTAGTTATTGTGTCTTGATGTGATCTCTCTTAAGGGAGGGGCTTGGGCTTTACTGGTGTGTTTTTGCTTTTGTATCATCTAAGAAATTTTGGTTTGGTTTGGATAGGGTTTATTGTTGGTTTTCTTATTCTTGATTTTAGTTTGTGGATTTTTTTTTCCCAGAAGTAACCGGCCTCATTACTGAAGGCCAGTTATCTAGTTGGTTGACAGATATTTTTTTATTAGCTATGAGAGAGACCAGCTGTATGATACTTTTGAAATACATAAGCTCTGTTAAGTTTTCGGTTTCCCAGCACACTGGACATTCAAACAGTCTGGATCCTATTTAACAAACATTGTTGAATGTATTCAGTTAATAAAAGCTTGGTAAATATTAGTAAAGGGCTTGTAATGGTTGTGAGTGACAAAAAGGTTAAAAGCTTTCGAACCATTGCACCAAACTAGAGTAAAGCTTGAAGAAACTGAAGTGATGTGTCAGTAAAAAATCTCAGCATTGACTCAGATAACGTGAAACACTCATTTTTGAAAAACTGGAAAAGATGCAACTATTCTGCAAATTTGAATTTAGTTTTGCAACTTTTTAATATTATTTATCTCATATTATCCCCCATTACCAGAACTGTTCCAGTTTGACAGTTCCTGGAAAAGCAAAATGTTTTCTGTCCTATGTTTGTGTTACACTGTTTCTCCATAAAGACCAGGACAAGAGAAGAAAGGACTTCTGGTAGATGAGCATAAAGGGAACATCATCTGTCAGTGTAAACTTTGATTATCATTTTTTAGTTTGCTTGCTGCCCTCTCATCCAAAGAGGAAATGTCTCTGTACATCCCAGGACATTAGGAGGTTTCCCAACACCTCCTCAGAGCTCAGATCACCCAGGAGAGAGGGACAATGTTTCAGGATTTCTGTAAACAATGGATTGCAGCTCCCAAAACCGCTCTTAGATTCACTTTCTTTAAAGGCTTGTCTGGACGAGGATAAAGGTGCATTTAAAAAAAAAAAAAGGTGTCAGTGAAAACTTTTAATTAACACGTTTTTAAATTCTCAGTGTTGACAGGGTGTGTTGCATTTTAGTGCATTTGCCAGCAAACATGTTAAAATAAATTTGTGTCCTGACTATGAGTGGCAAGTTCAGACATGTTTTTAAAAGTTTCAAATTTTAACAGGAGTTAAAACATGTTCATGATAGTGCTTTTACCTTAGCCGAGTGTGAGTGTCACTAATGGGTTTTTCTGGGACTCCAGTGAGCAGCTGCCATACTGGCAGGGAGCTGTTGGTGAGCACCTTTTCCCTTTTCCTGAACTGTCAAATGAAAGTACCATTTCATTCACCTGTCTTTCAGGAATGGATGAAAATTAATGTTTTAAACAGTATTGGGAAAAAATAAAACTAAAAAAAAACCCCTGGATATTAGTTAGTTGGGAGGTTTGGCAGTGATTGCAAGAGTCGGAAGCCATGTTTTCATAGGGTGGTAAATTGCAGCTTCAGAGGACCTGATGTAAGGTCAGGATTTCCATAGCCACATAACCCAGAGTGTGGCACCATGTTCAGTTTTTGTTCCAGATGTGGCCAAACACTTTGCAGGAGCAAGTTTGCCTCAGCTGCTAGTGAGCCAAAAGCTATCAGCTTTTTTCCTAGCCTTCCCACAGAAAGTTAGTGCAAAGTTGACATAAGCACCACATACCACACTTATACCTGTCTAGCTTGACAGGAAGGTTTGTGTTTATGCCCAACCAAAGTTGTAGCTTCAAGGCACAGATTTAATATTAATGATCATGAAGTCACAGCCAAGCATCAGTAATTCTGAGTCAGCTGCGAGGCTGATTTGCTGGGCAGCACTGTACAATGCATTTCATCAGTCATACCTCAGTCTTCTCCGTTCCCAAAAAGTTGAGGCTGCAAATACCTCAGGCAAAAAGTGCTGCCAGAAGTCGAAGTCACATTTTGAAAGTACTGCAAAAAGACAACTTCATTCGTGGGATACAACACACTATTAAAAATCAGGAAATTGCAGAGATGGGGCCGTTAAACCTTTGGAGGAACAAGGGGAGGCAAACCCTGCTGCCCCCTCTGAGAACACCTTCCCAGCCCTGTTTCCTCTACTTCAATTTGGGCTCCACAGAGCTGTCTCTCAGTTATGGCTGTCATGTTCTTAGAAATATCACTACACATGACACAGAGGGGAATATGATTTTTTTCTGACACAGTTATTGTGGTAAAAGCCTTAACAAAAATACACTTGAAAATGGTACCACTTTTTTCAGACACTAAATCTTCAACACCCTAAACACAAGTAACTTTACACTGGTACATCCCTGTTCCTGCCACAGAAATTCTATTACCACTTTTTATGTGGAAGGCACAGTAGAAAATTGGTATTCTCATATTCATGACTGATTAGTCCTGCTGCAAAACACTAATGAGGGATTATTTTTTTCCCTCTTTCTTTCTCTTTCTCCTTCCTTCCTTCCTTCCTTCCTTCCTTCCTTCCTCCCTCCCTCCCTCCCTCCCTTCCTCCCTTCCTTCCTCTGCCTCCCTTTTGGAAGGAGATTAAAAGACCATGAACTTGAGTAAACTGCAAGTTTAAGAATGAGTAATCTCCCCTCCAGCATATCTCTTTGCTTGATGCAAAAAGGTGTAGTATGACAAGAAGCAGCCTGGTAACTGATGGGCTCAAGAGGTCATTTGAGGGGTTAAATCTTGTATTTGCACCTCACGGTCAAGAATTTGGGTCAGAGATTGCTGTCCAGGTTTTAATTGCACTGGGACTGACAGAGGGAGCATACATGTATTCCAGAATTCCCACTTGTCCAGAAACTCTACAGAAGAATTTGTGGAATTAAGTACCTAGAGTCAGATCAGTCAAGACTTTTTCTTTTTTACTTTCTCTTTTTCTTTTCAGGTTGTAAAACATTGAAATGGTTGAAAAACACATCAAAAGCGTAATGCAAAGCATACTGTCTAAACTCCCACAGCCACTGTGTGAAATTTTTCAGTGACACTACTCTGAGATTCAGATGTAGCTAAGGTGGACAGTAGAAACGCATATGCCTGTGCCGGTGAAATTGCATATACCCGTTCAAGATGGACAGGTGCCTTTTGATACTGATTGCAAAGCCCTGTCATGGTCTTCCAGCAGGTCTTCCTGGGTGATCTGTTACATCATCCAGTCTAAAAAGATAAAAACCCAAGCCACCACCAAAAAAATCACGATTTGCTCAATATCCAGATTAAAAGGAGCAGAGAAAACAAAACACGTGGAATCCCCTTGAGAAGCGGAGGAGGATCCCGAGGAAGGAAGCTGTCCGGCTGGCCATGTCCCACGGTCGCGTTGCCGTCACGCCATAAGGTGAGCCCTCCGCAGCTCTCTCCATCCCTTCTGCCGCCGCTGCCGGCTGCCGCACACCACTCCGCCCGCTCGCCGGGGAGGGGCGGCAGCCGGCGGATCCCCGGAGAGCGGCTCCCGCC
>VZRZ01000509.1:478822-520945 GCA_013398175.1 Climacteris rufus | reverse complement strand
CGAGCGAGGCGGGCAGCGGCGAGCAGGAGGCGGCCCCCGCGGAGGAGCCGGCGCGGCAGGAGCCCCCCGCCGAAAGCAGTCCGGAGGCACCCGCCGCAGAGTCGGCGGAGTAGTAAGCGCCGCCGCCGCCCCTCGCCGACGGACTTTTCTTCCCCCCTGTTTGTTTGTTGGAGTGGTGCCAGGTACTGGTCTCGGAGAACTTGTCTACAACCAGGGATTGATTTAAAAGATGTCTCGTTTCTTTTTTTTCTCTCCCCCCGCAGCTCCCATCTCAAATCGTTGTGTGTTGCCGCCATTCCAACGGGCGGAGGGGGGCTCCCCTCCTCCCTCCTCTCCCATCCTCTATATTTTGGTTTTTTTGTTTTTGGTTTTTTTTCATCAGTATTAATGTTTTGTTTTGGTTGGTTCTTTTTTTTTTTCTTTTTGTTTTTTAATTTCATACTTTGCAACTCTCTTCATATTATAAAACTTTTGCCGATCGGTCTATGGACATGCCCATATATGAAGGAGATGGGTGGGTCAATAAGGGATATCAAATGAAGTGACAGGGGCCGCAGTGGGGAACCCGGGGTGCGCAGCCCTTGCCGGGAGCGCGCCCCGCCAGAAATGATGTAAGGGGTTAGTCTTTTTTTTAAAAGAAAGTTATTACGATGTATTTTGTGAGGCAGATGTTCTATAAGGTTTACAACACTACAAGTCTTGATTAAGAAGGAAAGGAAAAAGGAAAAAAAAATAAAAAATAAAAATCAATACCCAGATAAAGAGATCATAGTCTTAGGAATTCATTTAAACCATAGGAACTTTTCACTTATCTCATGTTAGCTGTATCAGTCAGTGATTAAGTAGAAATACAAGTTGTATAGGCTTTATTGTTTATTGCTGGTTTATGACCTTAATAAAATGTAATTATGTATTACCAGCAGGGTGTTTTTAACTGTGACTATTGTATAAAAAAACAAATCTTGATATCCAGAAGCACATGAAGTTTGCAACTCTTTCCACCCTGCCCATTTTTGTAAAACTGCAGTCATCTTGGACCTTTTACACACAAATTTTAAACTCAACCAAGCTGTGATAAGTGGAATGGTTACTGTTTATACTGTGGTATGTTTTTGATTACAGCAGACAATGCTTTCTTTTCCAGTTGTCTTTGAAAATAAAGGAAAACTCTTCAGATGCAATGTTTTTTTTTTTTTTTGTGTAGCATCTTGTCTATCATGTTTTTGTAAATACTGGAGAAGCTTTGACCAATTTGACTTAGAGATGGAATGTAACTTTGCTTACAAAAATTGCTATTAAACTCCTGCTTAAGGTGTTCTAATTTTCTGTGAGCACACTAAAAGCGAAAAATAAATGTGAATAAAATGTATAATTTGGTTGTCTTTCTTTTATGGATACTCTGGTAGCTTACAGGGACTAGCCAGTATTGCCTGAATTTGTACAGAGACAGTCATGTGTGCTGTTAGCACTAGCTTTGAGAACTACCTTCCTGGATCCTGGACTCTAATACTGTGCATTTTACAAAGAAACTGTGCAGTGCATCAGGTGATTTGTAGCATTTTCTGGCTTTAAAAGAAGACTGGAAGGCAGTCTGAGCATGTACAGTGTATGGTTCTCCTGTCCAGGCTCCATCTTGCTTTTAAGACCAGAGGTATCCAGTCTATTAGAGTCTTGCCTCTTGAGGAAATTAAGATTTAAATTGAATTGCTTAGGGTGGGGCACTGAAATTTTTATGCTGAGTTGCTTAAAAACTAAGCTCTTGAGCAGATGTCCCATTTAGGTTTTGTTATGCTGGTCCTACTTTGGTACCCAGACGCTTGAAAACTTTTGCCTGGAAGGAGAAAGGGTAAATTAACACTGCCATTCTGCTTAAAGTAATTAAAAGCAATATTTTCTTTTTTTCCTCAAGTGCTACTCCCAAGTACAGGTGAGTTTCAAAACAGATTTCAAAATTTGTCTATAAAAAAAATTACTTGGTGCTTGCCTTTAATTGTTAGGCTTTTGGGCTAATTTCCAGCATATTGCTCAGGGCATATTATGCCTTAATAAAACAGTGAGTTCATGTACGAAAAGCAGCAGTGGTGTTTGGAGGGTGGAAATTGATTCAAGAAAGTGTTGCTTCTAAGTTTATAGGAGAAAGTTTAGTGTTACACTTACTTGCTTCCACCATTTTCAGCAGAAACTCTTTGGAAGCAATTATGATTCATTTTATGAGAAAATGGCACGTTAGCACCTTGTTCCCTAAAGAACAAAGCCTAAACTGAATGAAGTAGATTTCCTGCTGAATGCATACTTCTTTTTGTTTTGCTTGGGTTTTTTGTTGTTTTGGTTTTGGTTTTGGTTTTGTTTTGTTTTAAATTCAGCTCTCTACCATTTTAACTTTGGCTTGTATGTACTCTAGTTGCCCTGGTATTTCTCTATAACTTTAGAAATGTATTGAAACTATGCTATAATTGCTGAGGGACAAAAATAAATGGATGTAAAACAAGATCTTCCACACCAGTGTCATTCTTGGAGTACATGTGTTTGAAGTCTAGTGCATAACTGCTTTGCTAAGGGGTTTTTATAACATGGCTGTAAAAACCTGTCCTGAGACGCATGATGTCTTGGCCATAGAGTCAATGTCTCTTTTTAATAAATATATATATATTTAAATCCAAGTATTCTAAAAGAGAAGTCTGATTTTCTTCTTTTTTTCTTTTTATTTTTTTTGGGTCAAACTGGATATGTACATATGAAGAAAATAATTGCTAGTAAAGTTCTTTTTCAGATTTTTCTTAACCTCTCAAACTTTATTGTTCTTTCCTCACTCAGCTGATGATATTTTCTGAAGCACTCCTGGGGGTGCAGAATTGTACCCGCCCCTAACAGCAAGGCTTCTGGCTTGGGTCTTCATCTTTCCATGGCTTGGCTTGACTTGAAATATACTTCCAAGTCCTAACACTAGCAGAATTTCAAAGGTACATCCTAGGAATACCAGTTGCGTGGTCTGCACTTCTGGTCCCAGCAGTCGGGTGAGATTTGATGATACCAGTTTTCCACTAGCATGTGGTTAAAGAAGACAGAAGTCAGAAAGGGCTTGCAATCATGGAGATGGAGGAGTTTTGGACTTCTTCCTCCTGACAGAGAATTGAGCAAAAGCATCTTTCCTCCCTTGGTCCCCAAGGGACTCAGGAGTAATTTCTATGCAATTGTGGAATATCCTTATTTATGTACAAAGAAAATGAAGGGGCTGGGTGTTAGTGACTGGTCAGGTGGTTCGTCATCTTACTGAGAAAGCTTTATACTTTTTTTTTTTTAATTGCATTGGTTGTCTCAATGAAAATGCTACTTGTAATAAGTATTGTAATTTCAACAAATTATCTGGGAATGTATTTGAGTTTAAAATGTGTGATTTCAAACTGATTTTCCTATATTGTGCATAGCTGTTGTTCTTTTAAAGTAGAATGTTATTATTGCTGTGAATAAGGTAACTTTTGTTGTGCTGAAACAATGTCATGTTTTTAGGTAAAACTTACACTGGGATCTAATTTTGCCTGACTAGGGGCTCTAGAGATTTACTTCTCTTGTTTATTTACTTAAACCGAGGCAGCAGTCTTCCTTGTTCAAGAATATAACTTGGCTGTACAAAAGTCCTTTCAAATTTCATGCCTGTCTTGGTAATATCTAAACTTCTTTTCAGACTTTCCAAATCACAGTTTCTGACCTCAAGTGCTTGAGTTTTGTATCTGGTCCTAATATTTATTAATGTGAAACTGTAGAGGCTTTGCCTTCAGGCAAGGACTCAAGGCAAGAAAAGGGAAAGGCGAGCTGTGTGAGGGAAACAAAGCCTGAGCTTTGGCTTCTGCAATGCCATCTCCTTCTTGCTTGTGTCCGCAACCCCTGTATACAAATCAAGTCTCCTTATATCAACTTCTGACCATCTAAAGACTGCTGTTGGTTGCATTAGATGCAAGTGTTGCTTATGTGAGTATTTTACTTCTTTATTATGATGTTGTTGGTGTTTTAAGAATGATTTTTTGTTCTGTAATACTGTTTGAAACAGCTAACTTTTGAATTTCACTTGCAGCTGCTTAGATAAAGGTCAAAGGTTTTTGTGTGTTTTGATTGTTTGGGATTTTCTAAGTTGTAAGTCCTTTTATATTGCCTTTAAAAGAAATCTAGAACAGTACACATTCTAGTCTGAAGCCATAATGCTGGTTAATGGTTTTCTGCAAAATCAGTCCTGTGAATTTAGTCTTTATGCTATTTCTGTTGTGAAAGCGTAGTAAAAGGTCATCATTAGTGATAGTGGACTCGTTCCAGTGGAGTTTTTTGAGAGACTGAGGTGAAATGTGTTTTCTGTAATGATGTAGCTTAGTTGAAAGAATCCTTATTCTGGCTTATGCCTTTTTTGTTGTTGTTTTACCATGCTCAGGTTACCGGGATAGAAAAAAGCAGGTAGTTTTTTCCCGAAGTAAGCACAAGTGAAATGGTGTATTGTTTATAGTATAGTGTAGACAGTGGGGTAAATTTGTTCTCCTTACTAATCTGAGATCCTCAGATAATTGTCAATGAGTGGGAACTATTGGCATTGCCATGGCAGGCTACAGGCAAGCTGGCTAGGCAATGTCTTGTCACTCGAGTAAGGGGATATAAGAGGTGATGCTATGAAGAAGCACAAGCTTACTGCAAGCCTGTGTATTAATTACCTTGCCCTAGGGAGAGCCAGTGTGGTGGTGAGCTTTTCAGGCCTGTTGCTTGTTTGAGGATTGAGAAAGAGAAGATGTAGCAGTGTTTCCATGATGCGTTTACTGAGACGACTGTTGAGATTGCTTTGAAGTTGAAACATTGCCTGTTGGGAAGATCAGGGGAGGGTTAGCAATGGGATCAAAGTGGCAATTATGCCTAAACAGAAGAGTGACCAAAGTATTGCCCTATGAATAAAGTACTGAGTTAGGAATAGGTAAGTTTGGGCTGTATTATTGAGTACACTTTGTATACGAAAGCGAGAGACTTGGATTCAGAATGACCCTGTTTTAGGATATCAATTATGTTTTCTGATGGAGGTGACATAAAACTTCTGTTAATGTTTTTAGAATATTTTGAAGTCTTCAGATGGGTTATAAGTATTATTTATACATCTTTTCCCTCAGTCTTTGCTGTAGGAAGGTGTGTTTATCCAGAGCAGGACTACAGGAAGGACTATCAAGATACTAGATCTAGATGAAATGAGACATTAATTTTGCAGTTAGAAAGATCCAAACAAGATATATGGAATGTTAGTTCTCAAAGATATGATTAATTTAGATAATAACAAAGGCATTATTCAATTAAAGGCAGGGGGAAGTGTCTTCCTTTTTTTTTTTTTTTTTTTTGGCACCTAGCACAATTCTGATTTTAGAATCACAAGTGCAGGGAAACGTTATTACCAAGTAGGTAAATATTCCAGGAGTTAGGATTCTTTGGATAGTTCTTGTGGCTGTGTATGTGATAACTTGAGCCAGACCGGTGCTGGAGAGGGAATGTTTTGAGCCAAGCAATGCCACATTGTGAGGTCTTTTCCAATACCACAGCTGATACTGGTGGTAATAAAGTATTTGATAGTTGCTCTTTGCAGAGACCACAGTGACTAGAGATTTATTTTTAGGTACAGTCCAAACTAGACTCTCTCCTGAAGTTCACACCTTAGTTTCTAAAAACGAAGAAAGAAAAAATAAAATACCTATGTATCTATTGGTTAGGTAAATCATTCTTGCTAAGTAGCTCTAATAGATGCAAGAAATTACTTGCTAGCCTATACTGGAGTCGTTATTTCTCTGAAATCTGGTATGTAGAACCATCTGAGTATTTTAAATTAATTTGATGACACAAAAGCCATGCTTACAAGGGTCACCTGCTGTTCAAAGGAAGCAAAAAACCACTCCTTCTCACTGGAAAAAAACACTTTGAACCAGTAACTTTAGACCTGTATAGGCAGGGCCTTTACAAAAGGAGATCGAGAGGAAAAAAAAGAAAGCAACTACCAAACTTTAGGAACTAAAGGAAGAAACTACTTTTTTTCTAGCTCCCTGGAGCAAGACTGAAATAGATTTAAAGTACCCCCTTTCTGTCTTTGAAAAAATAGAATTTAGTTATGAGACACATTGTTTCCACTGGAGTATAGATCCATGCTCCTTTCAAAAACCACCAGTGAAACCAAGTCAAAAACTGATGCAGGTAGCATTTTTCAGGAATGAATCATTAGGCCACTCACAAGTCCCACATTGCAGTTCAGGAGCCTATTAAAGCATACTTACCAGGTATAGCACCTCTGAGGAGACTAGGCAGCAAATATTTTCCACCTCAGTAATTAAACAAAATGGCAGAAATCATGGACTGATACGCAGAATACAGGAAGGAACATGATCTTTTTTATTTTTCCTCAGTCATATTTTTGCATATCCTACATATGTTTTTGCTTTCTAATAAATATCCAAGAAGATAATTTAAAACAGTGGAGCAAGAATAATTCCAGCATTTCTCTGAATTCTTTCCCTTGGATGTTTTTATACAGGTATATTTGAAAACTGTTACAATATTTTATTCTTCTGTTTAAGAATTATACAAGTTAATGTTCACATGGAGAAACAATGTTATGTATGTGCTAAATTAGGTAATAAATTTTGGGAAGCACTCATTTTGGCCTTGTTGTAGTGTCACTAAGATCCATAAGAGGGAAGTTAAGCTATGCAACACACTTATAAAATTCCTCCATAAATGTTGCTAATGATAAGAGAAATACATTTGATTCTTCCATGCAGCATCCACCTGGAATCCACATGAAATGCTGTGCAATAAATGGACAAGAAAGTAACTGTGTTTGCATTAATTAAGAGGCTGAAGACCCACAGGACCACACTGGGAAAATGGACAAGAGCACTTTCACTGTTACAAATGACAGAAATGAAATGTCGCTGTAAACTTAGCCTCATTATTATATATGTGTGAATTTATGCCCTGAAGGTTCATCAGTCCTGGCTTTTCCTCTGCCTCCATCACATGGAGTCTGTCTAATACTTAACAAGCTTACATATTGAAGTGATGATGCAGAAATGTATTTAAAATCTCCTCTGGATATGTCATTAGAGAAGTTTGCTATTTTCAGTGTAAAAATGATATTTTTTGGTCATCATTTGTGTCCACTGAATGTTGTGTTATCTGGTGAATTTTTTGCCTTTGTGTTGCCTGCACAGAAAATTGTCATTTCATGATCATGAAGCTTCCGATGGTATTATAAATTGGGCCAGAGGGGCGAAAGAAGGGGAAAATACCTTTCCAATGATGTTAGAATGGGACCATCAACTTTAATAAACAGAGAGATTGAAAGCCAACTAGTCTCTATTTAAATCCCACTGCAAATCTAATCTAATCTAATCTAAAGGGGCTTTAGGGCCTTAACTTGCTTCTTCTTGTTGTTATTGCATACATGTTATGATAGTCATTAGCTTAGTAATCTATGGGTATACAGAAGTAGAAACAAAATAGTACTTTTGAAGTTTCCCTGCTCCTAAATGCTTCATGGCAGGTGTGGCAGGTTTGACTGCAAGAAGCAATTGTTGGAGAAACATTCTGCATGGTTCTGTCACAAGATGAAGAAAATGGAAATGCTAAATTGTTCCTGAGGATTTCAAGAGAAATCATACACTCTTCATCTTTTGTGACAAAGACAGAATGATGACACTTGTAGTGTAACTCTTCAGAAAAGCTACACAAGTTCAAATGAGACTGCAAAAGGGTGCTGAACACCAGATGTTCCCAGATGCACTTGAGTGAAGCAACATACATGTAAGAAATGCACCATTTCTAAGTGAAACTGGACATTTAAAAGTTTTCCATACTGCAGGCTTCCTTTCACGTGAATCTACTGTATTAAAGGCAATCAAATTGCAAATGACAGTGACGTGGAGAGTGGAAAGGAATCTCAGGAGGAGCATGGCTGGAGGTGACTTCTGAACAGCAATGTAAACAAAGGTTCATTTCTGTAAGACTACCATTACTAGGAAATATTTATATTGTGATAGGGGCTCAAAAGGCTAAGATTAAATATGAGTCTTGTTTGTGCCAGGCACTGTGTGTAAACATCTATGAGAGACAATCTCTAGTCTGAAAAACCTTCCAACCTAAATGCAGAAAGGTTAGGCTGCTTCACTTCCTACCATTGTTAGAATCACGTTTCTATTTGTCTTAGTCAAGATTATGAAGGGAGAAGGAATAAATTACCAACTTCCTTTTCCCACCCCCCTAAAGATCTGTTGTTTGCAAGTTTCTTTTTTCACTTCGTGCTCTTTGCCTGCATAAAAATTGAACTGTAATGCTGAAAGCCTCACCATCTGAGTGTAAGTGGTCAGGGCATTTTCATGGCCACACATAGTGATGGGCACTGTAAACAATAACAAAGATTGAGTTAGAAGTGGCTCTTGAGTGAAAAGATCAAGCAGCCCCAAAGCTTTGAAATGTAGCTTGAAACAAATTATCGATAGCTCTCTAGTGACACTTTGAGGCCGTTTTCATGTACTGAAACTAAAATATTTTTCACTCCTTCCAGTGGCTGTTTTGAGCACTGTCAGCAATTTCCACCATGGGAGTAGTGTGGGTTTTTTGAAAAGGAGGGATGATGCTTAATTTAGGGAGAATATTTGCATTTAGATATATTATTTTTCTTTCGGGGACTATTCATTCTTTATCAAAATCTATCCTCAGCTTTATTAAATACTGGTATATTAAAGTACAGAAATTAAGATACTTCATAGATTTTCTTTTCTATTAAGAAACTACCTTAACTTGAATTTTCCAGTTATAATTATTTATTCCTAAGAATTTTAATAAGAAGTTCTCTATCTAAATTGTATTTCAGGACTACAAACATCAGAAGAAAATGTATATATTCTAGTTGACTTAGAATGGAACTACTGGAGAATTGGTTCAGATCAATCATCTGGAATGCTGTGAGTCCTCATGAACCATCAGCCTTATAAGCTAAAATGAATGTGTATATTGTGCATTAAATAGAAGAAAAAACATGTTTATTATTTCATATTTATTTTCATATGGCACTGAAAAAAGTGGTCTTACTGGTTTGTAAATTGATTGTGTTCACTATGATTTCTAGCACATTATGCCAACTCTATCAGAGGCACTTACCTGCAAATCACAAGCTTAAAAACTTCTTCAACTTTTCCTCTAACATAGGCAGGAATTGTAGTTCAGGGATTGCCTGATGACATTTTCACCATCATGTTGCATAAATCAGCTAAAGTGGTAAAAATGCTTGTGGTTTGGCTATATTTATAGTCTCTGTATTGCTAGCCACATGGGAGAGCTATGGGAGGGAATTTCCCTAAAATTGTTATAGCCAATGTAACCACTGGGACATCTAGCATTTTTTGCTACCAAGAGTGTTAAACTTGCAAAACTCTATCTACAACATGCCAAGCGGTAGAAAAATAAGTTACAAGAGTAACATTAAAATGTAGTAGTTGAAGGATTTCACACAGCTTTATGAAATTTGCCGAATCATTTCTGAGTTATTAGTGAAAGTTTTTGAGAGCAAAAAGAAATAGGATAATCTGGGAAAATAGAGAAAGATAAATACAATACCTATTTTAGGTATAATCTTGTAAAAGGTCTGGGGAAAAAAAAAAAGATATAGGAGTGAGAAAAAAAGTTTGAGGAGTGTAAAAATAAAAAGAGAGGGACTGGCAGAAGGACAAAAAGACATGAGCATTGTGTGGAACCACAACATGATGAAACAAGCAAAAGGGAAATTACAGAATGCCAGACAAATAAGGTAACTGAAAATACTCTAGAGAAAATGTATTTTTAGGTGGATAAAATAATAAGAAATAGTCAAGATCAGCTTCACAAGGACAAACCATGTTGATTCCATGTTATTTTCTCTTCTGACAGTATACACAGTCTAGTAGTTCAATGGGAGTCAGAAGCTGTAATAGATCTTGACTTCATTAATATTTTGATGCTGTCCTGTTCTCATAAACACAGCCAGGGAAATAAGAACTAGGAAAATAAGTGTTGAGAAAAGTCAGCTAAAAAAATAACCTCAAGGTATAACAGTCAATGGTTTGCTGCTATATTGGGAGGACTGGAAGTGCCCATAAAAGGGAATTCAGAATATTCATAATACACATGAGAGAGACATGGTCCAAAAACCAAGCAGAAGTTCAGCAAAGGACTGTGCTTCAGGAAAAGAAATTTAATTCAGAAACAGAAAATGGGGACGACCCAGGAAACAGGAAAGGAGCCTAGGGTCAAAGTGGTTCACAGGCAATATCAGTCAAGCATTAGTCCTCTTTTGAGTGCAATGGCAAGGGCCCAACAGGGTTGTTTTCAGCATCTTTTAAGAAAGATACACTTTAAAAACAGTCTTAGGCAATGTGGAAATTGTATGGGAAGGCAGCACACAAGCTTTACACAGAAAAGATTTGGATTTGTGGGCTACAACCAAGGAAACTTTCAGAGGGCTAGAAGTTTAGTTTGTTTTTTCATCACATGAAGGGTTATAATAAAGAGAAATCAGTTGTTCTCTGGGTCAGCTGGAGTCAGCACCAAAAGCAATTAGTATAGTTTGTAAGAAAGAGGATATTGCTTAAGTTTTAGGAAAAGCTTTCTGAATACAATGGTCTAAAAGATTACACAGTAGGAAAGCTTTTTTTTTTTTTTTTTTTTATGGAAAACCCTGGAGGTTTTAGTTTAAAACAGATAATCTGAAAGGCACAGTCTGTCTTTATCCTACCTTAATGCCGGTGGTGGTCAAGACATTTAGCTCAAGGTCCCTTCCCTACCCATATAACTTTGCTTTATAATTTTAATTCAATGTAGTGATTTCCAAAAGGTCTTGAGACACCAGGGAAAGCTTTGTCTTGTGCTTCAGTAGAAGTTGTACAGGAAAGGGAGGATACAATAACAGTTGTCCAGAATTTATCTTATGAGATACATATGTATAAACATCCAACTAAATAAAAATACACATGCACTAACAGAGCCACCTATTATTCTTCATAATATAATAATTATCAATAAGGTGTCTAACCAGAAACAGATTTTGGAAATAAATCAATTGTTTTTAATTTTTCATAATATTTCATTACATGTTAACCATTCTAAGAGTTGGACTCTATTGAGTTAGGTATTATATATTCACAGCAAAAATTAGAACCCCCTTAAAATCTATAGCCTATATAGAAAACAAGTTGAAAACATAACAGCACTGAAGTATTGCCATTTTAGTTTCAGGAGAAGGAATCAGTTTTTTAGTAAGAGTGTTCCCATCCTTTAGGATCTGGCATTAAACCACCTGAATTTTTTTGTGATGACCAAAGGTACAAGGACAGTCTACTAAATTTAGCAGTTTACATACCTAAAAGCATAGATATATATTATAATCTGTGATGCACCTGCAGCAAATGTGTTGTAGACCTAGTTTTGTAGAGTATAACTGTACACAATGGCAAATATGTTTGTAACATGCTGCCCAAGAGCAGAGATTAATAAGGAAATAACACTTTTAAACAAAGAGAAGGAGAGATGTTCATCATTCTTCACTGAGTTCTCCCTTTTGGTCTGATCTTCAGGTGATAAAATCAGATCCACATTTTCGTACTCTATAACCACGTTTATATATGGACACTATATAATATAGTGTGTATATATAAAACACATACACATATAAAGAGAGTCTACTATCCACTTGCTTACCTCCCTGTAACCAAATTTGAATAGACTGTGGGTTTCAGGCTACATTTTGTTAGGTGTCTCATCAGTACTTCATTTTCTGTATTATGTCTACCCAGGACACACACTACTTCATTTGATGATTTCTACTAGTGTATACACTTTAACATGCTCCTCTGAGTGTAACAGGTCTGATTTCAAGGGAAATTCAGGCACCTGCTTCTATGCATATTATTTTCATTAATTGCTGGAGTGCTAGCAGGGAGAGTAGTAAATTTCCATAACTCCATGAGCAGTAATCACTACGGTCTGATCAAGGTGGAGACTGAGATTCCCTGATCTCAGACTCCTGTCAGTCTCAGTATTTCAGAAATAAACTTGGTTTTCCCCTTTTTTTCTTTTTGAAGTATCAAAATTTCTCATTTCTCCACTAAAATAACATGCAGAAATTGACTTTAGGATATCTGCTATGAGCCCAGTTTCTTCTTATAACAAGGAAATATGAAGTACAAAGCTAAGGCTGAGAAACTGTCAAAAATAAAGTTACGTGTGAAAACTTGAGTTCTTTAAACAAAAACAGTTTTCATGGAAAGTCTAAGCATTTCATCCTAAACATAAAGGCCTCTTTGTAAATGTACCTGCCACAGCCAGCACATGGATTTCAGTAGTACCTACCCCTCATGTGCCTGTAACCATCTGAGACATTGTTGTTTACAAAGTAGATGAGCAAACAAAACAGTAATGCAGTGTTTCTCAGAACAAAGCAGAATGAGGTTGATGTCTCTTACATCTTACATCCCCATAATTCAGGTAACAAAGTGTGAATAAAGAAGAGACTTGAATAAAGAAGGAGTCTTGTGTGCTCGAAGCACTAAACTGGAGTCCCAGGGAAATGTGCTCTAGTACTGTCACTGCCACTGGTTTACTGTACAGCCTAAGGCAAATTATTAGTCCAGTGTTTTCGAAGCATTCTGTGAGGGTTTTTTTCAGATTATATGAATATTTGCCACTCTAACCACACCAACCAAACCTGGGAGCAGTCAGTCTTTTGGTATGTAAGTGTTTTTACATGAGAATGAGGAACACCGTAGTGGATCATTTAGAATTTTTGGGTTTAATCTCTCTGCACTGTAGTTCTCCCTATATCAGGGGGAATAACATGACTCCTTGACTTCACACATGGATTTGATGTCTAGGTTCCCTTTAGAATGCCCGTAGAAAGTTAACTACCTGGGAAAGATATTTCCAGTGCCCTGCTCCTAGCTGCTCTGTTTAGCCAGGGGCAAACACTGCAAAGGGGGGAAAGGAAGGATGTGAGGGATTTTCAACATATGTTTTTTATGTACTTAATTTTACAATAGCTGAGAGCTAGTGTGCTCTTGGGAACTGCTGGCAAACTTCCATGCCTGGCTGGAGAGATTTGAATACCCATATCACAGAAAAGTCCTTCCCCCACTCTTCAGTGTATTTATTCTTGCACGAGGGAAAGAGTAGGAAAGGGAGTGTTCATTATCTCTCTCATTGAGGCCATCCCACTGGGCTCCAAATTATTGGACACTTAATGGACCAGAGAATGAGCTACCTTTAGTCTTACTTTTTCCTAGATTTGAGTTTAAAAGTTTAATCTTTTTCTAAACATGGGCTTTTGTCAAAGTGAGTTGTAAGCTTTATAAGAACATAAAGAGGGTGTGAAGTCTTAACACTGTTGTAGCAACCTTGGCCTCTGTGATTTTCTGATTTTTAAGTGGGTATTTTTCAACTACTCTTTTTAGCCTAGGTTTTGTATGTTATTTCTGTTTTTCAGATAAAAAAGAGCAAGAAACAGTCTCGACTGTACACATACAAAATTGTCATTGTGCTCACCTAAGTAACGTCATCAGGTCTGATGCTTAAACTGGTATGAACTGGGAAAGAAAGATGAGAATACACTTATATACTGAAGCAACGGCATACATTTTGGCTTTTTCAACTCAATTGGTCTTCACAGCTGGGGTTCTTGACAAATGTATCCATAACTGAGATGTCGTTAAAGATATTCTTAGTAAATGAACCCCTGGCAAACTCATTTTAAACAAGGGTTTTAAAACTAAATTAAGAAAAAGGGAGAGGGGAAAATGAAAGAGGTCTACATAGTATGCAGAAAAATGACAAGCTGATTTAAAACTGCTTAACCAATTTTCTTCAACCTAGGAGTGTTTTCTTGAAGAGGCTTATATTGCAAGCCAACATAAAGATTTCTGGCTTGCCATTTTTGACTTAAACAGCTACAGAAGATTTCGATAACAACATATGGAAGATATTTTTTTCACATTCATTTAGCTGAAAGAATTTTGTTCAAACTTGTCTGATATAATCCAAGAGTAAAACCAAATATGGAAATCCCCAGTCCCAGAAGAATGTGAGAAATTAATGTGAGGTGCTAAGTTGAATCTAAAATGAAAGTTGGCACTGAACTTTACCTAAACAGTCATGAGGAGGGATTTTTAACAGAGCTGCAGCCATCTTGGGTACTTTGTTAAGAAAGAAGAAAAAAAGCAAAACCAAACAAACCCACAAAATTCTTCCCTGGTTACCCATGAAACTTTTAAAGGGCAGTCTCACCAAGCTCACTACTTGAATTTGAGATGGTCCACCAGGCCTTTAAAGAAATACCACTTCTACTATACTGTTAAGACTTGGTTATTAAAATCACTAGAGAGATCTCTGCCTGAATTAAGGTGCAAACAAGACCATATGCAGAATTCAATAGAATGGATTTTTATTTAACAGTAAATGAGATGTAAAGACGGAGACATAAAAAGAAATAGGAAAGGGTAGGGGGAGGGTAAGAGAAAGAGAATGACAGAGAGATAGATTAAGTAGAAAATATGTCACCACTTCACCACTCCATGGATCTTCTTAGTCCTCTTCTTCTAGTCTTCTCCATGGTGGGGGTCCCAGCCTTACCAAAGTGATGGTTGTAGTCTGGATCCAGTAAACGAAGCCCACAAAACACCAAGTCCACTGGGTTTATATTTGCTGAGGTTCAGGTGGGATTGCCCAGGTTCCTCCCTGGGATGGGGATTTTTACACCAGATGATATAATACTTTGGTTTATGACACCTTTTAAGACACTGCAAGTGCCTCTTACAGCAGCAAAGTTGAGTCAATTATGGCCCACCAGAAAGGGGGAATATATTCTAGCTATGAGTGAATATCCCAGTACTTCTCTGGAGGTGAGTTTTCACAGCTGAACCAGGTGTGACAGGACTTTGCCATGATAAAAAGCACTATCCCACCTCACACGATTTGCCTCTTATTGGCCTCTTCCCTAATCTTGTTCAACAGCCAGCTGTAGCCTCCAGTGATGGACATGAAAACTCTCTGCACCTGGGTAGGTAAGGGGGGTCTACTGCTTGAGTCATTAACCATTAACACTCCAGTCTCTCAAATGTATATATAAACCCCCATATGTCTCACAGGAGATGATTATCAGCTTACAGCACAAGTGAACATCAGCCACATCTTTGAAAACCAATGTTCAGCATGGCTGCAAACATTTTGGTGAATGATGGTAATTGTAAATGGCAACTGTCAGAATAGAAATTGGTGAAGTCATTCACCCCCTCCCACCCCATTAAAGTCATGACCTTCTGTAATACTAGAGTCTCCTGATAATTTGTACACAATAAGGGTTTTATTTATAAATTTGCCCTATATACCGTATTGCTACGTTGTCATTTTTATCATGTGAATTGAACAGTCCATGGTGAGAGCACACCTATACCTGTGTGAAGCAAATTTTTCCTCTCAATTGGAGAATGTGAGATGGGGATGGACCCTTGCATCAGTCCAGATGCTCTCAGGAAGGGCTGAGGTGGGATGCAAGTGTCCAGGGTCCTGCACCCTGAGCAGGCCGGTGCCTCTGATTGTATGTAACCATGAGGACAATGCTGTAGGCAGCACCTGTGTCAAGTCTTCTCCTAGCCCATGGGGACAATTGTGAGTAGACAAGCAAGGATGTGGAGGCCCCCATAACCACACCAACACCAACATGCCCTGCAGGAGCTGCATTGGTGGCTAAAGGAGGTGAGGCTCCAGCTGCCCTGGATGCGTCTTCTCCCTGCCACCACCCCAGCCATGAGTTACAGCACAAGGTTCCCCCAGCTGCAGATCAGACCGTGCAGGCCTGGGTGGTGGCTGCACTTGGACTCTACTCAGAAAAACCTCCTCAGGGATGCTGAGTGCTGCCAGTAGTGTAATGCAGTCTGGCTCCTTGCAGTTGGGGAGCAAAGTCAGCTGGAGTTTGGCCAAGTCTTTCACAGGAGCCCAGTAGGGGAGTAAGGGTTCCCTCTGCAGAAACATTCTCTGTGGCTAGCTTGTAATTTGGTCTATAGCTGTCAAGAGTGAATGCTGCCTATGCTTACCAAGTTGCATAAAACAGCATGTGTAAGGGTGACCCTTGTTAAGGAACACCCATTGTTTAAGTGCATTAAAGGATGGAATGAGTCATGATTTTTATACAGAGAGCATTACAATAAATCCTTAGCATAAAAATATTTTGTGTACTAATTAGTTTTATCTTGCCATGCTTTATTCAGCTTTTGCTATGATGACCTGAAATAAACAGTCAGGCTTTAGTTTTGCCTACTGTCAAAACCTGAATTCTGTGTGTTTGCTTCATAGGACTCATCTAAGTGACTTTAGTGCCAGTACATGGAGCTCCTGCATGTGACAGGAGCAAGAGGCAGTTCTCATCTATGGCACTGTGGTGTGGTAAATGCTGACTTAAATGTAACTAATGATATAATTAATGGCCAGACTAGTTGCTTTTCATTATCTTGGCTGGCTAATAAAACACATTTCCAAGCTCCAAAGGAGCCAGTGAGCATCCAGAAAGGTTGATTTATCACTAACAGGCAGCCAAAGCTTTCTGTATACCTTTAAACAAATATTCCTTTACAAAATTAAATAAGTATATGAACTGCTATGGAATATGTCTGTACAAAGAAAGCCACAAGTCATAAGATGGTTTCTGCTGATTTTTCTCCTTTAGCTCTTCAGGTTTTCTATGTTGTCAGCAATTTTATGTCTTAAAAATACCATCAGGTTATAAATGATCCAGAAAACTTCATTAAAGCTTCCAATTTTTACCAAACTGACCATACAAATTGTCTAGTATGGAAACAAAGCAGTTGCAATGGAAATGTCACATCATGCTATTGTACGAATTAGGAAGCATCATCACAAACTGATTTTAGTTCCCTTTTAACTAAAATTGTAATTTCTTCTCCAAAATTTGTGTTCTCCTCTTTAAAAACTCAATGAAGCACCTTTTGCAATTAGTTGTATGTGTTCAAACTAAAAGGTAAATGCCTGTAAGAATAGTATTACTCTAGTACAGTATGTCAGCCTTTTATATGAGAAAAGCTGGCTCTGCCTCTTTGAGATGTTTCCATTTTGTCTTTCAAGAACCACCAAACACAATTATTTTAAACAACAAAGCACTTCAGACATATTTCAAGCAGAAAAACCATTAAATTAAAATTCTCAGAATCACAGGTCATTTTTTTAAGTGTAGATAATTAAATTTAATTGTCCCTTACAAGAACTGGGCAAAGCAAGCTCCCAGGATTTTGAAAAAAGATCCAGCTGCTAAGCTTGAGGAAGATATAACTATTCCCATTATTTTTTTTTTATTGCACAGCAGTAAAGTATACTGTGTAGTATTTTAGACAACTGTATTAAATATAACACTGACTGTTTTTGAAATAAAGACACTGTCATTTGCTTTCAAAATAATTTAAGCAGTGTAGATCTGATTTAATAGAACACTTTTTCTGGATCAGAAGACATGTAGTAATTATCCTTCTCAGCACCAGTATTTTATATCATAAGGGCTTTAAATCTGGCATGCTCAGCACAACAAAAGGAGTTGGTGTGAGGTTTTGGAGACCCTCTGAGTGAAAGAAGAGCCACAGTCAATAAACCATGAGATGAGCAATCCCAGGCTAGTGTAGGGCTCATCTCCCCCTCATGGTGGGGTCTGGTCCGCCCAGCTGCTCCACAGACTGCTGTGACAGGAAGGGTGTTACATCTCAGTGAAGGAGCTTTCCTCACAAACTCATAGGGCATCTTAGATGGTCAAAGGCAAGACTCCCCTACACAGTATTTGGGTCACCCTACGGAAAATATCTGCCCACAGTTTGGTACAGCATTCTTTAGAAAGGCTCTTCCTCTTTGTATTTGCTGTGGACTATTGGTCCTTTGCACAACCCCTGACCTACTATTCTGAGTTGTTTAGCATCCATGGTTATCTTATAAGGCTGGAGAGAAGAAGGATCCAAAAGTTTCCCTGATATTCACAGAGAGGGAGAGAAAAAAACTTTTGCAATGCTTAGTGCCTGAACCAGTCATGTGCTGCACGGGACTGGTGAAAAAGCCTTTGCTGTACTAAAGAACAGGGCAGACCCAGCCTCTTGGGCACTCAGGGTTAACACTGCTCCTGGGACCACAGTGCCCTCCAGATATGAAGTGACCAACCTGGGGATGACCATTTCAAAAAGCAAAAGGCCTCTTCATGACCCAGTGTCCAAGTGAGCTCTAGCCCTGCAGAACAGAGCATTGCTTTCTGACCCAGCAGGGCTTCATGGTGTGCTCAAATGCCTCTTTGATCACCATGGTCCAGCTCCATGCTGCAGTGCATGCTAGTGCTTATGTCCCATGTGTCTTTGAAACTAGTGTGCTTCAAAGAGTGACCCTGGAAAAACTGAAAACACTCACCCTTTCCTTGTCCATCTTTTAAAAGATCTCTGGCAGGGAGGAAAGTACCCATGCTGCAGGGGGACACATCATATTCCCACTCCACCACTCAAAAAAAACATTTCCCAAGCATCATTTATCAGGAGACATGAAACATGAATGTAACTGTACTCTGAGTTGGCCTTCACATTCCCTTGGAAGTTCCCTGATGCCCTTCTGTCCGCCTCAGTGATCAACCCTCTTGGCCCCTTAATGTGGGTGACAGAGGCTGGGTGGGAAAAAAAGGGTAAGCACAAGGGGATTATATGGGACGATCTGCCCCTAGCCCTGCAGGAAGAACAACTAGCTGCCTCCCAATCCTACCACATCCCAATGCCTCCTCAAAGAACACCCTTCACCCATGAGTTATTTGACTTCAGAGACAAGTTCCACATCTCCAGCTTTTATCCCTCCTTTGACCCCTCCTAGGTTGGTGCTTGGAAGCAACTCCACTCCACCCAGTCTATAAACGCATCCCAATGGTTATGGAAGTAACCATGTACTAGAGACAGGCCATGAAAGGGTGGTGTCTTCATCCTGCATGGGATAAAAGGGAGGGATAGACCTAAGGGCCTTTCCAAACAGCAGTTAGTCCCGAGGAGACACACTGTGAAATGCAAAAATACTCTATTGTTGTCAACTGCAAACAAATTTTATTGGCCTCACACAGAGAGGCTGCTGGCAAGGACTAAGCTCTGAAAGCTAGTCCATGCTTCATAGCCTTTCAGGGACTGTCTTCCCCACTGGGACACTAAAAGAAGAGAAAATATGCATGCACAAGCCAGGCTTTCTAACTAGTCTCAGCCTGCATTGCTATGTTCACAACCAGGAAATATTTTCAGATATGCCACCCTTGTTTATTGGGGCTGTTTGGATACCCTTCAAGTCCACTCAGATTGAATGTAGAGGTCCTACTCAGGCCATGGCATCAGTTAGGTTACTCTGAGAAAAGCAAACATAACACAAACAGGCTATGTTCTGGCCTGGCCCATAAAAACACCTGAAAGACGGAAAGGCCCCAATCCTTCTAAAGACCACACATCCTTAGAAACAGAGTAAACAAAGGCAAGTGCCAATAGCCCTTCCCACCACGCAGTTCTGAGGCACAAACCCAGACAATAGGCTGTCTGTCCATGCACTCATTAAAAAGCATCTGTTATTACAGGCTATAAAAACACAGACAGGGCACTCTGCTCCTGGAGATGAAAGCAGGCAAAATGAAGAAGCCCAGGAAGAGAGAAAACTTTATATCCCCACAGTGGTCCTCTAGCACCCTTCCTTTGACCTCCATACCCATGAGCTCTTTTACTCCTTAGGGCTACAGGTCCATCTGCCTCAGGGTAGGGGCACACACTGCCAGCATTCAGGAAGCTGCAGCCTCTCCCACCAGTGCCTGCAGCACTACAGGGAATCCCACCACTGCAGCCACTGGCCAACTGCAAAGTGAACATGCTGGGAATCTCTGACAGGACAATCCCTCCTTGTAGCAAAGCTATAGCACTCTATCCTCCAAATATCCCTGTTACACCCCTGTCCTTCCTCCCTAGATACTGAGGGGTGACAATCTTCCCACTTAAGCCAGCCTTCTCCAACCTGCAGAAAGTGATTGTAGACACATGTAACCCCTCTACAAGAGCTCTGGAGGAAACACGTGAAGTGCTCAGTGGGAAAGAAAGCAAAGAGACAAGGTGTCAGCTGCTCCTACCCTTGCTCTGTTCATTCAACAGAAATGGAATTAGCTACAAAGGATAGCATGGAAATATGTTTCTGAGGGACAGTATAAAGACAGCTTGTCTGTCTCTTCATATTGTGTGACCTAGAAAGGAACAAGAAGCAAATCCTTTCTTTGGCTGTTGTGATTATACAGCTTGAAGCAGTCAGGCTGTCTACCTTCCTACAGGAGATGTGACAGCTCCCAGTGCCAGAAAGCTGCATTCTTCTACTTTGAAGAGCAGATTTATAATCCATGAGCTGCAAAATCTAAAGGGAGATATAAAGGTTTTCTCAAATAATAATAAAAAAGAAACAACTTCTACAGCATCAGTTATGGAGGCTTTGGATCTGTTTTTAGCATTTTCACATGAAAAAAAGCAACAGCTGAACCAGAAAAAGATGACATGAGCCAGATGTTACCATGCATTATAGAAGATTTCTGTCACTGCCCAGCATCAAGCTGTCTTGGTCTTCAGCAGATCCATCCTGGGGTTAGGGAGGATTCCTCTTGCTCCTTCCACACCACACCCTCACAGAGCCAGTGTGGCAAAGGCAGCAGGAGCTGCAGCCAGCCACTTCAAAGCAGCCAGCCTCACTCAGAACTTGCCTCTGGTGGCCAAAAAAAAGGGAGGGCCCAAAGACATCCGATTTACCTTTCTTCCTTAACTGCTCCACTTTGCACAAGTCACATTAACCACTCTGTCTGAGTTCAGCCTACAGGAAGAAAAAATCTCCAATGTTTTTAACAGAAGATGGCTCCAACAGTTGTCAACGCTCCGTATAGTTTTTTTCTTCATACAAATAATGGAATTGCAGATTTAATTTTGTTCTTCCAATTCATCATGCAGTCACAAAATCATCTCTCAGGCTGTTTTCCTTGTAAGGGCAAAAGGCTTTTAAAAAATGGAGGCTGAAATGTAACAACTGGAAACATTCTGGTTAAAACTAGTGTCTTGTTAGAAGCATACATGTGCAGTTTGAGGGACACACAGAGTTCTTTCCTTCTTCCCAAAGTTGTTTTCTTCTAGTGGTTAGCCTAACTTTTGGCTAATTAATGACACAACAGATTTTAAGCTTGACCTTTTCTTAATGACCATGCAAGAGCTCTGTGATCTTGATTTTCTTAACAAAAATGCATTCCTATAGGGAAGTTCTTCCTGCCTCACCGTATGCATAACACACAAAATTGCACAAACTATTGCTTTTTGCCCTGCTCTATCATCCCATGGGATCGAGCTCTTCTTTGGTCCCTGAAGATTTATCTACCCTTTTTCTCCAGAGCTTGCATGAAGAGAACAGACAATGAGAAGGGACAGGTCCTTCCAATCGTTTGGCTCCCTCCTCTTCCTTCCTCAAAGCACATAAAATACAAAAGATTCCAACAGCACCACCATCTCCCCTAACTGCCCACAGCCAGAAAGGACAATTGGAGTAACCCAGTCACTTAGCCCCTGTCAGGTGGACACCACTGTATTTTTAGCCAGAATTTTGCACACAAAGCCACACGTGCTTTCTCCACACAGCACACACACAGGGATAGAGTCCACAGAGACACCCCATACACGTTACCTGCCTGAATCCCACATGTCATGAACACTTTTCCTCATAGCTATGATTTGTCCAGGAAAACTGGATGGAAATATTAATAAATTCCAAATAGTAAACTAGACACCTTAAATTGTGCTTAAACAAACTTCCTTTTTTTTTTTTTTTTCCTGGAAAACTGTAGTTCCGCTACAGATTTCTAATCAGAAGCTCAATCAAAAGAAAAAGGACTATATATTTCTATTTTCTGATTTCCCAGCTTGTCAGCTGGTTTTTTTTTTATTAGTTTACACAATTTTGCTTGACCTGAAAACTCCTCCAAGCAGCATGCTATCACAGGACTACCTCCACTGCAGCTGCTTTTAAGTAGTCATTTAAGAGAAGATGAAGGTAATTAAGTTTTTAAGTATTCCTTCCCAGCTGCCAACAGGATTCTGTCTTTGTCCTTCAAACTAAAGGGAAGCAGCCACAAATTAAATCTGTCTTTCCAGGAGGAAGAAGACTAGACTTTTATGACAACTGCTTGAAGTCTTCACAAGAAATAAGAAGACCTAAAATGTGCCATATGGGTGTTCATCCATAATATAAGAACTGGTAAGTCTGTAGTACAGTTGGGATAAAGTGTGTGTGGTCCCCGGGCAAGCCTTCTCACTTTGAAGTGTAATACCTAAAATTTGTATGGCTAAAGAAGAAAACACAGATGTAGCTCCCTTGTAGAAATTTTTCAGCTTCAAGGGCGGTCTGGGACTGGTATTTTGGACATTTCTGCAGAGCCTACTGTTGCATGCAGGTACGATACAACCTCTCTGTTGCTCCCTCCCTAGAAATTGGAAGTGGTGTCCTTTCCCCATAGTGAAGCATTTGCTGGGCTGGTTTCCTGCTGGTAGCTTTATGAATGCAGCATGTTGGCTGGGGTGAATGTCTGCAACGATGGCTTGAGGTTGTTCTTCGTGTGTGTCCCCTGCAGCTGTTGAACTGATGGCTTTAACACAAGGCTAAAGAAAGGGGAGGAGAGCCCTACTCAGTGTTTGCTATGTGATGCTGCTATGACAGAAATGAGGTTCTCATTGGTTTGTCCTGCCTAACACCTCAAGATCGAATGGATCCTGTCTTTGCATTTGTCCTGTGCATAAGGAAAGCCTGTGCCTCTGTAAAACCCTATCATCAGACCACCCTTCCTTGCTCCACTGAGACAGAGCAGCCTGATTTTCTGCCACTTTTTAGTTTACTTCCTTGCTGTGGATGTCCTTCAGGAGGCAGTGCTAAGGAGCATCTTAATTCCCTTGGTTTCAGTGACTGTGCCTCACCTCTCAGGTGAGCCCTGCACAGGGTTAAAATAATATAAGAATACAAGCAAAAGCATATTATAATGTTACGTGCTCATAATAATCTCTCTTCTTCCCTCCAGATGTTATTTTCATCCTTGCATGCACCTCTGCAGTGAATTTCTTTCTGTTGAAATAGATCCTCTCAAATTTGGGAGCTCAAGGGATAAATTTGCTGATATTTGTGGAAGTCACGAGGCCGAAACTGTTGCTGCGCTGGCTACATGCTGCCAAGCCACTGCATTCCCCATCCAGTGGCCAAAAAAGCTCCAATCTTGCATCCCAGAGAAGATTACCACCTTCTCCATTCCACTGGGAGTATAATATTGTTTGGTATGTAGCCATAAAGGAGAACCTGAGCCCTAAGAGCATGAGAGGAACTGAACAATTCCCTTCACACTTAACCTCAGCTGTGTTATCTAGTTACCATTTCACTCACATAATGCTGTTTATTAGATTGGAGCTGAATAGATGCAAGTAAGATCAAAATTTGGTTCTTATTAAATTTCTGCAATCAAGAGAGACACTTTGTGGTCCCAGAGGACTGAGAAGGGATGATCATGGAAACAAAAGAGTAAAGCTGGGTCATAAAATAGCCCAAAAAATTTTTGTAGTTTTTCTTGAGTCATTCAAGGACAGGAGGATGATAAAGAAAAATGGATAGAGACCTAGCTGAAAGAAGGAGGGAATTTAGTCCAGCCTGCATCTCAAACTTGTTGTCCTGGGAACCATCTTCATTGCAAATGTATCTAGTCTAAACCTCTATATTTTTGATTGAAAGATTTGCACAACTTGCTATGACAAAATCCATCTGTGCGTAACACTGTAAGTTCGTTCTCCATGTAGGCTAATTTCTCTCTGTTGAGGCTCTAACCTCATTATTTCTGTTCTGTTCCCATTAACTAATGATAGGAATTTGATGATAGCCTTTCTTTTTCAGTATCTCTTAAAAAATTTCAACAATCATGTTCAGTCCTACTTCGCCCATCAAAAGAAACCTTCATTAAGATGCAATTAAGGTTGTTCAAGCAATATGCCACCATAAAAACAACTGAAAGAATGGACCTTTCCAGGTCACCCTATCCACATAGGTGTTGGCTTATATTCTCTGGAACACCTCATCTGCATCTTCTGCTCGGACCTTTCAGGCTTTCTGCAAGACCTTTCAAACTTCAGCAAATGTCATTTTTTTAACTGTCTGTAATGACAAACTGGTGAGGTTTTGAATACGAGTCATGCACAGCTTTGAGTTTCACTGAACTGCTATTGCTAAAGCCTGGCATCCTGGCACCAGAGGGCTGCCATTGCTGGTGGACCTGAGTAGTTGTGTTGGTTAGTGCCAGTAAAATCCCATGGGATTAAGAAAAATAGAGGAACAGCTTCTTGTATGACAGATTCGTGCATTGCCATGTAGATCAGTGTAGCACTCCTGCCTCTTCAGGCTGAAAGAGAAATGGGCTTGCTGCTTTCAATACTGAGGTGGCCAAAGGCTTCCTTTAGTAAAAGTTTATTAGAATATTTGTACATTTAAAAATTTACCTTTTCTCTAGCTGTTTAGTAAATTCCATTGTGGAAACTAGAAATCCATGAAAAAGAGAATATTACATGAAACAAAAGGTCTTTGTATTTAGTCAGGGGTTGGTATTTTAAATGTTTAAGCGATTTATTCCTTCTTCTGGGAACATTTGGTGCCTACAGCAAGAGTGGTATTTCTCGAATTATCTACCCCACCCTAATTTATCTGAGTAATTAGTTTTGGGGAGCTAAAAATCCCCTGAGGGAGCCTATATTTTGCTGTTGGGCACACAAAGAATGATATATTTTCTTCAGCTTTGGACTAAGCTGCCTAAAGAAGGACCTCCCACAGAATAGAAGTATAAAAGTCCTATTCAGGAGCTCCTTCTAAAAATGATCAAACTTAAGGCATAATCCTGTTTCCCAGTTCCAATTGTTTTACAGGTCTCCATCCCAGTCTTCAGACTTGCTTTTGTGGGTCTGATTCTCTGAGGTCCCAAGGACCATATTAAGCCATCCAAAATTCCACCTAAACCCATGTTTTCTCATGGCAGTGCTAAGATCTCAGAGGCCTCTTTTTGGCAAGTAACTGTGAGCTTGGGTCAAGGCTGGAATTGAGGTCACCTGAATAAGTCTCTGATGGCTCTCTGTATGAGGCTCTTACTACCTTAAGAGAAGGAGGGGGTGCCTAGAAGCTAGGCACTACATCACCCTTGTCAGTGTTACCACATTTCTTGCCAGATGTCTAATAAAATAGTCTGTGGAATGATATCCTCATAGATGAGTTTTAAAATTAAATAAAATCTCATGTTCTAAAGAAGAAAAATGCAGATCTAATAGCTAGTACTGCAGAAAATAAGAACCACACAGTGTTATAGCTCGGGCATATTTATGAGACTCTATATCAGAAGAATTCTGGATTTGGCAAAAAAACCCACAAAAATAGATATTGCTGGAAACACTTTTAGTGTTCCTAAAGAGAAATATTTTAATAATTATGCTTTATCTAAGTCCTGTCATTCAGAGAAGAAGTATAATTTCCAAGGTAGGGTAAAAATACCAATCTGCATGAGCTGTTTTTGATTCCTTCTTGTCTCCAGGGAAGCACAGGTAATGTACAATTACAGGTACTTTTCCATGCCAAAACTTCAGTGTGAGATTATTGGCAGAGAAAGAGGGGAAATAAACCCCTCAGGCTTTAGGGAGACTCACATGGTGAAAGTCAAGTCAACTGAAATACTTCCAGTCTTTACAGACATTTTCCTTCTGGAGCACTGTTGCTACAAGCAGTATATTTTCATTTACCAAAATGCAGATTGTTTGCCTTTCCCTTTCAAAATCATGCTCAGACTTTGTGTCTTCCAATTACAATTCCTTATTGCATACTTTGCTGTATTCTTTCTTAGCTGGTATTTTATTGCCAAGCCTAAAAGACTAAAAATTATCAACCACAAGATAAAATTGTGTTAGTGTTGATCAGATCACCCCGTATATTTAAAACAGACCAAATGTGCTATAAGGGACATCTCTGCCACTCGGATAATCAGAAGCTTCTGTAAACAAAATTCTTTTTGTTATAACTATCAAAACATTAATTCAGGAAAACTGGAACTGAATAAGTGGAGCTAACCTGTATTTGCCCTCCTTTTTACACATACATATATTTACAGAAAGTTTCTGTCTCTTCTGGTTGCGAAGATAACCTTTCAAGTATAAACTGAGAGGAATGCTGGCTTGAGTCTGGAGCCAAACACATGGAAACAATAACACTAGACATAAGCTGCCTTCATTCATCTCAGTGGGATGCTAGCAATGAAGTCTTCTTATGACAATGTAAAAACCAGACCTGTTAACTATTTCACTACTACATTTTGGTAACAGAAAATTTCATCCAGCTGATCTATCCATCATAGCCTGACAGTATTTTTCTTTGGAAGGATATGCCATGTAATATGACTATGTATTTGAAATATGTACATAAACCATCTTTATTTTTGCCTTGACCGAACTATACTTTATTTAACTGTTTTAATAGCTAATGTTCTGCATGTCAGATTCTGATCTGTGCTAAATGAAAATTAAAACCTTTTTTTGAGTAAGTTTTCTTTTTCAAGAAACTTTCTTTCACAAGGTTTTCTTCTTTGATTTTTTTTTTCTTTCCCCTTCTCCCAAAGGACTGTTGTGGCTGAGCATTCCAAGGACTAAACTTAATCATCTTAAAGGCATATGAACCAATACATCTGTACAAATGCGTGTCTGTCCTGTTTTTTTCAGAAAGCAGTGTGTCAGTTCCTACAGAGAGAGAATGAGAGCACCATGTTCAATCAGCAAGCAGGCTTGGTCAAAGGAAGGCTTCTGGTTACTTACAGGATCCACTAACAGGATCTGCAGGATCTGATATCAGTCTGCCTTAAACCTCTGTTGACTAGGGTCTTTGGCTGTAGTTACCAAGCTGGAAAAAGTGAAGTGTGACAAACCTCAAGGCTGAGCAGGAAGCTCCTATGTCAGAAGAGAAATGTAGGTCAATGTGCTTTGCAAAAGAAAACTTCTGTTTTCAATTAAGTGAGTCTTAAGAAGGAGCAACTGTCAGTTGTCCCATCTCTTCTGTTCCCAAACAGGCATCTGTTCTTTCCCTCTGTCTGCCACAACTGGAAGCAAGGGCCCCAGTAGCAGTCAGGAGTGGCAGTTCTTCTTATCACCTTGTTCCAGTTTGTATTGAAATTGACAGGAAACAAATATATTTACTAATATTATCCTTTAATGTTATTTACTCTCTGTTGCTATCTCTGTCCTCTTTCCTCTGTCCCTTGCAAGGGAAACAAAGCTAAAAGGGAATCTGATAGCATCACTCCAAGGACTGGGCTGGGTAATAACATCAGAGGGATAAAAGAACTTGGAGTAGTTAGTGTTACAGCAGGTTAAAAAAAACATACACCCTGATTTCTAAAAGATGCTGACTCCCTAACGATGAAGAATCAATCCTGAATGGTGTCTTGCAGTTTGTTCCTAAGAAATCCTTAATAATCCTCTGCTTCTTTATTGGCTATTTATTCCAGTTGCAGAAAATGTTCCATGCAACTCAATCCCACTGGAAAATGAAGAGAGGTTTGGGCTTTTTTATTTCAGTGGATTTGTGATCAAGCTTGTAATGGAGATACAAAAGACTGTGTGAAAGTTGTCTGAGCAAAAGCACTGATTTTTCTAAACTCCATGAAGCCAAACAAGTTATAGCAATAGTAAGAAACTTTGGGAATTAGTCTTATCAGAGACATCTGGTACACTGGGTCTTGTTTCCAAAATCTGTGAGAGAGTTCTCTAGAAATTTTTCTTCAGGAAAACTGCATTTTCTCCCCATCAAATTGTTTAACATAATTCCTAAATGATTACATATAAATGTTGTGGCATTCTCTTTCTCCAGCTGCAAGCCGCTGTATTTCAGTAAGTGTTTAGGTCTGTAGCAAGCATTTATAGAAGAAGTTTACTTTCTTAGAAGTATCACTTATCTAATTGTTTTTTTCAAGCACAAAACATGACTGTGATCATTGTTTAGTTCTGGGTTTGTGTTTTTGTGAAGGCTGCTGTTGGTGGGCCTGAAGGAGGTTCTTTGGATTGGAAAGGAGACTTAGAAAACTTCCTATTGTCTTCTTTTGGCTTTTAGTCTTGATACGTTACCCTCTGAAGATACATCCCTGAATCCAGTTTAGCATGCTGCTTCAGACACCTTAAAAAGTGAATGTCTGGATGAATGGGGAAGACCAGGGAGGTAGGAATGGGGTATGATGCCTTCCTACACTCAGGCTAGTAAAATCCTAACCCACCAGCAAACCACTCAGAGCTTGTATCTACATGAGGGCTCTTTAGTACCTTATATGAAATATGTGGGATGTGCTCAGCCTAACTCCCATGGGAAACATGTCTCTCTGAGAAACACATGCTCCTCTTCACTCTCTCACTTAAGACAGAGGGGCAGCTCTCTGGGATGGGGGGGTTGTAAGGATTTACTTCCAGCTATGATTTCCATACAGGAATGTGATGGGTGGGTGATCCTGTTCTTGGGCTGCCTAGGGACTGTCTGCTCACATGCAAAGCTGCACAGAGGAGCAGCAGCTTTATACAATAAACTGAAGCAGCTCAAAGTAACTGGTGTTTAGCACAGCCTGTTGGAAGCAGAACATAGCTATACTGATACACAATATGGACTTATATCTATTGTTTTCTTTCAAATACCTCCTAGATGGGGAACAAAAACTGCAATTTTGCAAACATTAAAACCACATTGTTCATGCAAATAAGTAAATGCAGGCACAAATATCACTCCTAATGGCACAGATTTACTAGCTTCCTACCATGTATAAGTACAGTTTCTTATACTTACTTTTGCAAGTAATATTGAATCCCCTGAGTTCTAATTTCACTACTATAATTACTACTACATAGCTGGATAAAATGCCAGTGCTGACAGTGTTGGGGAGGTTCAGATCTGTTAAGCTGTCAATCAGTAAGTGATTTTCTCATCAATCCTGGGTGCTGCTGAAAAGAGCCAGACAAACAGGTTTATTCCATTTCGGTTTTCTTTTGTCTGTTTTGTTCTTTGTCTCTCAGATCTTTTAGTGGGCTTATAGGAAATGAAACTGTAAACTCGTCCATCTAAAAGCTAATTACAACAATGCAGTCCTGGCTGAAATAACCATTTTCAAATTGATTGTGTTGGGAGAGCAGCATATGTGTACACACACAGACATGCACATATATGGATGACTAAAATCTCATTCATAATATTGGTTTTACTACTGCTGTGTCGGGAATAACAAAAAACTCCTACTTCTCTCTAGACCATTAAAGAAGGTAAATGCAACAATGTGGTGTTTTCCTTCTGTTTCTCCACCCTTGCCTGCAAATGTGATTTGTCCTCAGCAGTGAAACACCTACCACTTTCTCTCAGAGTGGAAGAAATTTAAAGCTCTGGAAGTTTCAGGGCTGTTTTTTTTCAGGAAGATGGACATCTGAGGGAAGTACCTTACCTTCCCACATCACTAAGTTTCTCTCTCTTAGCTGCTTGAGTTTCCATCCCTTCTCCAACACTGACATTTTTACCCTGAAACACAAACTCTTGTGCTTGAATGATCATTACTTTTTTTTTTTTTTTGTATGTACATTAATTTGTGATTCTCTTGAGCATTTGCTCATGATTTAAATCTCTGTTACTATGGGGCTTTCAACTTACGCATTGCAAAGAAACAGTATTACCTCAGACTAAAAGAACATTTCTAGGGTTTTCAAGTCCACCAGGCCACTAAGTGCTCCTTTAGCAAAACTTGTATTTTATAGGGTTAATGTTTGTTAGCTCAAGGCCTGGTCATTCCAGAGTATAGGAACCATAATTTGTTCCAAAAGCTGTGGGTACAAGAGAGAATCTTGTTAACTGAAGCACTTTGGAAAACAATTCATCCACAGGATATAGTGATTGTGTTTCCATAGATTTTCTTCACTAGTGCATCAATGTCCTGGTGCTGCCCACCTGGTGAACCTGAATATCTCACATCAAAACTAGCCTAGAGCACAGTGCAGTCCCTTGGGGTGCTGTGCATATGCGTGGTGATGCACAAGCAGTAGCTTTGGGCAACTGCAGAGAGTGCTCTGATGTTGGACATGGCATCCTGGAACAGCCTTGGGAACACTTGGGTCCTATCATGAGAATACTGTAAGCTCACAAGGCTGGTTGCAATTTTTCCTCCTGTAGGTACAGCACTAGAGGATATCAGGTGAATATAAAATTATAAAGAGGCAGATTGTTTGTTTTCAACCCTTTTACAATTTGCTTCTCCACACTGCTCTTCTAAGCTGAAGCAGAAGTGACCAGTGTGGTCAAACCAACCTGAAACACTCCTGTAAAAATCAAAAAACTCTGTTGCATGCTTTAAAAACTAACCTCCCTATCCCCATACACAGGTTGTGGCATTGCTACAGCTGAGGGAGAGAGCACAAGCAGGACTGAGGCCAGTCAGCTCTGAGGCACCCTGTCTACCTGGCTGCCTGGTTGACAGCCCAAAAGCTGCCCACAGTTGGGCTGTCTGGGTGTGTCTGAGACCACCCGGAGGCAGGGTGCAAAAGGGTCCTGACACATGGAGTCCTGCCGGCACCAGGGGATGGCTTCAGCTATGGCATGGGACTAGGCTTACCCAGGCAGAACTCTTGGGGTGAAAGAGAAACATACTTGGGGGTTTTTTTTGGTTTTGTTTTAGCAAGGAGAGCACTTTAGAAAGCTGACACCGATTTAGTCACCTGAAGTTCTCTCTTTGGGCTCCTGGCACTGTACTGGGGACAAAAACGGTTCAGTAAATGCATGTTGCTTTGCAGAAGGGATTGCTGCCCAGTGAGTGTGTTGGGGACACCTGGGGGGCGAGGGTGGCACCAGGACCTTCTGCAGATGTTACCGCCACTAGCAATATTCACTCCCTCACGAAACTAAAAGCAGGTAGATGAAAAAATGGGCTGCACTGTATGTAACTGCAAGTTTTCATAGCAAACAGGCACTTCCAAGCTTCTTGTGCTAATGATGATTCTTGAACAAGTGAGTATCAATTTATAGGGCAGACTTTGGCTATGTGGGTATGGTTGGGATTAAAAAAAAAACACTGGCATTTTCAGTGGTTGGTCAGCTGCAATACACAGTTCCTGGGGCTCAAAAGCAGCTGGGCTTTGATCCAGAAGCTTATATCTATCTCCCTGTGAAAAACAGAATGAGGACTCTTCAAGAGAGGAAATTTAGTCTGCCTCAGACTTCTTCATTTTCAGCTAAATCAGAGGCACACACAGTTTGAAATGCCAAAGTAAGTAAAACTTAATAGTTACTGCTATCTTTGAAATTTTCTTCTCATGTCTCTGCAGAGATAGGGAACATTTCCTGTCACCTACATGTAGACAGCTTTTATGTAGGGGGGAAAAAAAAAGTTAAAGAAGCAATAAAAATAAATCCTCTGTTGGGATCTGCATACAACAGAGCTTGTGACTACAGTTTAAACATTTTTTTTCTGTTTACATAAGTAAAAGGATAACTGTGACAAGCTCTTTCAAGTGTGAATATTGTACACTCCTGGGATGCTGTAAAGACCCACTGAAGTTGTAAGCTTTTCTCAACTCAGTGTTATTCCATAAAGACTGAGGTTGGCATTTTGGTCCCTGAAGGGGGAACCTGTGCTAATATTTTATACTTTTGAAAAGAAAATAATAAATCAATTCTGTCATATCTTTGGGTCAGTTTGAAAGCCAGTCAATGGTAGTGGTTGTTTTCTTGCAATTATGTACCCTAGCACATTATAATGTCAAATAATAGACACTGGACTTCAAAGATGTTTTTCTAGATTTTAGTCTATGTAAGAAGTGGATCAGGCCTATTAATTTTAATACCAATTTATCAGTATTTCCCCATCCAGTGTCACGTGTATACACTTGGTTTATGCTTAGAGATCTCTCTACATAATTTGATCACTGCCTTTATGAGGTGTGAAAGCCTACTTTTAAATTTAGCACATGTAGACATTAAATGATCAACCTTGTCATCGCATATGTGCAACAATTACAGTCCCTGTTTAGCAGATGAGACATTCTTAGTCCATGTGGCCATGAGCATAGGTGAACTTCAATAGTTCAGGGAGAGCCTGATGGGTTCTGAGCTCGCTAGGACAACTTGGATTTCAGCCTTATGCCAAAAAACCCTCCTTAGTATTGCGTTTAGTAGATTAGCACCAAAAGGAGAAAATAAATACACTCCAGCTCCAATGAGAGAGCTAACATCAACATCACCATGTCCAATTTAAAGGTCTGAAACATCTAAATATTGGCATGATGCATACAAGATGCCACTCATTTCTCACTCCTTTGTGTGGGAGTACCTTTACTCCGAGCACCCTACAAACTGGAAGCCAGATAGGGTAATGGCGTTCACAAGGTATAGATTTATGGTTATCATTAAGCTATTCAGCAATGCTGAATGCTGGGCAATTTTGCCTCAGTAGAAATGGGGCAGATAGGATTTTTTCCTGGAATAATTTAGGAATTGAGAGTTAAACCAGCTATTTATATTAAAAGAAGCAGAATGATAATTTTTGCAAATGCTCACCTCAGCTTCCCATCTTGCAGAAATACGTGCAACAGTTTAATGCACATGGATTCAGAAGTGTTCCCTGCTCAGCCTGAAAATGAGGCTATTCATGTCTAACTAATTATCTGTATTCCTGCAGAACACAGCATTCAGAGTTGCTGTGCCAGACTCTGTCCTGGGAGAAGGAGACAAAATGTAATGGGATGGAGCTAGAAAAGCCCACACTGCCAAACTTTTCATCTCTTTTAATATGTTGCTTTTTCGGACATTCACCCATCATGAGTGCCTGAATTGACAGGACTGTAACACTACACATTCAGGGATTAAATACTCAAAACAGATTGCTAAAACATGTTTTTAATTTGGCCTTAATTATGCAGGAAGGTCAATGTAATCATAGTTATTATTGACACATCTCCTGGCATCTGCTCAAATCCATCTTTCTGGATACTTCCTGGAAGCAGTTAGAGTATTTTCATTTCATGGTAGAGCGATGTTGTGTTAGTACTTTTAGTAAGAATGGATGTTCAGATTGCTGCCTGTACTATTTTGGATACTTGCATTACTGAAGCATACCTTAGTCTAAGTAGCATTTACTCTTCCATCCCAAAAGGGTAGAGTATTTCCAGAAGTACCACTCTGCTATTATACTCCTACGAAAAGCATGATAAAGAATTAAATACTTCTTCTGTAGTTACTATTTTCCAGTCTCCAAGAGGAGGATGAGATTTACATTCGACCTCTTCACCTTTCTTTGGCTACAGAAACAGTATGATCTATTTCAGCATTATAAAACCCAAAGTCCCATTGCTCTAAGAAATATTAAATCCATCCAATAAATTATCATTAGGATAAATGAACATACTTTAAGCAGATCTCAGAAGAGTATTCAGGATTCTCCCAGAGAGCTAATTTCAAAAGAGGTTTACCCTTCCACCGTGATTCATATCTATTTCTTTGAGGTGGTTAATTTCAAATGTAACTGTAAAAGTATGTACTTATCCATAAAAATATTCCTTTCTCTCTTCAAAGATCCTATTACAGACTCTGGCACAGATTTTCAGCTCTCAAATCAAGAGATTACATAACATCTAGAAGTCATGTCATGTTTATTCATATATTCTGCCTTCCACTCAAGAGACAGGCCAGGTCGATGTCATCTGGAAGGCTGGTGCATTTGTATGCAGTTAGTAAAGACAGCAACCTGGAAATGAGGTGCAGCTGCACAGATATTCCCATATAGTCACTACCCATATACCCACATCTTGCATCTAATACTGTTATATATACCCCTGTATAGATCATATGCTCAATGTGTCCAATTCTTGACTAAGAGAACAGAACTTCAGGGAAAAGGGAGACAAATGTAGAACCAGAACCAGCTGGGGCAGGTTTTCTTTGGCTTTTGTGTTTTGGTCTTTTTTTTTTCTTTTTTTCTTTTTTTTTTTTTTGACAGCCTTAAAAAACATCCCAAGCATATTTTTTCTTGACAGTAGGAAATTATAAATACAGCACTCACCACTAATTCGTTTACTTCTAGATTCAACATTTACTTAAAGGTAGTCATGTTGTTTAAAAGTTTTTTTTTAAAGAAAGAAAATAAAAGATTTTTCAAATTAAATATTTGACTATTCTGCACAGTTTTAGCTTTTGGAAGTGCTCAAAATGTTTTCAGTTGATATGAAGTGACATGTTTTGGGAATAAGATCTGAAAAACTTAATCTTATTCTAACTCTGAATGTCCTACTTTACAGCTGGAATCAGGATTAAAAAAAAAAAAAACCAACACAAAAATCTGGAATCAGTTGACAAGTCTAAGAGCTTAAGTGAGAACAATGAGAGTGCATAAATCCAACATCTCGTGGTATCAGCAATGAGAAAGGGGGAGCAGTTTTGCTCTGTACAGAGGACTGAAAACTGTAACTTGTTGCATGTCTAACCAGTTCACTTGAAATAGCAAGTAAAAGGTTTGCTGAGGTTGCAGAAAGCCTGGAAAGAATTGGCTCCAAAGCAGGAAGGGACTGCAAAGCATCTTTGATTTTACAAAGAAAAATTAAAAGAGAACAGAAAACTTTTCATAACACAGAATTCTGGGCTCTGTTCCTCAAGTGAGCATTATGAACACAGATATTGGAAAACTGCATTTGCAACACATCTGTGTTCTGCAAAGAAATATCAAGCAGAAATCATCACATAAAGAACACATGCAGGTTACAGGTTTTGGTACATTAAACAGTTTTACAGCACTAATGCTTTTCCTCTCAAGAATAAACACTGCAACAACAAAAAGAAACAAAATTGTGAAGAGGTTCAGTTGACCTAAAAAGTAAAGCTATAAATTTATGGCCATAAACTTCCTCCTGCTAATACAGATTAATTGTTAGAGAACTGTGCAACTTCTCCACTAACTCTCTTATTCCAAGCTCAATAAATGAACTTGATCAAGGATGTGCAGTTTCAGTAATGCCACAGCATGACTATCAGAACAGTTATATATATTTGTGTGTGTAGATATACAGAACTACATGAAGTTACAGAAAACTTTGTGCCTTTCAAAAATGTACAAATCCTCATTTCCCTTGCAAGGTTGTCGAAGGTAATATACACCATGTGCTAAGTTACCAGGCTATAAAGAAGAATATTGTGGGCTTTTGGCACAGAACAACAGAGAGCCTCAGGTAGATTGTTAAAGCACTGAATGCCAAAGGCTTAGAAAATTACAATCTCCAACCAAAGGAGAAAAAAAAAATAAAAAGGAAAGGGGTGTTTTTCAGGATTGTGCCAGGACTGTAGGATTTACTAACATAAACTGGTTTTGAAGAGGCAGAAACACATTTTCCAAATAGAGAGGAAAACTAGAACTAGGACTTTAGCATTTTCAGAGCCTTGAGTTATTTGCAAAACTCCAGGAATGAGAAGGGAACCCACCAGTGACGGAAAGAATTATGTTGTCCACACATACGGTGATTTCCATGTGAAGCATTAGCATAAAATCATGCATGGGTTATTCTTTCCTAAATGTATGCTTGTTCTCTAGACTGAGGAGTATTTCTTCAGTACCCACCTAGATCAAGCTTGTGTGTAAAACAGAACAAAAATGAGCATGAGGTGCTCTTCACAACCAACACACCTTTGCACCCTTACAGCCTCGTTTCAGTACAGCAAGAAAATGCTATCTGTACATAGAAGCTGTTGAAAGCACTGAGTGTTTCTTGGAAAAAACAGTCCTGTGAGAGCATCTCAAAAGACATTTGCATCCAAATGCAGTCTTGTGCTAAGAAAAATCTTTCACGCACGAAAAGAATGCAAGTTATTGTACATTCTGGTAAACAAGACCATTGATGATGGATTGATAAGGTAATTAAAGCTTTTATCCAGACCTTTGAAGCCCTGACCTACAGTAGTTTTTCAAAGAAACTGTGTGCACAAGCATTCACACTAAATTCAACATCAGGCAGTCTCAGACACCCACACAATTTTCATATGGAAGAAAAGGTCTTGATAAAATAATCCTGAGCTAATACATGGAGACCAGAACTGATACCTAGAACGAAATGCATCTGCTGACTGATGGAGCAGAATTAGTGCATAATGCATGGGAAGGGGGGAAAACCAAAAGCAGTCAGGCCAACTTTGAAACATGTATGTGGCAGAGTATTCTGTGCCTATTGACAGTTCTGAACAAAGCAGCTTCACTGTCTTCTGTGGCAGACACACCCACACTCTGTTATCAAAGCAAAGACCTGTGTATTTGAAGGTAGTAAATAACTATTTAGTGAGCAAAAGTACCAATACATTTTTTTGCTTTGCAAATGCTCTATAACAATAGCAAGGATTCAACAGGTCTGATGTCAGTATGGCTGGCTTTGTAGACAACAGCTGAGAATTTTCCACAATTACTTTTGTTCAATGCACTCTTACCACAACTTCCCAAATGAGGTATTTCCTCATTATTTCTGTTGGACCTTTTAAAAGATGTTTCTATGTAGTTTTTGTATTACACAGATACTTAATTTTGAATGATTTGTCCCTTTTTATGGATAGTTACTTGGAAACAGTATGATTAGTTAATGCAGAATGTTGCCCTGACTTTTGCAGTTATGGATGTTATCATTCCTTTGTAACTTGTTTCTCAGACATTCTCTGTAAACATAGCCATGTTATTGTAACGGTATCTTTTTCTTTACATTCCTTTCTCCTGGGCACAGAAGTTTGATGGACATTTCCTTTGACCAGTGTGATTGAGGGGAGACCCTTTGTCTCCTCCAATACACAGTGAATTAGAAGGCACATATATAATAAAGATGGGGGGGGGAAGCCCAGAGAACTTGTTCCTTCACTCTCCAGAGGTTTCTGTCTCCTTCTTTTGTGTCGTTACTGCGACAGCAGAACGTCCTGTATGTTAAAATAATACATATGCCCTTGGGATGAATTCAATCTGAGCAGCAGATTGGTGCAGATAATTTAATTAGCTGGTTGCTCTGTCTTGATCCTACATGAGGTTTAGAATTTTAACTTTTTTTTCCATAAAGGTGTTTTCTTCAGTGTGGCCATTCCTGGGATGAGAAAAGGGGATTATTGACTTTATCAACATAATGACTACAATGATTTTCAGAAACTGATTTTTAGACGTGTCTATTTGAGCCTGTTAAGACTTATCTTCCTGTCTTACAACATGAACTGAAAGATCCTACCAGTTATGCAATGGAGAACCAACAGAGGTGCACTGCTAAGCATTGCATGGAAATGGTGTTTCTTTAGCTAAATACACGTCAGCCATGCCCACATCGTTCCGCACCAAACAAGTCCAGTCCTACAGCAGAACTTAATTCAGGGGGACACCATCCAATATGATTATGCTGCACCTAGCTCTAAAGCCAGCTCAGGAATGTCCTCGTCCTCACTCTGGGATGCCCTAATCTTTGACTCATCTGACATGCCCTAAAATTTTTTCTTGAACTAGAGATGCTTCAAGAATATTCATGTTTCCAATCCTATCCCTTCTCAACATCTAGATGGATTTATCTTCTGAAATGCATCATGGCCAACATGTTCTCTTTTACACATGCTGAAGATTAAGTAAATTTTTTGCTTTTTTAAAGTTCAAAACTTCAGTACCTACATTCAGAAGGTCCAAAGTAAAGAAATTGGAGGGAAATGGAGCATCTCTATGTGTCTCTCAAGAGGGGCTTGTTTAGAAACAAGTTTAGAAACATATATCAGCTTTTATTAATGCCTTCTTTAAGAAGACGTTCAGTAAGCTTCCAGTGGAATTGCCTCACTTGCATCAGAGAAAATTTAGGAACAACACTTCAGAATCTGCATTCCTCTGGGCAATCAGAATTTAGGTACAGCCATGCTAAAATTCACAACACTTAGATCCATGTAACCCTCAGCCACCCCATGCACGGCACAGTTTCTTTGCTGCTGAGCAGAAAGGGAAAGTTTACCTGACAGAAATACACATTGTTAAAAAACGTAAATCTTTATAATGCTTTTTTTGTAGATTTTCATAGGGAATTATTTCACTAGAGCCTTCCAAAGGGTCGATCCAAACCATACAAATAGATTGCCATTCTGCTTTAGGCTTTTTGGTCTGCTATTTCAACATGAGTTTTCCAGAAGACTTTGGGTCTTGGGGAGAGGGTTCAGATTACCTGAACCAGGCCTTTTAAAATCTCCAAAATGCATTCTTACTCATGTGTATAATGTGTTTCCATTTCAGGACACTGACAGTGGGCTACAACTGTCTTATTTTTTTTGGGAGAGTGGGGTTAATAAGGACTGATTTAATTCTCAATGTGATGTTTTAAAGTAGCACAAGCATCCTGGTATTAAAGGAAAAGGTCAGCATGAATATATGAGTTGCTAATATTTTACCCTGTGCTACACATGCTCTTTCAATATCTGTCATTTGTCACGCCTGCAGCTATTTTCACTGGATCTTCATCTATTGTCTGCTTCAAATCATAAAAAGAAGACTCAGTGGTGGTATGGAAACTTAAGAGATGGGATGGAAGGGGGAAAAAAACGTAAAAGGGTATCTTCAATTTGCACTGGGTTAGTACTTGCTAACTCTTGACTCTGATGCTGTCAATACGAGGAAGCAATAGAAGTCAACTCATAAGGGCTCATTCAGAAGTGCACAAAGTGCCCAGTCATCCCAACAAGTTCTATAAAGCAACAATTTAAGAAGGGACTTTACATTGGTAAGTAACTAATTCTTCACAGTCTCCTTGTATGTTAAATTGGGATTTTATGATGAATCAGGAAAACTCAGCAGTAAAAGGAGGGATAGAATCAAAAACCATAAAAGGAGCTACAAGAAGCCTGAGACAATAAACATTTAAAGTATGTGTCCAAGTATTTTTGGCAATCACACACTGAACACCCACCCCCTACAGAACTTACCAAGCTGAGAAACTCCAAAGGAATTTACAAACAAACCCTCCATCCACAACAAAACTTCAGGCAGAAGTGAAACAATAAATAGGACTACACATAATAGCAGGACCACAACAGAGCTTTATAACAGCTCTTCAGTGCTTCACAGGTAACATGCACCAGCATTTCCCTGACTTACCACCTGGGGCTGGAGAACAGACAAAAGAAAAAAGTGCTGAAATAGTGAAAAGATCTAACAAGACAAATTATTTTGCAGATAGTTCACTTTTGTTTTTTGATGAAGTAGGTAAGGCTTTACCCTGATAAAGTAGTCAAGTCTTTATCACTGATTTGACAAGACGTCCTTGCTAGAGGAGCAGCCTAGGAACTCAGTGGGAGTTAAACATCAAATGTTCAAGGCTGCTTTAAAATGGAAATGATAAATAGAAAAGGAGAAAATCCTTTTAAAAAACAGGGAATATTTTCCAGTAGTCATATTGAGGACTCATTTACTCACTATTTGAACATTAATACTGAAAAGTCTGCTCACTTTCAATATGGAATACTTCAGTAACACTGCTTTTAAACTGATGTAATTTGTACCCTGAAAAGTGAGCCCAATATGCAACAAGGAGAAGGAACCCCTGAGAAAAACTGACAAGTTTTTCTTTCAGTACTGGTACCACATTAAACAACCTCTGCCTCTTCCTACCTGCCATCCACACTACAGTGGTGCCAGACTGTAAGGGAATGAGTACACAGAACCTTTTTGCTGGGTTATTCCAAGTCCCAGAACTGTTCTTCGGTGCAGCTTATTATGTCACCTTTGACTGGTTTCTGGCAGAGGCTGAGGAAGTGTGAAGGCAAGAGAAAAAGGAGAAATAAAGAAAACAGTGCTTGAACTGACACTATGGAGACAAAAGCTCATCCAGTGCTCTCAGTCTCTGGGACTGGGGTCTGGGACTATGGTCAGCAGGGTGAGATGGGGATACTCTGAACACATTTTAGGTTTAAGAAACACACTTCAAATTCCTTAAACAGGGCAACAGTGATTTTAATGACTATTCAGGAGATCAGGAAAAAGGCTGCAGGATTTCACTGCGTGTTTTCTGAGCTTCTTTTCAAAGAAATCAGAAGCATGGTAGTTAAGTGCTTGGTAATGAGGCTTTTGGCTCTGTTGTTTTGCTGAACAGTTTCTCCAGGGCCTTGCACATCTTTTATGTTAGCTGTGTTTAGATTAACAAAGAACTATCACATGCAGGCAGCCCTTGTTTACGGCATTTCATTGCGAAGGAGCAGAGCTGACTGAGGTCATACCTCCTCTGTTTGTCCTGGAGGACACTGTCCCCACCAGGGTGACAGGCTAACAAACTGCCATACAATTTCCTGCACCAAACTGCCATACAATTTCCTGCACAGGGAGTAGGAAAGAGGTGGTGCTCCTGATTCCTCTTTTGCTGGCTCCCACACCCTCAGAGGCAGCGATTCATGCTTCCCAGAAATGACTGCAGGTTCTGGTTGGGAACAAAAACTGGTTGCATCCTCAAGCTCGATCAGCACATGGAGTACACACAGAACTGAGCTGCTCTCTGCACCATAGACAGAAGTGATCCACAAAAAGCAAGGGAACAGAGGAGTGTGCCCTCGCTAACCTGCAACATCTGAAACTCCGTAATTACCTTTACCCAAAGGCCCTTCTTGAAGGGTTCCGTAGTCCTGGTAGCCAGGAAATCCCATGGTTGGGCCTGCACAGGCAAGACCTGCTTGTTTTTAAACAAGCACAGATGAGACTGCTGCGGGGCAGAAAGAGGCAGTTCTGGTGAAGCGAGGTCTTCCAGGGCTAAAAGTGAAAGTCTCATTGTTGCACCCTCTGATAAGACCAGCAACAACAACAGATTTCCTTTCTATCACATATTACTCTGTCTAACTGAATTAACTGTTTCAGTCTTAATGTTAAACACCCTGATGCTGGAATGCATTCAGCCAGCACCTCAAAAGCATTGTTTCATTTATAAACAAGCTCAGCCTAACTGAGACCTAATTTTAAATTAAACCTGAGCTGAACTCTGTCCTGGCAAGGCTGTAGCTGAAAGCTGAGCAAGCTCACTTCAAGCCAGCGTGTTAGAGGAGACACGCCTTTATTTGCGGTCTGCCTCAACACTTGTCCCTGCAGGAGCTGCCCCAGCCATTCATCAAGGTTTGTATCGCTCTGGGCTTCAAAGAGCCAAGCCAGCCATGGTATCATGCACTGCTGCTTCTGTAGCGTGCCTAGGCCTGCTCACCACACAGTAACAATGAACCTGATCGGGACATGCCAAGGCCTGCGCTGTGATTCACCTCGCCTGCCTTCGGGAGACCACTTAGCAATCTCAAGGAAGAAAACAAACAATGAACTCATACTGAAGTGGATTTGTAGCAGTACTGGAAATATCTTTAATATTAAAAATAGAAATTGGTAAAGAAATTTTTCATGTCATCCTGTAGAGCAACCTTGATAGGCATGTATGCAGGAAGTATTTATTGCTGCTGTCACATAAAGGCTTAACTCATGTTCCAAAATTTCAGTTCATCAGTCTAGAAACAAGATGTCAGGCTCTCCATAGTAACTTTCATTTGGAGGTGCTGATTTGCAGAACTGCTGTTAATCTGCCTCTCAACATCAAATCCCAAATGGCTCTTTCAGTTTAGGAACTCAAAATAGCTCGTATCTGAAGTTTAACTCATGTTTTAAGACTTAAGGCACCATCCATCTGAGAGCAGGAAGTACTAGTAAGGTAAACAGAACAGAAACACTTTTGTCAGACTTTACAGATGCCAGGAGTTGGATTTTTTCTTTCTCCAAGCCTATTTCGCTCTCATACAACAAACATAACTTTAGACAGAGGCATGAAAAATGAAGCTGGTTTGCAAACTAAATCAGTTTCAGAGGTTATGTGAGCCTTAGAACTGTCCCTCAAATGCAGTCCAGGCTAAGTAACACCTGCCTGTGATACCAGATAAAGTGTAAATTAGGCTGAACAGAGGCCTGGATCACCCCGTCCCTCCCCCCCC
>VZRZ01000509.1:449628-478755 GCA_013398175.1 Climacteris rufus | reverse complement strand
CCCCCACCCCCCCGGACTGCTGCTGAAAACTGAGCAATTGCTTTTAAAGGTACCACATACAGGAGACCTTCACTAGGGGCTGCAGAGCAGCACAGCCTTGCTATGGTGCTTCTTCTTTATCCCATAAAGCAAACACATATAGCACAAGTCCTCACTTCTGCAAAACACAAAGCAGTGACTGTTGTTTTTTGTGCTCTGTGTGCACATGGTGTCACAGGCTCCTGCTGGTTGTGGATAGAGAGATTGAGCATTTATGTATTATTCCCGTGTTGCTGATAGTTTAGACCAACACCTGGTCTGATGGAAATGTATCTACCACGTTTACTGGTTTTAATGTTTCTCTCTAGATGGAAAAAGCATGTAAAATTCTGCAGGGCAGTTCTAGAAATATTCTACTTTTTTTTTTTATTTAGGAAAAGAAGAAAAGAAATAAAGGAGAGCATCTAGGTTTTTGATATTCAGGTGCATAGCATGATTTTTTGGACTGGTAACAAATGTATCTGCAGTTACAGAAACACTGGCTATTCATGGATTCCTTTAGTGTTACCACTCACTGAACTGGGAATGAAAAAACTCTGCCAAGAATAGAGGGGCTAGGGGAAGAAGGAGGGAAGGGAAACAACTGAAATACCTTGCACAGTAAGTGGGAAGGCATGGCCCTTTCATTCACACAATGAAAAGGTTAATGTGAACACTGCTAGCACAGAAAGGTTCCATTTAATACTCCATAGTGTTTAAGTACTTTTCTTCCAATCTGAGCAGTCAGAAATCTCGCTTATAATTTCATTCTCCACAGAAAGGTACTAAGTAGAAACTTTAGAAGCATGTTGCTATTGTGTTTGAAAACTTTCCTGAGTAAATGAGGTCTCAGTCAGCCACACAACAGCATGGTTTTCTGACTCATAACCCTTCTCACTCACTGATCTTCCCTCCACTTCAAGCTCAAATGTCGATTTGTCTGTCTTCAATTGCTCACTAGCCTGAAAAAGACAAAACTGCTTTTAAGTGATTTAGTCAATTTTGTTCTAGGCTTAATACAGCAGCACGATACAATCTGCAATGATATAGATTTTTTCCTCCACCAGCTAAGTCAGTGGGGCATTTTATGGAATCAAATATTGCTCAAAGAGCATCACATAAAGAAAATTTTTTAAATAGATTTAAAAAACAAAGAGCAACTCAGCATATGCACTACCCATGTGGAGATGGTTTGGCAAATATAACATGGAATTACTTAAAGTTTGCCCACAGCTTTTTTCTTTTCTTTCCAATTTTTAGGGCTTTCTGGTTTTTTGTTTTTTTTTTTTTTTTTTTTTTTTTTTTTTTTTTTTTTTTTTTTTTTTTTTNTTTTTTTTTTTTTTTTTTTTTTTTTTTTTTTTTTTTTTTTTTTTTTTTTTTTGTTTTTGTTTTTTTGGTTGGTTGATTGGTTACATTTTTTTGTTTATTTCTACTTCTGGCAGCATGACCATGGAAAACATTAGGCCTAGACTGTTATTAATACAAATTTCTAACCTAGGAAGTTATTCTTTATTTCTGCCTGCTGGTATCCAGCTTCAACAGCTTGTTTTGCCAGCTCACCTGTTTACAACTAATGCCATTTCAAACATATGGTGTTCTCTGAAGTAAGTTGAAAAGAATTGAGCACTACTAAATTTACTGCAGAGTGTAGTGTATAATGTTTTTAAAATAAGCTCGTACAATTCCCTGTTCCAGTTGTGGATACTCTTTACAGAGGTGATGTGGCTAAACAAAATGACACAAGTGAGGCACAAAAAGAGATAAAGATCTTGAAGGATTCTTTTTTCTAGCAAAAAGTAGCAAACCTGTCACTTAGAAAACAACATTTTCAAATGGCTGCATCCATTCATAGTTTTAGTGAGAAAAAGAAACATTTTCAAAAGTGCAAAATTATCTCGCTTAAAAATTACTAACAGAATGTTGCTTAAATCAAGACACAGCCATAGAGGGGGAAGAGACTGCAGCTACTCCTTGCCATGGGATGGGGAACAAAGAACATATTTGGTCATGCTGAGGAAAGAAGGGTGATGGCTGCATTCAACCAAATCCCCTCCCTCTGCAAATACATCATTCATGCCAGTGCTTCAACCATACCCAAGAACAGATGTTTAAATTTGCATTTACAATTCTATTTGTTGAAGTCAACTTTCAAACATTTGGAGTGAATTATAATATGACCAAATATGGTCACACATTAGTCTCCATGTTTTGTCTCCACCTCACAGATAATAATTACAAATTAGTCTTAAAAAAAAAACAAAAAACACCCCATGGTTGATAACTGTATGGATACTAGGTACTATTTCTGCTGCTGTGTTCTGCATATTATCTTCCAAGGTGTATTTTTGTAACATATATTAACTATAAAAAATAATGCTTTCTAATATGGTTCAATTTACACATTTCTAAATCACACTGAAAACTTTGCTAAGAGCAGCCACACCAGCCATCTTCAACCCCTAGCACATATATGTACAGAAGTAAGCAATTCTATGCTCTGAGCAAAAGAAATTCTGAATTCCCTTTCAGATTATTTTCCTCCCCACACACAAACTCATGTTTCCAAAACACAGCTCATTGAAAGAATGGGAAGTTGCAAGTACGTGAAATGTATTTTCAGTGGGGCTTGCAAATACATAAAAGCAAACCATGTCATAAATTCAACTTTTTAGGCCACAATTCCAAGTTCATTTTGAAGAACAGGATTGGTTAAAAGGAAAGGGCTTGTCTCTGACCCCATGGTTCAATCATGAAAAGAAAAATGCAGCAATTCCTCCTGAAGACTATTAAGGTCACAAAAAGCATCTCTGAAGTTCCAGGTGCTCATATTATTCACTGAAAACTTAAATAAGTTAATTTTCACAGCAATCATCTAATCCCCTGCCCAAACATTCTTCCCCAATCCTCACAGAGGTCAGACCATAACCCTTTACAACACACAAAGGTTGCTAAGGGAATGTTCAAAATGTTGAGTGAAACAGCTGTCTTCTTGGAGTGGATTTTTTGTTGTTGTTTGGGTTTTTTTTGTTTGTTTTGGGTTTTGTTTGTTTGTTTGTTTTGGGGTTTTTTTGGTTGGGTTTTTATTGGGTATTTTTTGTTTGGTTTTGTTTGTTTGTTTTGTGTGTGTGTTTTGCATTTTTTTTCCTTTTTTCTTTTTCTTTTTTTTAAAAAGTGAGCTAAGAGGTAACAGGAGACTAGAGGAAGGCAAACATACCATTTGGCCAGAGCTTGGTCCCTTAACATTTATACCTTAACTATCTCCATTCAAATAAAACAAAGAAGCAACACTTCATCATATGGGTACTACTGGAGTGAAGAGCTCCTCACTCAAGCAGAATTATGTTAGAGTCCACTGCCAGCAACAGTCTAATTCATATGAAAACCTCCACTATTTCACTCCCTTAAATACTGTATTTCAGTCCACTAATTCTACTCACACACGTAATCTTCATTTCCAACAGAACCAGCAATTAATAAACAAACTATTAAAAACCCCCAGCATCTTAAATGACAAAGACTCACCATTCTCTTTCTAAACTTCAGTCAAAAAGGTAACAAACACTTGAAGCAGGCCATTAACAGTTCATACTACTCTTTGTAAAACCAAATTTTAAGGCTTCCTAGTCATATATAGGAACAAATTAGCATAATACTTGAATCACTGAACAAATTTACTTTTAAAATATTATCATGCAAATAGCTGAGAACCACTTGTTAGCTACACAAAACTGCAGCAAAAAGTTTAAATTCGATTTTTCAATATACAGTCAGACAAACCCTAATGGGAGTCTTATGGGTACTTTCCTGGAAGAAAGAATACAGAACAAGTACATGGATGTTGAAAAAACCCATTATATATCTCCCTACATGTTTAAGAATCTAACCCTTATTAAGTTTGCCCAAGACTCCCAATGAAATGTTCAGAAAGATTAAAGACTAAAAAAACCTCCAACGCATACACTAAAAAGGCATTAAGAAAACAAAACTTTCCTCCTCACACAATATTGAAAAACACCTGAATGACAATGCAGTCGTTGGTCACAGCCAGCACAGCTTCATGGGAGGAAAGTCCTGTTTATCAGTCCTGATTTCTTTTATGACAAAGCAACCCATGTGGTTGATCAAGGGAATCCTGTTGATGTAATCTATTTGGATTTCAGTAAACCTTTTGATACTGTCTCTCACAGGATCCTTCTGGACAAAATGTCCAGCACACAGCTGGACAAACACATCATGGGATGGGTAAGCAACTGGCTCAGGGATCAGATACAAAGGATTATAGGGAATGGGGTGAGATCAGACTGGTGACCTGTCACTAGTGGGGTTCCACAGGGCTCCATCTTCCTGGGCTCTTAAACATCTTCATAAATAATTTGGACACAGGACTGGAAGGGATACTAAGCAAATTCCCAGACAATACAAAAATGGGAGGAGCTGTTGACTGCCTCGAGGGCAGGGAGGCCCTGCAGAGAGACCTTGACAAACCAGAGAAATGGGCAATCACCAGCTGTATGAAATTCAAAAAGGGAAAGTGCCAGATTCTGCACCTGGGATGGGGTAACATATACCACAACCACAGAGAGAGATATGTTAAAGTAGCAAGCATAATTATCTGAAAAAAAGAAAAAAGATTGAGTAGCACTGCAGTTCTGCTAACTTTTGTGTTCACTGCACTGAAATCTTAACACCAAAGCTTATGCATTTCATTAAATATCAACCTGTAAGACAATTGTTGTAGATTGAGAAAGAAAAAGGGGAATAGGTACACTGAGGTCTCTGTTCAATCCAGGCATCAGAACTAACTAATGAATCAATTAAAGGGGTAGGCAGTAAAATCCTTTTTCTTTAAGGGTGAGAGAGTTTGATGTTGCTCATAGTTGTAAAAAAATTGGTATGGGTTTTAAGTTAAGTGAAAATTTGGATTTGCTATCTTGCAAGCTTTGCAAGATGACCATATACTGATTTCACAAAGAGCAAATTGTTTTTTTTTTTTAGTAGATTCTGATGGTGGGAAAGGTTCTGGGACAGTACAAGGCATGTGACTGCAGAGTTTTAAACAATCATATTAAAATGTGACCTCATACAACCATGTTATTCCAGCATCCCATTTTGTCAGCCTGTTCAAATCTCACTAACTCACATCCCCACACACGTGTTTGCACCTCATGCAGAAGCCACTGGAACGTGTGGAGTCAATGAAAGCAGCGCAGTTCAACTTGTGTGTTTGCCAGCTGGTCATTTAAACTCACTAGGTACTCATAGATAAGTACAAGTCTGCTCAATTTATATAGAGTTTTCCTACTTAATAGTTCAATGATGGACAAAAGACAACCAAGTACAATTTTTTTTTTTTTAATAAAGATAAAATTACAAAAAAGGTAAAATCAGCTCAGGAAAGGCAAATTACTTTAATAGATCAGTTTAGACATTTAACATAATAACTCACATCCATTTTTAAATACTATTACATAAAGCATGGTGAAGAAAGGAATTTCTGCCTCATAATTAGAAAACTCACAATACAACTTGCCAAAAAACAGAACAAAGCCATTTGAAAATAAATACAGTCCATGCCAAATAGTACAAAATGAAATCAGCAGTCTCTCTCCATACGAAAACTTTTCTCCTTTTAGGTATTTTTCGACTCTAGCATTATGTTCTGCAACTGATGAGAGGCTATCTTTTGTTCAAGGGTTGCTGAGCTGTTCTGATTTTGCTCTGTACAAAGGCAAAAACAAACTGTTAAGTTGTTTAATTTTTTGCATGAAGTGATTTAAAAATGCAATTTTGAATTGCTAGTTATGATTCTAAAATATGAGGAACTGAAAGTGATCTCTACAGAATTGAAATATATTATAAAGTATTGAATTAATAAACAGTTTTCAAAAAGATAACATTATTAATTAATTAGCATTTACCCTTTGGCATCTGTCTTTTCACCACTGCTGTCCTTGGCTTTATCCTCCTCCTTAACATCTGAAAAATCACAAGATTTTAAATACACCAAAAGATGCAAGAAAGCCTTAAAACACCTCAAAAGTAAAGAGCATGACCAAGTTTGATTTTTTTGTATATATTTCTAATGAGAGGGAACTGGCTTTTAAAAGAAGTCACCAGTTACATATTAAGGTACAGTGTTAAATGCATCAATCCAAAGGAGTGATCTGGGCACAATGCCTAGTGATTCAGAATGCCTCAAGGCAAAGTCTCTCCTGACTGGCCATAACGATGGCATGCAGTAATGAGACTTGGAGGTCCCCTGAACTCCCTGTGGTAGTCTCATAATCCAGTTCTTAGAAAAATCAGGAGTCCTTGGAATTACACTGTCCCCAGAACCCTATCCAGTTTCTGTTACAGAGAAAACTAGTTGGCTCACCCCACAACAGCAAACAGGAACAAATGTTTTGCCCAATGTATATTTTTTCATCTCTATTTTCATTAAGTCATACAAATCCCTGGCTCCAAGACTTCAAGTTTGTGGGGAAGAAACAATAACCCTTGTCTGAAACGCTGTTCTAGTGTGAATTGCTGTATCTTGAAACTGATTAATTTAAAATAGATGATTTAAATATGATGGAAAAAAATATATCCCCTCAACAGCTAGTTAACTGTTAATAGATTAAACATCTGTATCCTGGCAGGACTGACATTTGCAGTTCTATAATATAGGATGAATCACACCACAGTCCTACCTGCTTTTTTGTCCTCAGTCTCTTTTTTGTCTTCCTCTATCCTGGCTTTCTTGGCTCCTTTCTTATGATCTGCAACATTTCGTCGTCCACCTTCCCCTTCGTCTTCAGAATCTGAAAATTCTTCATCACAGGCTATGCGCTTATCAGATGCTCGAACTACGATTCAGATTTATGAAATTCATTAATCAAAGTCCAACTACAATAGGACTAATAAAAAGCTATCAAATTAAGAATAAGTAGCAATATAGTATAATCATTTAATGCCGATAAACTAAATTATGGATAAAAACACTTATCTTTCAAGATACTCTGGGACTCACACAATAACTCCTAAAAAATAACTTTACAGAAACACAGGGAGAGTGGGTATATTAATATGAATCAAATCACTTCAAATACTGAAAACTAAATCACAGGCTGAAAACATTAGGGTTTAAATGGTTCAGAAAATGGAAAGTGCACCAATAAGAGGTTATAGGATTGTTCTAATCATTGTCAAAAAAGTTTAAATGTAGCAGGAAACTCTTGGTTATAGCTGAAGAACAACTCAAAGTCCATAGAAGAGCTATAATAATAAAGTTGAAGGTAGTGTTGCAAGCATGGAAAATCTGTCTCGTAACAAAAAAACAAATAAAAGACTTTTTTTTTCCTTAAATGCTGTACCTCACTTTACCTCAAAGGGGAACACAGCTTCTGTCTTTTGTTAGCCACAGAAAAGGTAAAGTACCATTTCTTTAGTTAAAATTCATTAGGCCTTCTGAAGAATATATTATAGATTTGAAACAGCCAGACTGTCCCATAAGATGCAAAACCCCATCTTCCAGCACTTCATTAGACCCTTTAACAGGTTCAAATTTGCACATAGATGCCATCTTAAAAACACTGAAACTGGCAGACCAGTGGCAAAATTTTTTATTCACAAAACAAAACTGCCAGTATTCCAATACTGCACACTACTACAACTAAGGTTCCAAACAATTAAATCCAGTATTCGGACATATTTTATCATGAAAAAGTATTTCTTACTAGAAATGCGTTTGTCTGGATCTTCTCCATCCTCATCTCCACTGTCTTCATGAACAGCATCCTCAGGAATGGCCTGCATCTGTACACCAGGTGCATGAGGTAACATGCGTAAGTTCTCAAACAAGCGTTGCCTGCAATAACAGACGAGTAAAGTTATTACAGCACAGAAGTAGCATTTTCTTGGCTTTTTCATGAAGTTCTAAAAACTCTGCAGTCAAAGTTTACCTGCTTTGCTTTAGAGTCAGTTTCATTTTTCAATTAAAATAAAATAGCAGGCCAAGTTCAGAAAGTTTTCCATCCCTAAGAGATCATTAGTAACCACAGCGTACTTGAACATAATTTTCTTTGTACTTTTCAAATACTTATTTCAATCAGCTTCAATCTTCAATTCCCCACAGGGTCAGCACAGGTACCACCCACTCAGATTAAACCTGTGTCAGTATGACTTTGTTTATAATAAACTGCAGTATCAAGTTGGATAATACACTATTCTCTTAATTTCTTAGAAAGAAAGTCAGACATTTAAAAGTGTGAAGACTTCCCAACTGTGTGCAGCAATGACAAGAGTAACTCATCTGGATAAGATTTCTTATTGGCTGTTTCAGTGAGTACAGAGACAAGTTCTGCCCTGTCTAAGCAACCCAATGTGATGGGTGATATATTCCAAAGCACTATGTGCAGTAAAAGGAAGGATACTGGGCTTCTCTTGGGACTCAAAACTATCAATCCAAAGTGCAAGTAGAAAGAAAGGCTTGGCAAGCATCAAATATCAGCATTTGCAACAATTTTCTAAGTATCCCTTCTGCACAGTTGGAAAGGCTAAAGGGCAACTGATGCTTTTTTTGGAATCCTTACAGTCCTGCCTCTAAATCACATCACCTGGCAAAGTAGTTTTGCCATTCCAGGGAGCTCCCTAAAGCCAGTTATCTGTGAAAGCACACAGTGGATTCTCCAAACTGATGGGTCATTGATCTTGTGGGTGCTAATATGAGAATGTGAGACTGTGTGTTTTCTATTGACAGAGACACAATCTATGCCAGGATTGCTGCAATATTTGCAGCCTACTTGTACCAGAAAGGCTCAAGAAGATATAACATTCAAAAAGCAGCCTGGGAGACCACCAGCTGAAGAACTACATTGCTACAGAGAAATTTTGTAAAATTACATTAACGAAAAATAAGTGGGCTTTTTTCCCCTTGCACATTATTAAAAACTACAGTCCTTTCATTGATTGCCATTCACATATTTGTACTATGAACATCCATCACAGTCTATGCACCAACCACTTAAATTTAGGATTTTAACAGCTTTGGTGAATTTTGCAATTTGACAGTCTTAAAGGTTATAGCAGCACTGGTAAAATGATACAGGCAGTACCACATCTTTATTCAGGTACTTTTAGTAACCAAAAGAATTCCAGTGTACAGTTAACAGTCTGTTAAAACACAGGGCAGGGGTGGCAGTTTATTCTTTTAAGCCCAGTGCTAGGACAAACCACAGTAAGCAAAGAGTACTGCAGACTAACCAGTTACCTCCTACCAGTTCAGCACAGAATTGAGTGTATATATCATTACAACATCCCTAAAGTAAAATATTTGTTCCCAATCAACACTTCAAGATGTGAGAAGGAATAAACTACACATCAAAAGTGGCACAGGCTAAAAACACACCCACCACAGCTTGTCAATGAGCACTGCTCAAAGCTTGTGGATTTGTTAAATCACAGCCATTCAACTGCCTGCACACGTATCTTTCTGTCTTTCTGGTTTTGGTGACTGTGGTGATATGTTCGAGCTCACATATGACTTTTTATTTTAGCAGCCGACAGCTACAAAGAATGACATTCTCAGTTCTTGTTTAGACACGGAGCTGAGAATTAGAAATCCTAATTGTCACGGCACACCAGCTTCTTTCCTCGCAGGATAAACTTTCTACAAAACTAGAATGGGAATTCAAGTAAAACAGTCATCTTTTCCAATGCTGGAAAAAGTAAAAATCCAAGCTGGTCATAAATTTTCATATTTATAGTCATAGGACTTGATAAGAATATATTGTTGGAGAAAGAGACTTCCAAAAAAACCACTCTTCTGACAGAAGGGAAAAACATGTCAAATCATTCAGTACTTATTTTTAGTGTGTAACAGAGAAAGGTATACAGTTTTCAAAACTCCCTAACAATTAAACCTCTTGAGAAGCATGATCCACATGACCAACTTCAGAGATAAGGTAATCACTACTTACTTGATCTTCTCCATATATTCTGGTGTATTTTGATTAGTCATATTTGAAGGACTAATATGCAGTTTGAAGTCTGGTCCAAAATACTCAAAGTAGTCATTGTATGGCAACTCTATAAACCAAAAAATCAAGACAACTTTGTGACCCAAAAAGGTTTTAAATATTTTAAATACAAGAGTAGATTTGACAGAATTTTACTTGGAGAACCATCAAGCCTGAAGTATTCAAGCAAGCAATACTTAAGCATTATCTGGACTGTTCAGTGTTCTTCCTCTAAATGATTCACTAAATGAACTTAAATTTGCTGGCAAAATACAAAGATCTACTGTAAATACACACTGAACAATGTAAGTAACAAATTTGATAAAATATTTCAAAAGGCTACTTCTGCAGGAAAGAGAAGATCACCTGATGATTTCTTGTAGCTGTCTTCAAAGTTAGTCGACTTTGAAAGGTTTAAGTGAACAATTCAAAATATTCCTTCAATACAAGTTTTAATACATGTTACCAGGCTGAAGATCACAGCTAGTTCAATATCCTTGGTAAGCACTGGACATTGGTTCAGTGACGCCCATGTCTCTCTGTTTTGCCTTCACCCACTTTTTGTATTTTCACAGAGAATGGTCCCCTGACTAGAACACTGAATCACCAAAATGAACTTGATGAATAATTCATAGCCAAGATATCATAATTTGGTAATGAATATGACTGTACTTTTCCAAATAAATTAAGAGAAATATGAAAAAAATTCCATAGAAGCCCTAAGAAATAAGACACTGAAATCCATTTTTAATTGAACCCTTTGTCTTTCATTTATGACTATTGCAGGATAAGCAATCTTGTTAGGTGGACAGAAAGCAGACAGAAAGATTAAGTTGCTATTGCAATATTTAGAAATGCACTGTTACTTCTCAGAACACATTAAAGATGACAGGAACCCACAAACTTGAGAGAAATGTTAAAATATCAAAAAAACGTTATATATATATATATATATATATATATATATATGTAATCCACTGAAAGGGGCATGCTAATGGAAAAAAAAAGTCCCAAGATAAGGAACTACTACTGCGTCTCCAAAAGGTTTGACTGACAAAGCATATATATGTTGACATGCAAGACGTAAAGTATACATCTTGAAAGGCACAGTTCAAACAGGCTTTTCTCACTGACAGCAGCATTCCTCTGGAGTCAGACGGAAACACTGAATCCACCAAGAGATACATGAATAGCAAAAGATTATCAGCGTTCAACATGAAACCTTCCAGTGACTGATGTGCAACAAGTCAGTCCAAACAGCAATTTTATATAAATGGCATTCCAAAAACATGTCCAGAAGCATATTTAGCCAGAAGTAAAAGGAGTCCCGGATCTTTAAGGATCTTCCTCAGACAAATTACTTCAGTATTCAACTATTCAAAAGCAGTCTACTATCATTTTTTTCTGGTTTTAAACTTTAAGATGGTTAGTATAGCAAAAATTGAGTGCAATGGAAGAGTGGAAATCAAAATACTTCCATAGCTACTTTTGTCAGATAAAATGAAGAAACAGTAGTTTTGCTATGTAAAGCAGACGCTCGCACACAATTTCATATGAATACCATGTCTGTGTTGCCCAACTTACACAGATCTACACCAGTACAATCAAAATGCAGTACATATTATATCATACTGATGATATTAATAGTAGAAATATTTACAAGTTATGTTCCATAAGTTTTATGTTTGAATTTTCAAAAAATGATCCAGTCATTTAAAGCTTTTGCTAAGGCATAAAAAAAAACCCTGAATACTTCAGTTTATTCAGTGCATAAGATACTGAAAATTTATTGACTAAATCTTAACAATAACTTCCTACAGTTTATTTTAAACTGATGCATTACAGCTAGCTATACAAATATCTGCTATCTGTTACCCTAAAATCTCCTACGATTATTTCTTCATAAAATATTAATTTGAATATTAATATTTACCATTAGGAATTTCACAATCTAAGGCAACAGCAGTTTCATACGTCCAGCATCGAGCAACATTACGAATCGTGTAGCCTCCTCCTCCTAACATCAGCAATGGCAAGTTAAAAGTCTTTACAACTTCCACACATTTAGCATGACCTGTTAAACAAAAAGAGAGTTGACAATATATGCAAAATATATATTCAACACAAAAACATATAATGAATGATTTAATCAGATTCAATATGCAGTCACACTCAACAAGTAAGAACTGAGTCGATTCAAGCAGAACTGTCTCCCCCTAGAGTTAAGCACAACCTCACAAGAAATCAGGACCTACAGATCAGAAATGTACAAGACACAAATAACATCATTCACCCCAGTCTTCAGAGACTTTGCATGATGGTCTATTGCTGTTGTTTTGAAATGATCTTAGAATGTTTCGTGTTTTGCCTTTCATAACTGATGTAATACACAGTCACAAATCTAGGGACAATTTCTCACTCAAATGCAATGGGAGAAGAAGGGAAAACAAAACCAAGTACTTGTTCCTTTCTACTTCTAAATTTGAACCTGTATTAGAGGTTGCTAAGTCTTGCTTACGAATGAACTGGTGCCAAGACAGTACACACTCCAGGGAGATACAGCATACTGAAAGGCATCTGTAGGAGGCAGCAGCTCTCTTGGTTTCCAAGATATGTAAGATGGAAAAAAATCTGAGCTGTATGAGCAACTGAAGTAGCTTTGCCACCTGGTGCAAATCAAGAAAAGAACCCTGAAACACTGCAGACCCAACAGAGACTATATTGCATTTTGTTGCCTACAAAACTCAAATTGTTGCATTAAAAAAAAACCCACAAAAAACAAGAAAACCCAGAAAATGAGTGATTCAAACAGGCTGTATTGAAGGCTTAGCAAAGGTTCGATATATGTGTAACATTTACTCACTTAAATAAATAATAATAAAATAGTAATAACAGTAACAGCTATAGTATTTGCTAAACTAACATCCCAATTCAGAGAATCACATTTTCAGGTGGCAACTTAAGTAATACTAAAATAAATTAATTCTATGAAAATAAATAAAATGAATGTTAACATTAGTCTTGGTATAACAAACACCAGTAAATTTAACAACAGTGAGTATTCTCATTTCAGTAATACCTATTTTACACCCAACAAGGTGTTTGATGTTTAGCATCTGTAGTCCTACTAAGTGGACTTCTAACTAGTTTTATGTGCCCATTATTGTAAGTGTCACAGACAACTGTTGTCCTGTCATTCCAGGACGTTGCTTTAAAGCTAAAGAAAGCCTGCACATAGAAGAAAGGGAATCACTTGAGTGGCTAGGAAGCACATGGAAAACCAAGTTTCTTAACTTTTTTAGATGGACAGAAAGAAAGAGGCAACTTCCGGGTTTCTTTTGGCCATCCCTGTATAGCAAAGAAAGAGGTGATTAATCATAGTAATGAACAAAATCTTTGTGACTCCAGTCCTTATCATGCAAGTGTCTCAAAAAACAGAATGAAGGGTAGAGATGTCTAATAAGTAAAAAGTTACAAACAAACAGACAATTTTCTGTTTACCTTTAACAGTAAGATTAAAGCATCCAAGCCTGTCACCAGACAGTGAGTCTGCTCCACACTGTAATACCACAGCACTGGGCTGGTACATCTCCATTACTTTGGATATAATCTATAATCAATATAAAACAGCAAGTTATTAATTGACGCAACAAAAATAATATGAAACTAGCAGCTTTCCAGAGAGCTTAAAAACAAAAATCAAAGTACTCACTGGTTTGAATATCTGTCCATATGATTCATCATCTATACCATCCCTCATTGGAAAGTTGACAGCATAGTATTTGCCTTTTCCAGCACCAATGTCCTATAAGCAAAGATGACAAATGCTTTAATACAAATACAGAAGCACATAGAATGGTATAATGAAAAAAAGTTTACACAAGTTTGCTGAGCTACTCTGTACCATTATACACATACATATCTGTGAAGGATAAGAGGCAGAGTTTACTTGATTCCTGTTCTCCCATAAAATCATTTTGGAGTGTAGGAGTTTTACACCAAGACTAAAATAGCAGTAAGTGCACTCAACTTTTCAATTCAAGGATTTAAGACAAAAAGACAAATCACAACCCATAAGTTCAGTCTGGTAAAAATAATTATGCAAAAACAAGTATGAAAACCAAGAAGAGTAAGGTGATATGCCTATTTTCAATGTTGCATAGAAGATTAGGACTTAAAGAGGTTTTGAAAACCACATTATTTGCCCCAAACATAGGATACGGAAGTAGCTGCAGCAAAAGGGAGAAAAGAAAAATCAAACAGGGGCCACTTATAGGTGACCTCAAAGAAACTGAGACTTTTAAAATTAACAAACAAACAAACAAAAATTTAAAAAAAAGAACGAACTTGCAAATTATTCTCAGTCCCATCAGTTGTCAAGACAGGAACTGTAGTAAAGGAAATCTTACCAACTTTCCTATGACAATCTATGTATTAGGAGACAAGTTTGTTGCAAAAAAAAAAAAAAAAAAGGAAAAAAATCAAGTGAATACCCTTGAATCTATCTATTCCTGTTTTGATGATCACCTTAAAACCTAAAGGTCTCTGCTTGACACACATTCCCATTTCTTCCCTTTATTTCATCACCAAGACAAGACAGATAGAAACCAATCCAGCTTAAAGAGCAGTACCCTGCCACTAATTAAAGGTATAGCAGAGCAGACAGTGAGAATTAACCTGTTCAGTATGGCTGTAAACTATTATCAAACAGCAGCTTGCAGAAACAGCACACTTCAGGTGCAACACCCTTGAAAAACTACAAGTCACATGTAGGATAACCCAGCAACACAAATACTACAATTCTCAACACTACCTATTGAAAGGCATTGGCTTTTTCCTCTTCCTCAACAAAGCCTCCTCAGCAGTGAATGCATCAGTAATGTGTGACCAGATTTTACTGAGAAAGGGTGAGGAGGAATGAGTGGTCATGGGGAGGGGCACAACTGGCCCAATGAAGCACAGATAAAATGTTAACAGGTGGAATTTTTTGCCCACAGCACATTATTAACATGCATAGTATTGCAAGACAAGTGACACTGAAGACCCATGCTGAACTCAACTCTGGCTGATTTGAAGTTATCCAGAATTTCCCAGAGTGAATCATCTAGGCTTTCCGATACTGAATTTTCTGAGGTGATCACAGAATGATCAGTTTTGGAAGAAGGGACCTCTGGAGATCACCTAGTCCAACTCCCCGATAAAGCAGATTGCACAGGGCATTCTGGTGGGCTTTCCAGTATATCCAGAGGAGACTTGACAACCTCATTGGACTACTAGAATGCTCTTGTCACCCTTAAAGTAGTTTTTCCTAATATTCAGATAGAACTTCCTGTGTTTCAGTTTGTGCTCATTTCAACTAATTCATCTGGCCCCATTCTTTTGACACCCACCCTTGACATATTTGTAAGCATTGACCAGATCCACTGTCAGTGTCTTTTCTCCAGAATAAACAGAGCTAACTCCATTAATCTTTCCTCATAAGAGGGATGTTCCAGTTCCCTCACCACCTTTGCTGCCCTCCACTGGACTCACTCCAGGAGCTCCATGTCTCTCTTGTACTGGGGAACCCAGAATGGGACACAGGTCTCCAGACGTGGCTTTACCAGGGCTGAGCAGAGGGGCAGATTCACCTCCCTAGACATGTTGGCAATGCTCTTCCTAATGCATCCCAGGATACTATTGGCCTCCTTGGCCACAAGGGAATGATGCTGGCTCACGGGTAACTTGTCCACCAGGACCCCCAGGTCCTTCTAAGAGAGCTGCTTTCCAGGTCAACACCTAACCTATACTGGTTCGTGAGGTCATTCTATCCCTTGCCTCTCTTTACAGATGGAAAAAAAAAATATTTTATCCTAAAACACAACAAAGTCAAATGTTCACACAATTTCCAACTAAACAGAGTAACTACTTGAGCTACTCAACAGACCTTTTTTTGTAACTGATGCTTGCAGTAGGTACAAAAACTAAAGAAACAATATAGCATTCTGGTAGCTTCCCATTCACCAACAGATCGAGCTGCCTCACAGAACCCGGGCCATTACTGAGAACTATGGTCTCAAATGATCTATCTGATTATATAAATGACAAAATTTGTGTTATCATCTAAGATGTGTAGAGGTCAAATAACTTACTGAGGACACTGGAAGTTTAGACTGAACAAGGCATTCAGTAGAAAATGGATGAATGCTGCTGAACTAGAAAACCTCAGATTCAGCTACACTGATTGAGCTACAATCACAGCATCACCATTTGACAGATTATTTGCTCCTGTATCAAATAAACGTAACCTAATTGGCACAATTAGATCAACTAACTAAAGAATTACACAAACAAGCTGTCATACAACCCACCAACAAAAATAAAGAGAAGATTTGGCTGTTAAAATTGATCAAAATAACCATCAATGGCAGATCAAAATAGGCAGAAGGAAGCAGCACAATACTGTGTCGCAGTAATGACACAAAAGGAGGAGACAAACACCTGTTGAGATCAAGGAAAAAAACTCTGGGCTTCCCCTGCCCACCTTTATTTTATATGTGTCTCATAAGCCACTGTGGATTGGAGGAGACAAAGGGCTTCCCCTCAATCACACTGGTCAAAGGAAATGTCCATCAAACTTCTGTGCCCAGGAGAAAGGAATGTAAATAAAAAGATACCATTACAATAACATGGCTATGTTTACAAAGAATGTCTGAGAGCCAGTTACAAAAGAATGATAACATCCAGAACTGCAAAAGTCAGGGCAACAATACTGCCCTCCAAAAGGAACACTGACTTTCCAGAGAATTAGTTCTCTTTAGTTCAATTAGCTTTGCAAGGTCTGGTGATAGGAAAAAAATCTCTATGGGGATGCAATAGTTGCAATAAAGCTGCTAAAGTCTGTATGCAGACAATGCTCATTTCAAAATCTTAACTAGCAGTGCAGAATAAAAATTGCCATGCTTGAGGTACTCTTTAGCACTGACACTGCTAAAAAAAATAAATCCCAACAACATACTATAGTCTTCTATTTATTTCAACTGTGTTATCTTTAAATTCTTTGTTCTGGGTGTGGTGAGGTGAAGAGTCCATAAACTTCTCTGTCAACGGGAAGTGAGGCTTCTAAAGAGCCAAGATATCTAAATTCTAGCCAATTTCAGCAACAACAGCTTGTCATGATAAACATCCTGGTCTGAGCTGCTTTTAGTTTGAAGCACCACTACCACCTTGTGGCCAGTCAAGTTAAACCACACAGATAAAAACTAATCCAACTTCTACCTAAATGAATTTAGAACACAGTTTTACGGAATTTAACAATTTTTTACAACCATAATAATACTCAGCTCTAAAAATCACACTGAAATGAATGCTTAGCACCCCACTGGTTTAAAGTTCAACTTTCACCTGCTCCTGTATCCTCTGGATATCATCAACACACTGAGAAGCACATTTTTCAGGATTATTAGCTGAAAGACAAATATCTGTACCTCACAAATCAATTTAAAGATAGTAGTAAAAGAGTGAATTCTTTCCTGGCACAGCATTTTCACAGGCAAATTTGTTAGAAGTGTTTACAATTTTTCAAAGGTTTCTAACTGCATGCACAAACTAATGTGCAAAGTTGCCAACACCAGAGAAATGACATATCCTGGGAGTGTCTCTGATAAAAGAGGTTTAATTTATGAGTTTGAAGCTAGGAATGTATTAATCCTCATACTTGCAATACTCTTTCAAGCTGTGAAGTGGAACAATTTCCTGTTCTAACAGACAAGAGTCTAACATGACTTAAAATTAATATGAAGGGTCAGGAAAATTGGTTTCCATTCTCAGCTTTGCCAGACATTCTACAACAGCTTAAATGATAATTCTTCATGGGCAAAGGCTCCCTCCCTCAGACCAGCTATAATGCTCAGTACATAACTACCAATGGGGCAGGCTAAAGTTCTTAGGCAGTGAGCATCAAGAGAACTCAAAACACACTTTATGACATAAGAAATATTCCAAAAGCGAGCCAACTGTATTACCAAGCAAATAGAACATAGTAAATTCAAATTGCAAGTGAAGCTTTGTGACTTAAGGGTGATCTCCAAACAGCTGCTTTTTACTGTAGGTGCAGATTTGAAATATAAAGATCATTATAACTATACCATACTGTCTTTTCAGAGACATCTCCAAAATCTGTGTGAATTTAATTAATGCCATTTGAACAAAGACTTCAGCCTATTTATCTGGAAGTGAAGGTGTTAATTTAACACAGAAGTGAATAATTTAGTTCCCCACTATCCTGCATTATTTTTCCTAAGACTCCTCAACTAATCTATCACTCTAGATGAACATATTTTCTGAAAACTTACTGCTGTATACCATTATTGGACAAACTTATTGCAGCCTGGTGTAAAAACAGTATCTACAGGAAATACAGTAAGAGGGAATTTATCACCTAATGAAATTTCATGTTCAACCTTACCCTAAGGTCTCCTGTGCCTGGAAAATATTCACCATACTTATGGAATGATACTGTCATTACACGATCTGTAGTATAAAATGCTTCTTCAACACCGTCACCATGATGGATATCAATATCAATATACAACACTCTTTGGTGATACCTAGAAAGAACACATGAGAAATCATCAGTATCTGTTATATTCACAATATACTGATAGTGAACAAGAAAAAAAAAAATGGAAAAAAACAACCAGACACTAAAACCCAAGATTATGATAATTTTGATGATTTTGGTTGATGTGCCCATATGCTTTTAAAGTTCTCAGTACAGTTTGAATAATATTAATAAGTTTATCTTCAAAGTAAGTAATTTATTTCATATTTATCCCAAATTGTCTCACTCTGTAGAAGTTATACCTTGTGCTTCTGCTCACACCACTTTGTTATTCACATCTGCTGAATTCACCCCTTTCACAGAGCATTTCTTTCTGCCTTCTCAATAATTACCAACACAGTCTGTATTCCATAGGCCCTCAAAAAATAAACTTATTTTCCATTGACTTTTCTTCTTCACCTCTCCAACTTGTAGAGATAGGCACATTCTTACTGTCACGTGTATCACATCTTCTATTTGCATAAATTTATTACACTACTCTTTATTAGTTCCTTAAATACTGCAAATTTCAGGTCAGATTGAGATGGATAAAGAAACCAGTGGTTTAAAGCCTTAGAGCATTAGGAACAGTAAGTATCCCCTAAATTCTATGTTTTGCAGTAAAGAACAAAATCTTTCAACATCAGAAGATGCATTTTTCAAGCTTTGTGCAGTACCGTAGACTGTGAGAGTGAACAGTCTCAATTTCAGGGACAGTTTCCTACGGTTACATAACCCATAACTTCCACAAAATTCCATCCTTCACATGCACATAAAGCTAAAAAATTCAAGACTGGACCTCAGAAAATCATATCACCTCTTGCCGACTACAGAGCCAGCTCGAGGATATGCTGCCCATTAAAATGAAAGTCTTAAGATGTTAATAGTAACTATTTGTTAGTGTCTTTAGAAACATTTTACATCTCTAAATTTCCAGATTACAGCTTTTTCAGCAAACTCAGCTGTCCCATCCACCAGAGTCAAATACCTAGAATATTTTTTCTAATAACTGAGATTTATGTGTTATTAGTAGGGATACAGTCCTCTGAAGCAGTAAAAGCAACACTTGGGACTTGAAATTTTAGTGAAGCATTACTGCTTGAAGTTAATTATATGATCACTTTTTCATTACTCCTCATTTTTTATTTTGCAGTCACAGCAGCACAGCTGTTATTTCATTATTTATTAAAAACAGTTACATTAATTCATGTAATAATCCAAGGAAGCTTAATGCATGATCTTCCCTGAATATTCCTGTTTGGTTCAGTTCCAACTCAAATGACAGGAACAAGCAGGCATATTGGAAAACCAAATGGGTGTAATATTATGAGTACAATGATCACCCTCAGGGGTCAGGGTAGTGATCCATCTAGCCCACTATTCTGTCCTCAGGAGTAGCAAATGGAGACTTTAGAGAAATATTTACAGAAAGCAAACCTGTCCATTTTGTGAAGTCTGCTACTCTAGTCCTTCCCCACCATCTAGAATTACAGCATATGGTGTTTTACAGGGTGCATTGTTGCTTAGATATATCTCCTATAAGTTTTCAGCTTGCCTGTATTTTAGTTTGAATGCCTTGCTGAAGCCAAACCACACAGAGCTTGGAACTTTCTTAATATAAACTGTAAAAGTTCACCATGGGCTATGAAAACTAATAACTACAGTCCATATCTTCCAACATTTAAATACTTAAATTTGATACTTTCTGTAAATTTATCTTGTCCCATATCACCAACTTACTTCAGTAACTCAAGGATGGCAAGCACTATATCATTGACATAACAGAAACCAGATGCCTCTGATTTCTTGGCGTGGTGAAGTCCCCCAGCCCAATTGACAGCCATGTCTGTTTGTTGTCTGTTCAATTTTACTGCCCCAGCTGTAAAAAGACATACAGAAGAATTAAAGTAAATGGAGTCACAAATTTCTGATGGCCTTTAAATGTTATGTGAAAGCATATTTTATTTTTTAAATAAGTTGATTTAAAACAGATCTCTAACCAATACTGAGATACTTCATACATCTCATATTTTACAGTCTGTAGCTGATATATGATTTTTTTAATATATAAAAAAGTCTCATATTTACTTCAGTTTTAAATACACTATAAAAATTTTAAGTTGCTGACATAGACCTCCTAAAGCAGTAAGAACTGGTAAACAACCTATACTTACCAACAGAGCCTCCAGTTGACAGCTGACAAAACTCAAACAGGCCATCAAATACAGGACAATCTTCTCCAACGTTAACTGTATAAGAAATGTATTTTTTTTTTTAAATACCATTCCAACAGTGTTGATATATATATGGATTACACTTACAGATGCATAGTTCATTCAGCATTTTAACTACCCACCCCCATCTCATTTGTCAGGCTAAATCTGAAACACTGAAAACAGTGTAGAGTCCTAATTGTAAAAGATGGCTCCAAACTATATTTTTTTCTTTTCTTTTTATTTAATTCTTTTGAGTGTCCATAGGAAGATTTGTCCTCCTCATTAACAAGAAATTCAATCATCTTTAGATTTTTTTGAAGAAGTCCTGATAAACATAGGTCATGTTAAGAAATGTACAATTACTTAGAAAAATAATTTGCTGACAATAAGTCATCATAAAGAGGCTATAATACTGCCTTTAAAACTGATATCTGTCAAACAGTACCTTGAACTTATTCCTACAGCTAAAAGAACAAATTAACAGAAAGGGCAAACAGTGAATAATGCACAATTTTTACTATCTCCATCCAAGAGGAATGAGTGACTTACCTTGAATTAAACACATTTTCACACATTGTTTTTTACTTCTCTAGTATTCTAAAAGCCACTTTTTAGAAAAATTTCAAGGCACTTTCACAAACAGCTCACAATCTGTGAGCCTTAAGCCTTACTATTAGCAGTAGTATGTCACATCTAGAATACACTCTGAGAAAGTGAGGGCAAAAATCCTTACATATGCCTAAGGAACACTTTTTTCAAGATGGCTGCTTTTAATAGAGAAGTCCAAAATAGTATAGCTAAAGGCAGGCACATGCTACTCTTGTTAAAGTATTTCTCTTACCTCTGTTTTGAATACTGAGTTTCAAACAATGCTAACCATCAAAGCTTGTACACATAGACTTAGTCTAATGTTGACACTTACATCTCTGCATTTGCTTGCTGTACTCAGACATATTGTCAGGCCTTATTGATCGGAGAAATTTGATGTATTCATCACTATGGTACTTGGTCATTTCCTCAGCAGTTGCTTTGTGGGGTCGCTGATAACATGAACAAATTAAAGAAATAATCAGAGTGCTCTGCAAAATCAGCTAACAATTTGCTAAAACAGACAACTTGAAAGAAATCTCACCTACTTTGAAAAGAAAACAGGTAAAGTGATAGTAGTACTGTTTTACATAAAGCAAGGGCTACTCTGTTATGATATACAACTTCATTACATACTGCTTCACTTCTAAGTAAAAGAGCTCTGAATACACTATTTAAGCGTTCTCTATTTCTACTTCCACCTCCCTCCATTTATTTGTGTGACAATACTTAAAGCCTTTTAAAAATAACTTCAAATGCTTCAGGACATTCTATTGCCTATACTTACATAAATTTCCATTTTCCTGTATAAGCCATAGTTTAGCAGCAAGTTGTGAGTCATTCGGATCCTGTGAGGTTTCATTGGATGCCCTTGTCCATAGTAATAGTTTCCAATATCACCTGTCAATAATACACAAAAGAATAGCTATTCATGTTACAAAACAAGTTTCATTACCACTTAAAAGATTCATTCTCAGAAGATAACAGGTATGATTCCAGAAAACAAACAAACAAAAAACATAAAGGGAGTACTGTCTACTTCAAAAAGGCCACAAGGAAAACAAACTGTTGTATGTCAGAAACAGAGGAGAAAAAAAGAAACCAAATCTAACACTTTTACTAAAAGCAAACAGCAGTGGGAGAGCAAAGACAACTACAAGACATGGTTTCAAATCAAGATTGACATTCTGGCCCAATAACGGGCCAGAACTGAAGAATAAAATGGGAAACGGAACTGGAATTGAGAGTAGAAACTACTGATGACATTGCCACATAATATCACAATAAAGGCTGTAGTAAAAATCCTAGCATTTTGCATGAGCTGATTTTATGACACCATCCTCTGTCTGTCCTTAACTACTAACCCTAACTGCTACATTCCAGAAGTTAACTTCAGATCCATTGTGGCAACCACATGCACAAACATTCCCCAGACACCTGCTGCTGGAGATCCACAGTAGTTTAACAAGAATCTTATAATCCAGATTAGCCTGCCTCTGTCAAATTGGAGACCAACTAGGCACACAATTAAGACAACAAATTTGACACTCATTTCCAGGAAAAGAATAGCTCCCATCACAGGCTAGCAGTAAGTTTTCTTCTGAGCTCAAGTATTGTTAGAACATACACAACCCCACTTTGAGCACTGATGTTCCCAAGACATGAACCATTTCAAACAGAACAGTTTTTGGAAATGTAAACAAGCCTAAAAGTTATGTCCAGCTGTCAATGGCTTTCAGCTGGAGAATTCTATAACAACTCTTCACAATAGCACCTCTTTTCTTTTTGACCCAATTTCCCGATAGGATTACTGAACTTTACCTTCTTGAACTTTTTACTTTTCTTTCACATCCTTCAACATGCTCTGCCTTGTCCACTGGGAACAAAAGAAACACTATTTTCACAATGTCATACGTTTTGTAAATTTTGTCAGTCAGAGGTAAGAAGCAGCACCACTAAAAAACAGCTTTAGTTTCACCTCTTCAACATGAGCTTCAAGGAGAAGTGTAAATGTCAGCTTGCAGTAGCATCACCAACTACCAAGAAAGACAAGTATATCAGTAAGATTAAAAGTTTCAAAGCATTCTAAAATCCTTCAGCTTTCAGTTTTCAAGGAGACAAGGAGAGTAAGGATACTTAAGAAAACAGATACAAGGTAATGTAATATAAGAAGATGTTTACAAAAACTACCCTTCAATACCTAGCTCTAAGCCATCCCCTAACAATAGAAATATCAAGTTTTTACATTAAGTTAATAACTTTGAAGAGTTTGCACCTTCTAACTAGGGTACTTGAGTGAAAGATTAGCACTTTTTGTCAGTTACTAAAGCCTGGAGCCTGCAGGTACTTATTGCAAGCCTACAGATTTGGTCACACGCAGGTCAAGAGCAAAAGGTATTAAGAGTATAAACAAACTCCTCCTTCCTTCCAGCAAAAACATTTTCAAGCATTATAGAAAAGAATACCTTATATATTTGATGTTCAGAAAAAAATCTATCACAGTTCTTTGAAACTAATGCCTAGAAGAGGAAAACCAACTGTTTACTAGCTCTACTTTGTTCCTTGAAGCTACTGTTAAGTTCCAGATTTTAAAAAAAATCTTCAAGCTAGTAAGAGCACTAAATTTTGAGATTTTTTAAGACAATAATGACTATAAATAATATGATGTTATTGGGGAAACTTTACTTCAAATGCATTTGTGGCTTAAAGAATGGGGGTTTTTTAACAGGTCATTTTAATTTTAACTACTTCAACTTGTATAGTCACCACTGACATTTTATTCAGAATGGATAAAATGGGGATGGGGAAGCAGACAATTAAGAATTATTTTATATCTTATGTATAATGTAAGGTCTGTTACTTTTCCCATAAGGAATAGAGAAAAAATAAAATTACAAGTTTCCCAAATATACTTGCAACATATCCTTTAATTTACTGCAATTAATCAATGTAACAGATTTAACTTATGCATATTCTGTGTACCATACACTGCAGCATACAGCTACATAAATAAATAAAGCATACTTTTTTGCTTTCGTTTTATTTTTTTTACCAGAAAAGAGAATTTTAAAGGAATTGGCAAGTTGGTAGATTTAATGGGAGTTTATTTATGAAATAGAATATCTGTGGGTGAGTATCTGGCAGAAGAATATTGATCCTTCCATATTAGAGACCAATGGTAATGACTAACAATAAATATCGATAGAATACACTTCAGCAACCGGCAACACAGTACCTTTTATATCTTTCAGGTCTTAGTATCACCAGCAAAAAAGGGTTTTGGCATTAGCCTGATTAAAAAAAAATTCTTCAAACATATGGAGAAAAAGCCCATGAAGTTTCAAGGGACTGCAGTGATGCCTGTGTAGGCAGGGATGGAGACGGAAAAGAGGAAAGATATTCTTTCTTCATTAGAACCTTGATTTTCAGCCAACATCACATCATGGAGACCTCATACAGTGATGAAGGTAAAGCTGTCAAAAGTGTCTCTTCTCTTACCCAGTGAAGAAGGTGGTGCACTTGCTGGTACAAACACTTCATTCACTGATCCTGAAATTTATGTATCTCTTCTTCCTATGTCACAGCCTTACTGGAGCACTTTAGGAAGAAAATCAAGAGCTAGTGTGTGTGAAGATGGGACACCTCACTCACTGATGGAGCCGAAAACCTCTGTGCTAACCCCTGCCAGACTAACTTCAACTGAAATGTGTATCTGTGAGAAATGGGTACAGTGAGGTCAATCTCACAAGACTATTACTGTAGATAGTATGAGTACTTGACTCTGTACTTACTAATATAAAGGTAAAAACCATACAGGAGTGTTATGAGCACATTTATATCACTTATCAGTGTGGGAGCACAAGGAAAGCACAAAAGAAAACAACATAACTGAATGAGGAAGTGGAGGCAAAAAATTCAAAGTAGTATGCATAGAAAGTTTGCAAATCTACTAATCTTTCACAGCAAGGCTTTAAAGACTGAAATTTACTGTTTTATACCAGTAAAAATACCAGCTAAATGGCTCCCACTGAGAAGTAGCAACATATAATCTCTGAGAAGTTGAGTTCTTCACTAAAAAGAGACAAAACAAGTGCCCATTTAATGCTAGTATGAGTTTACTGTCCTGCACTGTTCACCAAGAGATATAAATTGTGATACAGAAGACCTACCTGACAATTGTGACATACACTGTCATGTTCTGGATTCAAATATGCATATACATATATATATATATGTATATAATTTCTTCTCAATTCATGCAAGTTACATGCCAAAATGATGAGAACTATAAAAATAAACCCATGATTCCTTTGATGAGCATAAGTTTTAGACACCCACTTCTCTATCTGAGACTTTAGCAAGGCCTACAAACAATATTCTAACACATAGAAAAATACAGGAGGCTACATACCCTAAAGGAATTTCAACTCTGTTCAAAAACACACAATTGTGTAACAAAAGCTGCTATGTCCCCAAGAAGGTATATTAGTCTCTCCAGTTACTGTGACACACAGAAAAATAACACCATTAAATTTACCCATTACAAAGCAATCTTAAGTGACTGAACAAAGAGACGAGATGACATCTACACTTGTTTTTGATACTTTGTAACTTAGCTACATTACTTTGTAACTTTGAATAGATAAATTGTTATGTACAGGGACCACATCTCTGCTTATTTAAGTATAGTTACCATGAAATGAGGAGGTATTTCAGAACTGCACTATGTGCAGAAACTTAACCACTACAATGGAAAGCACATCGAAAAAAATAATAGCAGTAGTTACATTGGATTGACTTTAGGGATACTATGTGGTGAACTCAAGTTGAATGTAAAAATATAGCATCAATGCCTGATGAGTCCACCAAGCAGCCATTCAAAGAGGCCTAAAATTACTGCACTAGTATCTGAAGGACTGGGCATTTTGTTCTAAGCAAACAGCAGAAGACCAACAAAGCTCTGACTTTTGAGCCCTGAGCTGAGTCTGGACACCATCACAGCGTTTGGAAGCCACTGCACAAAGTACTGATGAATTTCCAGAAAACACTTCAGTTTAAGTTCATTTTATCTGCAGCTATAAGCTGTATCTAGAAGTCCTGCTTAAACAATGCCCAGCTTTAGTAACATACTGCCCTACTAAAACAGGTTTAGTCTCGTCTTTATGGGAGGAACCAACCACACTGATGCAGATCTCTCAAATTTTTCATGAAGGTAGAGCCTTTTGAACACCCACACTAAATTATGCACAAGCAGCAATCTAAACAATACTGCTAGTGCACTGGCATGGAATAAATACACGTATCCACCGTAACCACGCCGGTTGCTGTGCGATTCTCTAGAACTGTGCTTGGCTGTACAGGAGCACAGAGCTGGAAAGACCACTGGGTCCTCTTCTCACTGCCATGGGCAACTGCACAACACATACCCACCCTGGAAGAGCTAAACTACCTGAGCCACAATGTTGTAAGACTGTGACAACAACCTGATGATACACGGTAAGAGACTAAAATAAAAGCTACGGTATCCTTCCACATCCAGCATGGTTCTAAGCAGTGTCAGGAACACACTTTGCTAAGCTAAGGCCATATCAGTAAAAAGACTAGAAGCATTTATGAAAAATATTTCAAATAAGATCACTAAAGTATTTTAATTCATTTGTTTTCAGTTCTTCCCATACTATACTGGTTTAAACTTAATCGAAATTCCTGACAGGAGCATGATCACATTCTGCAAATTGGATGTGATTAAAAGCAAATTCCAGGTAATGAAATCAAGTTTTGTCTACTCAAAGTTTATTTACTCAAAGTGGTTCCGCGTACACTATGAAGGCTCTGAACTTTAACAACAATAGACTCTGAGAAAACTTGGTGACAGGCTAATTTAAAAAATCAGCCTTAGATGACAATCACATATAATTTCACAAAAAGCATGGAGAAATTTATTGCATCTCAGAAGACAAGTATATACGCTTCTAGAACTTTTCAAGTCTTTTTAGTGTATAACTTTCAAGAAACAGAGTAAAAGTATGTGCAGAGAGCCAATTATGACCAAAAAAGGGGTAATTTTCTTGAGACACGGCATTCCTTTAGAGATATACCAGTACCTCAGTTGTGTGCTTGAAGTACCTTTATATTTTTTGGTTTTGGGTTATTTAAGGCTTCAAACACTCTCTTTGCTCTGATTCAATGACTTTGCTGGTACAACAGTTACAAAATATTCAGAATTGCCAGATAAACCCCACAGTGGCATCAGGATATTTATTTCAGGTATTAACTCTAAAATTTCTTCTGATAACTATTTCCAAAAGATATGTAAAATAACTGTAGGATTTGGCAATAAAAATGACACATCAAAAATATTCCAAAACTGTTTCTGTCACATATAAAGCATTTATTTTAAGGCACAATAGATACTATGTTTTCTACATTGTTAACTGCTTTTATCCTAGTCTACAGATGAGCTACAACTGCTTTAAGGTGCCATTATCCTGCCACCTCCAAACTTCTTCCTCTCCCAGTTTCTGTCCCCTCTTCACAAGTATAGCTTTTGGCTGTTAAAGGAATCTAATGCTAGCATCGAGACTCTAGTAATCACAGAAAAACAATGTATCAATAGCTAGTAAACTATAGCCACCTGACTTTACTCTAGGGAAAAAAAAAAGAAAAAATAAGCAAGCTGATTTAAAAAAAAAGAAGTAAATATTTGCAGAAAGCTTCTAAACTATCACTGCTTTCTTTCACCAAGGGGAAAAGTGATTCCTCTTCCCTAGGAAAAGTAAGATCCTAGCCTCACCAAAAGTATCCCTAACAGGGGCCTCCTTTCCCCTTTAGGCTGAACAAAGAACCAGTGCTAGCAACAAAGAGAAGGGGGCGGCAACCATCACTCTGCCTCCTTTAGTGTGGTTAAAAAAAAAGCCAAGACAGGCCCCACAAGATCTGCCATTTCTAACATTTCTAAAGAATGGCAGATTTGCTACAGCAACAGACCCTTTGATATCTTGAGTGGGTTTAGCCACTCATCTTCATTTCCAAAATGGTGAAAACACCAAAGCACTACGGCCGAACATCCTCAGCCTCTGTTTCCCGGCTACTACCAAGACCAGCCTCAGATGCCCACATACGAGATTATTACAATAGGAGGCAATTTTAAAAAAGCTAATCAAATCTCTTAACTTAGCTCCCAGTACAAAAAGGGATAAACAAACTTAGGTTCAAGAAGAAAACGAAAAGTTCTTGCTGCTGTGGCCAGAGAAAACCACAAACAAGTTGCTGAAAATATCCTAAACCAAGCACAAGCTTCACGTACTTTTTCGCTATGACTGACAACGCAGATCACAGGCCCCTGTGTCCCCACCAGACAAGTGTGCAAACTCAGAGGGCCTACATGCAACTCAAATTTCACTATTATTAAACACCTACGCACACAACTTTCCGCGTTTTGCAGGAAGGGAGGCTCGTGGGAGCCAGACCTCCAGTCTAATCCGTGCTCGGTTTGCGGAATAAGGAAGGAGGGGGCAGAATCCCTTTACCCTTCCGTACCCCAGACCTCGGTACGAAAGCCAGAGGAAGGGAAAGGCCTCAGCTAAACAATCACCAGGTGCCGGAGCCACACATGGCCTGGACTTTCTTTGCAGGGGAGGAGCCAGACACAGCCGCGACTCCAACGCCTCCGTGCTCAGCGGATGGAGGGGAGTGTCTCAACTTTTCTCCTTTTTTTTTGGAGGGG
>VZRZ01000509.1:257640-449461 GCA_013398175.1 Climacteris rufus | reverse complement strand
CGGGGGAGCTCGGCCCGCGGGGGAGGGGCGGCCGTGGCGGCGGGGGCCGGGGGCACAGCCCGTCCCGGGCGGCCATTAGAGGGGCGCCCCCCGCTCTTGCACGCGCGCTCCCGCGCCGGCCCTGCTCACCGTCGTAATAGTAGCAGACTTTCTTCTTGCCGCCGCCCTGACTGTACGCCATAGGGCTGCCGCGCCGGGGCCGTGGGCAGGGAGCGGGAGGCCGAGGAGAGTGCGGAGCCGGCTCGGAGGGGGGGGAGGAGGGGGCGGGAAAGCGGGAACTCGCGACGCCGGGACCGCCAGCAGCGGGAGCGGGCCGGACCCTCGGCAGCGGGAGGGGCAGCTAGCGGGACGCGCCAAATTCGCCGCCGACGGAGGGAGGCAAAGAAAAGAAGGAGACAGACAGAATGCACGCGAGAGAACAAGACCTCCCTCTTGCTTCTCGACTCTATATTTATGTAGTTACAAACACAGTTTAAGGAAAAAAACAGCTGGAATTCTTCATAAGCGAATTTTTGGAGAAGGCTCTTTCTTCCTCTACCCCTATAACGCTCAGTGGTACAGGCCGCCGCGGGAGTCGGGGATGTAGCCCCGCCCCTAAGCGGAGCCGTTTGGCGCATGCGCGGAGTGGGCGCCCGGTCTCAGAGCGGCTGCGGCGGGAATGAGGAATCACCGCGCTCGGGGACACAGTGGTCCCGGGTCCTGCTCGGCGCCAGCGCCGCAGCGAAGGCCCAAGCACCTCAAGTTTTCCCCCGGCACCGGTCACAGGGCTGCCTTGACCGTAGCCGCTCAGCTTTCCGCAGCGCTGGGGCCCGAACCTCACCCTAGACGGGGCGGGTGCAGATTCTGGAGCGTGTGGGGCGTCTCGTTTTGTTCCCTACCTCGGTGAAAGAGTCTGCTCTTTTCCACAACACAACCGGTTTCTGTTTGGTTTTGTATTCTTGAGTACCTCTGACAGTCAATACTCTGCCCTATTGGCAAGCGTTGTACCTCAGTATCCTTATTCCAGCAGTTGTTCAAAGCACGCATCCCAGTAACACATAGCAATTCTTCCAAAAATCATCTGAATCATTTCAGTTTGAAATCTACAAGCAGTGATCTCTCCTTGCCTTAGCTCAGGTGCAAACACAGGAGGAAAAAAATACAGAAAGTTAACGTGATCATATTCAGCCAGTAATTACAGCTTTCTTGTGTTTGCCTTTATACAGGGACTGACACCTGTGAAGCCTGATAAACCGAGCCTGGGGATGCACATCAGTTACACTGAAGGTTACTGTTTTTTCAGCTGACAGGAAAGGCCTGTATTTAGGCACTTCCACTCATCCAAGTCTTGGCCAAGGTTTGTTCATTCATTGGAGTCTCTAAAAATACCTAACACCCCTGGTTATTGCCACGTGTCTTTCTATTTGATAAGAAGTAGGCATTTGTATAATTATGTCACACATCAAAACCACTACATGCCTAAACACAGGTCAGATTTTTGTTACCAGAATTAGCTTATTTTCACTCTTAGAGATACCTCACAGATTCCTGGGTCCTTGTGTTGCCTTAGGTTTTAACACTTATATTTTTCAAATTCTGTATTGCCTGTCATGTATGCTTTATAGCTCATTAGTTGCCGTTCTCTATAGACATAACAGTGCCTCTCTGGGCTTGCTCTTCAAGAACACTTAGAGCGCCCAGGCCCAAGGTTCTAAAGGTGGGGTGGGGGGAGTGAGCTAAGGGAGCTAGGGGGAAATTGCAAAGTTTTAATTGGTGAATTTATGCTGATATGCAAATGGACCAAACCTATAAAGGTGTGGAGAACTCGAGACTTGTTGTCTATTTTGGGTGATGCCCCAAGGGGGATTTGTCTGCCCTAAATGTACCTTTGAAGGCCTTTCAAATAAATACCCACCTTTTATTCTCTTACTCCTGACTAGTCTCAGTCCTTGGGCTAGCCTTTTCAGGCAACACTTGTAGCTGCTAAAAATTCATTTTGTATTGTTCAAGAAAGCTAACTGTAAAATAAGTTTGTTAACCACATGTATGCACTCAACACCCTGAGGGTAAACCTAGGGCATCCTAAGAAAAAGAGTGTTGCATTTCCCCCCCTTTACCTTGTAACAAAAGGATACTACATTGTAATGTAGCCAGATGGTGAAGCATTTTTAAACAACTTTTGACATATTCCATTTGGAAATTTTTCTCTTAGAAATAACATACGAAATTTATTTCTACACCTTAAAATAGAGCTGATGTGTGCTTCTTGGTGAAAACTTCAGCAAAATATCTGTATGACATTATAAGCTATAACAGGCATGATATTGTTCATTTACCACTAAATTCCTATTTATCTCAATGTGCTTAGCGCTGTCACTGCTTGAACAGACTTAGATTGTACTCTAGAAGCTCCATACACTATTTCTTATTAGGTAATCACTATTATATGCTTCTTTGGCCATTGAAATTCAATGGTTTAAGAAGTTACTCAGCATTTTGTAGTTGCCTGATAAACATTTCTATCCAAACAGTACAATAGCACATCAGCTGGCTCAATATCTGGAATACTTTTATTGTACCATAATAAAATAAATTAAATAAAAGCAGTGATATAACATCAAAGCTCTTATTAGGGACTTCATCTGAAGGAAAAAGTTCATAATTTCAGTTAGTTTCAAACAGGTACTGAAATAAGAATAGCTTATTTTGGTTTAAATGGACTAAATCAAGAGAAGGTATGTTACCTTGTGAGTAAAAATGACTGTACATGATGTTCTAACACTTAAATTTAAGCAAGTGGAGTTCTTATTTAGAGAAGCTCCTTGAATACTAACTCAAACCTGAATTGAACAAGTGTGCGAAGTTATCCTTTCACCAGAGGGATAAGAATTTATTCACTGAATTTACAATAACTTGGTATGACCATAAAGACACTTAGATTTATTTATCAAGTTTCACAGGTTGTGTATACAGGGGTGATTGCCTAGACTTGTTCCACTTCTAGAAATGGAAGTTCTGCAGATACATGCAAAGCTGCTTGATAAGTGAACAGCAAAGCAGCCATGCTACACAATAACTAATGATATGGAAGAAACTGTGGATCATTGCTTCCCAGGGGAAAGAGAGACAAACAACAGCCAGGTCAGTCTCAGGCCCATTGGAAAACAGAAGAAACTACGTAACAAAGTATCAGTGGGAAAGGCTACTGTGCCTTTTACTATGTTACAACATACAGACACTTTATAGCATAATGATCACATGCTTTATACCTTCCTATAATTGCTTGTTGCTGTTACTGAATAAATTTTAGTTTTATTTCACCCCTTTTCTGCATCATTATGCTAACATTAGCTTGGTCTTTCACACAAAATTTGTTGTGCCTTAAACAACATTTGTTTAGGAAAGGGACATAAATCCCCAGCAATAAGGATGTCTTAAACAGAAGACTAACATTCATGTTCAACATATGCAGCCAGCATTGTGATAGAAAGTATTGCTGTTTCTTACATATTTCTCCTAAATCACATCTACTGTGAAAACTCAGTAAACTCTTATGCAAATAGTGAACAAGAAATTCTCTATAGGTAAAAGTTTATCCCTTCATTTTTCTCATCAAAAAGCAATTTAGAATTCTGAAATCCATAAGATACTCCCCTTCCCTCCTGTCCCCTACACCCCAAGATATTTTTAAAACAGAGATCTTAAATGGAGGATCTAAAACACTTATATTTTTCTCTTAACAGGTGCTGTAGAAAAGAGGCAGTACTCACATACCACAGAAATCATGGGCAGATCACCTTCCTTCTCTCTTCTTGCATAATCTAGAAGCAGAAAGATACACCTAGAAAGCTTGCCATCACCTACCACATTACTTGTCTTGACTATACAACCCCATGCACTCTCATGTAGGTATGGCCACTTCAGTACACATCAGCAGAACTAATCAAGTTAACAGAAAAAAACAAAACAAAACAACTGCACCAAAACAGAAGAATGACATGAATAGCAAAAAAAAAAAAAAAAAAAAAAAAAAAAAATAAAAAAAAAAAAAAAAAAAAAAAAACAAAAAAAAAAAACCCAAAAAAACCCAAACAAACAAAACAAACAAAAACCCTAAACAAAACCTAAACAAAATAAAAATAAAAGGAAATTGTTCTCCTAGGAACTGATTAATCTCTTCATTAGCAAAGGCCAGAAAGAGCCTTTTAAATTACCTCATTCCAGACAATACACCCAAAAAATCCAAACTAACTTAGGGAATATTTATAAAATATTTATACCCTTAAGTACAAATATTTATAAAATATTTATACCCTTAAGTACGAATCAACACCCCCTCACCTTCCTTACCCATACTTCTTTCTGCTCCCATTCTCTTTTTATCTGTGAAAGTGAGCATTTTCAGGTGATAGCTATTAGTAGCACTCACAGCTGCAAACGTATAATCACACACTCATAACTGTAAGGAGAAAAATCACAGACAATGCTATTGACTTGTCCTATTGTCTCTTAATGCTATTGATACAAGAGTTCTAGAAAGCATAAAAGTATCTAAGGTTTTGGGGTCACTTTTCTGAGAAGGTAACACGGGTTTCATCATGCACATACTTTGCTAATCAAATCACTTTATGCAGAGTATAAAAATCATAAAAGAACAAATAGACAAAGAGAACTAAATAGAAAATTATCTCTTAGGTCCAGATTTGCTTCCTTACTTATTTGTATAATAAGCACTTTCAGTATTGCTGCATACCAACTATTTTTGAATTTCAAGAGGATAGACTGCTGAATATTATTCCTTAATCAATGCTGGAAACTGTTAAGACTATTAGTGGTTTTGTTTTAAGACTATACAACAGTCTGGGAGCTGGGGATACTTGCCCTGCTCCTGAACGCTCATGTTGGTAGTAACATATGGCAGTGACTTCCGTGTAAGTAGTAGGCCAGTATATTCTCTTCCATGCCTATCATTTCCCTGGGCAGTGTCTTCATCTCTATGTCATATATGTAAATATTTCATTTTAAAAACTTACTTTTTAAAGAGTTATTAGGAGAGGGAAGGTGGATTAGAAGAAAACTGCAGTGGTAGATATAGTATAATGAGAGTAATGTGATTAACCTTTCCTATTTTTACTGGAAGTTTTGACAGACCTAAAGAAAAAGGTATACATCTACCTTTATAAGAACTTAGATGCCTGCCACTAGTTTTTTCAGTTTAAGTACCATTTCTTGGTGGCTTCTAGAGTGCCTGGTGTGTAGAGTCTTCCAGTGTTCATTGTTTACAAAGACAGCTCAGTCTACACTTACTTTCAGTAAGATGACTGAATGATATTCTCTGTATCTGGTAATGCCTGAAAAAGGATAGAATTTTTTTTTTTGAGAAAATCTGACAGATATTTATGATATTAAAGTGACATTCAAAAAATATAGATGAAAAAGTCACCATCCATCACAATATATTTCCTAGAGCCACAAACCTCAAGCACAGTGACTTACTGGTGTTTGCTTTATTTTGTTTTATCCTATCTACTTTTGAGCTAAATACAAAAGTTGGGTGGAAGGCAAACTCATATAAAGTAGCAGACAGGCCTTCTCAACCTATAAATGGCTTTTTAATACTCTGTATGCTTACAAGTTGCTAGGGTTCAATGTTTTTATTCTTGGCAACAGTATAATTTAGAGAAATTGGCATGGACATACATGGGTAAGTTTTTGTTTTCAGTAAATAGTGGGAAACTTGTGCCATTCTAATGGGAGACAATCTGCTGGTAGGAAGTCCCCAGATGAGAAGCATTCCAGGACATGGATCAGCACTGTGCAGACTATCATAGCTCTCCAGCAAATCCTGAAGAGTGAGTCTTGAACTGCTATAACCTATAAATCACTTTCTTGTTTCTTCTCTGTCTCAGGGCTTGAGCATATCATGGCTGATAAGACATTCTGGTCCCTGTATGATTCACTCTGCTTCCTGATCCCTTGATTAATCCTTGACGTCTCAAGCAAGCAAAAGCCAGTAAGTACCGGCCATTTTTTCAAACATCTCATCAGTGCTAGTTTTTGCATATCAGTTGTACCATGTGTAGTGTTATTAAATAAAGATGTATCTGCATAAAGAATATGCAACAATTTATTTAAAATCCAATTTAAATCCAATTTATATTGTCATGAGACACTGTATAAACACTATTTCAATTTGACAGGGCAGCATTACCTTCAATATAAACTGATTCTAATCTTTGGAGAGTAATTGGTATAAATCAACATCCATATAATTATTTGTATTAATTAGAAAACAATCAAAGGTAAACAGGGGCAAACATCTCTTAGAATTGGTACCTATCAGTTTGAATTTCCTATCTGACTGAGTCTTGGCAATGAAAAAATTGCCAGTGAGTAAAACCAGACAAAATAAAAGGAATTATGGAGTCTCTAGATAGTTCACTGCTCAGAGGACAAGACTGCTCACCACTTCTTTAACCATACCAACACAAGGTTTAAAAACAGAAAGAGTGATCTGAGAATGGAGAGGAGATATGCAGTTATCAGCATGCAGATGAGGTCCTTGGCAATTCTATTTGACTTTATTTCCTCTGTATAGGAATTACCAGCAGGTTGTGGATCAACAATCTCATTATTGCAAAGTCATGAATGTTCCTTCTCTCCTCATCCGTTGTTAGGGTGGATATATCACAGGTGCAATGTACCACAACACTTCTTTGCAGCACAGCACACCTGGGTGCCAAAGAACAGAAATAAAGATGAGCAAAGGTTTCTTGTTACTTCTCTTAAATATAGTCAAAAAAAGGTCATCATTCAGAGGTTTTTAAGCATCCATGAATCTTTTACCAGGAATCCCACTTGAAAAAAAATTATTCATTATCTCTCCCAAATACCAAAATATCCATTCTACCCTATTGACTCAATATTACATGCTAGAAAACACATAAATTTCCCATTTTAAGACCTGTGCTTTATTGGTAGTCTGTAAGAACTTTTCATATTTTATCCAAACTAAAATACTGCGTTGTAAATACTGTGCATATTTTGCCCATTTACATGCAACACTGCCTTTAGTAAAGGAAGGACATCCTTCTCTACACTTTTCTGCCATCATTTTGCCTGGAGTCATCAGTGTTGATGTGCTGGCTGAACACTCACATCTCTGTTAATATTCCTGTTTCCTCACCTCATAAGCAGATAAGCAGATAAGCAGATTTCTTCAGGAATACCATATTCATGCAGGTGGTATCTAGGAGAGCAAAGCATTTGAAGGGCAGGACGAAGCATGTTTCTTGTCATTGGAGTGATTAAGGAGAAAGCTAAAAAAATAAAGGAGAAAGTCCCTGTTACATTTTTTATTCCCCATTAAATTGCCCCGGCATTTTATTTGCTTTTTAATCAGTTTTAGCCCATGGTATATCCAATATCAGGGTTAAATAACAGACATATTGAAAGGCTGTCTGACAGCTGGCATGGCCACAATGTATCCTACTGGACCCTACAGCACTTTCCTATCTCCAGGTTTGACTGAACACCCCAAAAGCAGGCCATCTGGACCAAGAAAATGGTCTACTTCATGCATGATCCTCATCTCTTCGGTTCTTCCTTGGTTTCTGTGCAGGTCCATGTGTCCTTTGACACATCCATCAGAAGGTCATTGTGTACAAAGATCAGACAGGCAGGTGGGTGGAAAGTGCCTCAGAGTGCTTCACCGGTGAGAAGACTATTGGGGCACTTTTTGTCCAGAGAGCAATGTGGTAAATCAGATCTGCTAAGTACCCATAGGATATTACAAGAACAGTCAATGTCCATTAGGCTGCAGCTAAGAAGCAGAGAAAGGGCAGATCTAGATGTAAGGCTAATAGAAGGGTTGCCCTCTAAAATGATCAGGAGTGACAAGGAAGCAGTGTGCTTTAGCAAAATCATAGCTGGGAGGTTGTGGCTAGTTGTAGTTTACAGATAGCCAGAGTCTAAATCTCATCTGATTCTTTCATATCTCCAACCCCAAGTGTGGTCTCTCACTCTTCCCAGTATCACAAATTTCAAAGTCTCTTGGTAGGCAGTCATGTCTGTATTTTAGGTTTTCCATGTTACTTTCTGCCTGAAGAGATGAAGCAAGTCAAAAAAATGCATTGAGCTGATGAGAGATGCAGAGGGAGAAAATTCAAGGCCTGAGTATGAATTCTTAAATTCTAAACTTTTGTTATCTTCTATGAAGTATCTTTTCTCTCCTTTTCTTCAGATGGTAGTTTACTTAAGCCTAACAGCTGGTTTAGCACCTAAGCTAATTCTAGCTGCTGAAGATCTGGACAAGTTACATGCCAAGTGATTCCCAAACTACCTAGTTTCACTGCAGTTTACTTAAATAGCGAAACCTATTTTGAGAACACTGAGTAGTTATTTCTGCTACTGTATTTATGTCAAAAGTTTTAACAGTTCCAGATATATCTTGAGTCTCCCAAGAGAGCTAGACTTTAATAGCAAAATACAATAGAAACCAAAGACTCTACTTCTAACATGAAAAGCAAATGACAGAACTAAATCTCATATCTTTTTTTCAACTCAGATTTTTAATACTCTGTCATGGACAAGATGAAAACTTCAGGTTACTCTGTCATACATAATCTGATGGCTTAATTCTTCACTACTTAATTCTTCATGAAGACTTGAATTAAAGCAGGACTTCAGACTACCTATGATGGTCCCTTGATTCAGATTTTTATGTGGCAATGATTTAATATTCTGAGATGTTGGTATGCAGCATTCACAAGGTTGTGAACTGTATTTTTGGACTATAAGGTAAGCATATGAAGCTGCATCTGCCTACCTTCTATTCCAGGTGTGGCAAAGAAGTAGCTACAGATTTTTTCAGCAAAAAGCTAAGGAAACAAAGGTTTTCAGATTTGGCATCTAAAAAGAAGAGAGAAATTTGCCAATTAGGAGAATCCACTCAATGAAGTTACTGCGTTTTGGACAACTGACAGATTCTGTATATTGTCTAAAGTTCAAGGAGTTAGCAAAGACTGATAAAGACTTATGCCAAAACCTGACTTTTTTTTGAGAGAGGAGAAACACATAGAGTTTTGGTTCTTGGTGCCTTTTTAGAAGAAAAATATTGAATTCCATTGCATTTGAAGACAAGTCCAGTATGACTTTAAGGTGTTACTCTAAGCTTTGAAGTGACTTTCTCAGGGGACTATATTTCTTAGCAAGTGGATGTATAGAACTGAAACCATATCAGTGGGTAGTGTTGGATTTTTAATTATTGTGTGTTTTTAGCCTTTCAGTGTTCGGTGTGCATACAGGAAAATCTCACTGTACATCTGTCCTTGATGACTCTTGAAGCAGTACAGACAACAAGCTGACAACAGTCTTCCAAAAAAGAGGAACATTGGAACAGGCTGCCAAAGGAAGTGTTGGAGTCACCATCTCTAGAAGTGTTCAAGAAATGATTGGATATGGCATTTAGTGCTATGGTTTAGTTGTTATGATGGTATTTGGTCAAAGGTTGGACTCAGTGATCTTGGGGGTCTTTTCCAGCCTTAATGATTCTATGATTCTGTGATTTCCAGGGATGATGATTCCACCACTTTCCTGGGCAGCCCATTACAATGCCTGACCACCTTCCAGTGAAATTTTTTTTCTAATATCCAATCAAAATCTCCCCTAATGCTAGTTAAGACCTCTTTGCTATGTCACTTGTTGTCTGGGAGAAGAGAGCGACCCCTGCCTTGCTACGACTTCCTTTTAGGTAGCTGTAGAAAGTGATAAGGCCACTCCTGAGCCTCCTTTTCTTCAGGCTGAACAACCCTCATTCCTTCAGTTGCTCCTTATAGGACTTATGCTCCAGACTCTTCACCAGCTCCATTGCCCTTCTCTGGACTCACTCCAGCACCCCAATGTCTTTCCTGTAGTGAGGGGCCCAATATCGAACGCAAGATTCAAGGCGTAACCTTACCAGTGCTAATTACAGGAGTATGATCACTGCCCTGGTTTCCTTCTACTTATTACCACAGCACAGATGAAATGGTGACACATTTGTACTGCTTTGCTAGATTGCTCCTGGAATGTGTTCAAATGCAAGAGTTACAGGCCACAAAGCCTTGCTTGCATCTGTGCTGTAGCACCAAGGGATGATACAAAACACTTCATTTAGGAGTAGGTAACAATAAACAGACCATCCTGAAAGAGGAACTCTATCCGTGTGTCTATAAAGACTTTCCTCAACCCTATTTTCTTTTATCATGCATGTTCAGTGGTCCCTTTGTTCAATGCCACCCCATCATGACATCGTTCCATCATCCAATCTCAATCCATCAGTATCATATAGCAAACACACTGATATGACATGATATATGATGTTCCTACATATTTTTCCAAAAGTTAGGCATTTACTCTTGAAGCCATCATAAGGGAACCTTTACAGAGCTGTACTGATCATTAGGTTAACCACCATAACTCTCCTGTGTGACACAGTTCCTTGATTTACACCATGTCTTTGGAGCAGGAAGGAAAAGCTGTGAAAGAAGTTATTGCAAGAGAGGTGTTGAAGTACACTTCTGGCAATAATTTTCTTGTTAACAGATATGTAGAATAAAAACTCAGGACTTTTGTTTCTGTGTCAGACAAATTCTGAGGTTGTAAATGTGGATTTGCAAATCCAAATTTATTGGATTACCAGTCCTTCTGAGAGAGAGAGAAAGAAAGAAAGAAGAATAAAGGAAGGTAAGTAGAAAATACCCCCCAAATTAAAAAAAAAAAAATAAAACCAGCTTGGGTATTTTTCCTTCCATCCATAACAATAGTTGCTAAATATTTGCCTCCACAGACCTGCTTGAGAGAATTTGTCCTCATGTGAGAAGTAGTTATGTTAGTAATTGATAACATTTGCTATTTATAATATATAAAAAAAAAATTCCCCACATCCAGTGCTGTCATATGATCAGAAGAATGATAATGTATGCATGATCTCGTGAATATATACTCTACCCTCCAAATTAATATTGGAGTTCCTGAGTCTAGTCCTACTTCTAACCTTCATGTGTCCTTGGCTCAGTCTCAGCTTGCAAAGGCAGAATATCATTGGTAAGTATTTTAAAATTTTTTTGGGGGCTGGGGGTTGAGGAAATTTGATGGTATATTGCAGTCATTCCTCTTCTGTCTCTGATAAGCAGTGACATAAGAATGTTGACATTTAAAACATTATCAATGGGTAGCTGTTGCCCATTTTTCACTGTAAAATAGCTAGTTTTCTCTGTTAGACAGTCTCAAGGACGATTTCTGTAAACATAGCTATGTTGTTGTAAAAATTATCTTTTTACATTCCTTTCCCATGGACACAGATCCTTTTGACGGACACTTCTTGTAACCAATATAGTTAGAGACGGAAGTGTTAACTTTCTCCAATGATCTGTGATTTCTAAAAGTGTATATAAGAATTAAACGAAAGGGGTTTCCCCCCTTTCCGCCCTTGCTCTGAACGCAGCTCGAACTCCAGCTCTCATTATTTCTGCGTCTCGACTGATTACCAGGATAAGCCGTAATAACAGGCATCCCAGTAATAGGTAGCTAAGTTGATGCTCACTGAGAAGGATAAGGAAAATTCTTCCTCAGAACATTTTTAGTTAAGGTTCCAAAAGTGCAAGCAGATGCCACTACAGCTGTTGTATTCTCTTCCTGTGGTTGAGTAAAGGTCTCCCACTACGTTAGCTGGAGATTTCATTCTGAGGCAAACAGCAACTAACACAGATATTTCCCCTCACCTCCCAAGTCTTTATGATCTGGAGAACAAAGAAATAACACTTAAAAGATGCCAATATATTTTACAGCTTACTTGACAAATCGAAACTGTGCATATGTTAACTATTAATATTTATGCATATGATGCAGAAAAAACTTATATTTATAAATTTTGGATACATAGCTAAAAATGCATGTGCTAAAAACAACGTGAGACTAGAATCTAAGGAGATACATTTCTCCCATATGAGAAACTTAGAGGACAAAATGCATTACACAGTCTCTATGGTCAGTTTCACAAAGAGGATAGCAAAGGAAACAAGTTGTAAGTGGCTAAGTAGGAAGCAGGGTATCTTAATGATATTACTTGCAATTATAGAATAGTTATAGGTCATTCATAACAAGAAATTTTATGTGTGTTTTCTTATTAATTTTGTAGAAGTAATATAATAATATATGTATATTAGCATGTTGAATTAATTTTCCTGGCTTTGAAATATTTCTATGTATCTGTTAGTGGCATTGTTCTCAATATCAGATGCTCAGTACATACAGAATTAGGGTCTAAGGGCTGTGAATCATAATTTAAAATAATATTTAAGTTCTGATTTTGGTTTATAGACAACAATTTTCAATGGCTGCACAAGTTCTCTTTTTTTACTTTTGTAGCATTTATACCACAGTAAATCTCAATAGAATTAACTGTGTTGAAGTCAATGGAATAAAATAAACACAATGTTTACAGACAGTTATTTAAGTGTCAGACGTCAGGGAATCTATTATGAAAGTCCCCAAGAAGCTGTTAGGAGTCAGTAGAACAGACACATCTTAAAGGAGAGCTTGGGGAAAGGTACACTTATTTCATAGTTACACGCTGAGAAGTACCTCCCTGTTTAAATCCTTTTAGGCAAGATATGCACACCAAGAAAACAAGCAATTAAATCTCTGAAAAGGAGATTGGAGTACGATGACAAGACTAGACACAGCATAGGGCTTCTCCTTATACTCACGCTTTCATTTTTGGGAATCCTGAGTCCCTTTCTGCAGAGCCCCAAAAAAAAACTTGAACAATGTTGCTTTTCACTCCTTCAGACCCTCCCTGTGTCTATAATTTAGGTGGCTTCTGATGCCTGGGAAGACGTGATAGTGTCTGAGGAAGATGAAAGAATCCTGTGCTTCCCACAGGCGCAGTTCCAAAGACAGATCGTCCCTACCAAAGCCTGCAGCTTCCACCTCCTCCTCAGGACCTCATGACACACTGATTGCCTTGAAGCCACTGGGCTTTTCTGCATGCTGATTCAAACTACTAGGCAGAAAAGTAAGCTTTACAAAGGCAGCAGGTAATTTTGTGTTGGATTTTTCACTTGAATTAGCTCATAAGAGAATTATGTGTGCAGGAGAATTGACACAAAAGACAGGGTCACAACATGTGACAACATGGGAATGAGGAGAGGCGCATGGTCAGTTACTGTGGGGAGAGCAGAGTAATGGAGGAGATTAGGAGACAGAGGAGGAGGGAAGAGGAAGGGAGAGAGGAAAGGTCCTGAGACTTGGTAAGAACAGCTGTCCACGTGCTAACTATTAAGCACGTCAACATGGGTGAGAAGACCATCAGAATCACCAGAAACTTGACTTTACTACTTTCACCTGTCAGTGTCTCTAGTGTCCCTCACCTTTACTAATTTCAGGACTGGTCACACACCTATATAACTGTCTTCCTTAGGAAAACTTTTATGTCTCAGACTTTGTGCCAGCCACCCTCTTCAGTGACTGGTGGTGTTTGAGTCTCCTCTGTCTCTCCACATGTACTGAATCATAGCTTCCCAGCAAGGAGATTAACAGCCTTTGGAACAGCTCACCACCAGCCATGACTGGCTGCTGCAGAATGTGTTTTTAATTTCACCATCTCTAGGGTGAAAGAAGAAATCAAAGCTTAACTGACAGGGAACATAGTAGGGCAAATAATCAGGGACAAGAGCTTTCCATTGCTGTCAGAAATTTTCTTCCCCATAAGCGTTCTACCTCTTAAGCTATCATAGACATGGAGAAAGGCAGCTCCAGACATGCCTTAAAGAAAAGGTTCAGGAGAAACTACAGTCAACACCAGCTTTCAGGAGCAAGCTGTGGCTGTGGGTTCCAACCAGACAGGGTGTCTATCTTGGAGATCCTTCTGAGCTTTTTTATTAGCTAGTGGTAGGTGGCTTTCCATCAAACTGTGTTCCTGTGGACAGCCCTCATTTATCATACAATGTGATATATATCCCAGTCCCAGCTACCTTATTCTCCTGGCGCACAGTGAAGGGAGTCCTACTCAAGGTTCTGGTTTTCAGAAGGTTTTCTGAGCTTCTGAGCTGTGCTGTAAACTTCCTAAGATGGTGTGCCAAACCTTCTGTGTTTGCTGTAGGATCAATCTCTGCAAATTCTGTGTCTATAGCAGCAAACCAAAGAGGATTGTCTTCCCAGTGTCTTCCCAGAAACTACAGCTCGGGTGTTTGTGCTGTACAAATGCCAGTGGTTGCTGGTTTTGACTTAGACTGGTCATCTGTCTTCCAAACATATGCCTCGGGCATGGGTCAGAATTAAGTATGATTATGGATAATTTCCAATAGGCATTTCAAATGTGGCCATCTAGTTTTGAAGAGTAAGATAATTTTATGTTATGAACATGTGTTGTACTCTTCCAGTTGACTTCAATGCCACAGAGCTTCCTGAGCTTAGTTGAATTACTAGCAGAGACATAGAAAAAGAATTGATTGTATTTAGGGCTTACTCTGTTAATGCACAATGCTTAGTATTTGTTCTTATTTTGTAGAGAATCTGGCCTAAATAAAGTTCCCTTGTGCATAAAGTCTACCTCTTCACAGGTTTTGTTTCAGAAAATCACAGTGAGAGTTTATTGTGTTGCTTTTCCATCCATTATAAGGGACATTTTTTAATTGACTTGACAAAAAAATTAAGCAAAAAATGTCATGCCAGTGAGGCACACAGTGATGTATTTTGTTTGTTTGGGGTTTTTTTAAAGCAATTCAAAACAGAAAACACTGAAGTTCTCCTCTCTTTTTCATTAGGAGGAAGGAACATTACCTTTTTTTTTTTTAATTCAGTTTGTTGTCCTTAGTGTCAATTCTGACCTTAAAGTCAATGAATTCCATAAGATTCTGCTACTGATTTTTTTTCCCTAGACCATGCAACACCTCTTTAGACTGTACTTCTTTTTAATTGACTTGCTAGTCTTTCTTCCAAAAGCTTCTTTTCTTTTCTTATATTCTCTATTTCTTTTGAAATTCAAAGAAGGCAATTTGGACTGATTTCAGTCTGTTATAGATTTTGGAAATATTCCAGCGGCAAAGATAGGACTAAAACAAACTGGCAAAATCAACTATTTTAAAGTTTTAGCTTTTAGTTTAGACAATTTTGACAATAACGCCGAAAAGATGTTGCAAAATGTCACAGTCTGGTCAGGAAACTGGAGTATAATGTGTGGTGGATAAATAACACACCAAGTGATACTGATAAAAGAGTTCTGGGGAAAATGACACCCTCAAAATGTTTTGAAATTATTATACCCCTATTTCTGGTCCCAGTTACATTGAACTAACACAAGTTAGTTTCACTGACAAGTTTCACTGACAACATCAAGACTGGATTCTTAGTTCCCATAAACAATGTTTTCATGAAAGGTGAGCCTTACTGGAGTTATTTCAGTGAGAAATAGAGATAGCTCAAGCTTTTAGTGAAGTAAAGAAGCACAGGGATAGTTATGTCTGCACCTGGGTGGGTACATGAACAGTGGGTACATGACACAGACTTCTGGCTCATTTTCCCTTGCAACAGCATTCCCTGGTCTGGGTGTCTGGACTTCTTCCCTGTGAGAACTATGGAGAGGAATGGGGCTGAGGAAGTGGGCTGAGACATTCTGACATCCTCGGATACTGATATATATACATATATGGTACATATATTCACTAGTGTTTTAAAATACATGAAAGTAATTAATCAGCTCAGACTAAGCACTTTTTGTACATCACATATGTAAAGAAAAGGACTGGTTAATGAGAAGCTCAACATGACCCAGCAATGTGCACTTACACATCCAGAAAGTCGACTGTGCTCTGGGCTGCATCAAAAGAAAAGTGGCCAGCAGGATGAGGGAGGTGATTCTCCCCCTCTATTCTTCTCTCCTGAGAGCCCACCTGGAGTACTGCATCCAGTTCTGGAGCCCTCAACATATGAAGGATGTGAACCTGCTGGAGCAGGTCCAAAAGGCCACAAAGATGATCAGAGGGCTGGAGTGCCTCTTCTATGAAGGCAGGGTAGGAAAGTTGGGGTTGTGCAGCCTAGAGAAGAGAAAACTCTAGGGAGACCTTACAGCAGCCTTCCACTACCTAAAGGGAGACTACAAGAAAGCTGGAGTGGGACGTTTTACAAGGGCATGTAGTGATAGGACAAGGGTGAATGGCTTTAGACATTCTGAAAGACATTATGTTTAGATTAGATATTGCAGAGGAATTCTTTATTATGAGGGTGGTGAGGCACCGAAACAGGTTGCTCAGAGATGTTGTGACTGCCCCATCCTTGGAAGTGTTCAGGGCCAGGTTGGATGATGGGATTTTGTGCAACCTATCTTAGTGGAAGGTGTCCTGCCCATGGAACTACATGATCTTTAAGCTCCCTTCCAACCCAAATTTTTCTATAATTCTATGACTCTGTGATTCAAACACAATCCTTAATTCTGAGGGTGTAATACTGATCACTACATTTTCTGTAACCTACATCAAATGCAGTTCTCTGCCTGTGTAATACCTGTCAGCTTCATGAGTGGATGTTGTGCAGATGTAAAGTAGGTTCAATGTTCTCACCACCCAGCTATTCACAATGTGTGTACAGGCAGTCCCATGTCAGTCCTCCCAGAAGGGAGACCAATTACCCTTCGAAGACAATAATATTCAAAGATTGTCTTATCAAGTACTATTTGGGATAATTACATAAAATGATGTTTTAACAGACTTTCTACAAAGGGAGGTGGGGTAGCATTCCAGTTTACCTTAATGCTTCACAAGAGACATTATTTCTCCTTACCTGTGACTTTCCTGTGAATTTCTTCAAGCACCACCTTCCACAGACACAAAAATAAAACTCTAAACCTCTTGAGAATTCTCTGTTCCTTAATGGCTGAATATGCTCAAATATATAGCTAGATATTTGTAAAGCCAGGAAAATAGAAATAAAATTGCTTGCATTCATCCCAGGTGTAATGTTTTTTGTCATGAGAACCAAGTTTTGTCAAAGGCAAAGCTTGAACCAACAGGATAAATTACTGAATATCCATAACCAGCCAATTCCATAGCAGAAATATGTCATTACTTTGTAATAAATCTAATGTGATCATACTTTAATCCCTTTCTTAAGGTGTACTTAAAATACTCAGTCTGAGCTGGTGAGTTGCTTATATATGTTTTGAAACAATAATAAATATAGCAGCTTTTTTTGTGTGTTTGCCTCCTAAAAGCTTCCCTATCACTACACTCTTTCCTTTATTATCAGAAGATGAAGCAAGTATTTGACTCACACTGGCTGAGGCTGCAATCCTAAACCTAACACTTTTCACTGTATAGGATAAAGCTGCCCTTATATTACTAAGGAACAAAAGACTCCAATCGCATAAAGTGCAAACAGCAAAAAATGACAAAGGCAACATTTTATCTCTGGCTTTGAGGAGGGCAGTGGGTGCTGTTTTCTTGCCTTGCCTCCTCATTGTTCACAAGCTCTGAGTTTGTTGCCTGCTGTCTTTCACAAGGCATGAGCTTGGCAGAGTCCAAATGCCACACACCACTATTTTTGCCAGCAGAACTCTTGGGTTTCTGGATGGATGTCTAGAAAAATTGCTTTTTATTATACTTTGGTTCAGCTGGCTCTGTGGTGGAGTTCTGTTGCAATTGTTTGAATTGTTTGTAATGAAGGTGGCGTAAGGACAAAATGTTCTCTGATTCCCTTGGGAATGAAAGGAATGGATCTGTCTGTTAAATATCTGAGTTTAATTCAAAGAGTGAAGTGATCCACCCAATAGCATGCACCTTATCCTCAGAATTTAAGATACATAGTCCCCTGGGTTTTTCAGGTTATATATTTACTTTTGCTTGTTGTTCACTCTTGACTCTCCACCGTCCAAATGAACTCCTGAAGTAGGTGTAATATAATAGCTCATTTTCTCTTCCTGATAAGTGGTTTGGACAGCTTATGCATAGATTTGCCTTCCAGCACTATTTGGATTCTGCTTGAGATGAATGAGTTCAGCTACACAAGGGTAAGGAAGCCTGTTGGATTATTTTGTGTGACTTCAGCCTTCACATGGCCATTTGATTAGCTCAAGCAACTCCAATACTTTCCTACTTGATATGTTACTTGGCATTTTAAAAGAGCAATGAGGCAAATCCTTGAGTCATCGTTAACTAGCACAGCCCTTTTGATTTCAGTAGAATAATGGTAAAGTGACAAACTGTCCAACACTTTACCCTACCCTGTGTAGCTTCAAATTGCATTTTCTCAGTCTAACAATATTCCAATCTAATGAATTTGAAAGAAGTACGGACTATTCTAGTGCCAAGCATGAAACTATTTTTTTCAAGATTTTGGTTTTGTTTTTGTTTATAATGAATGACTATTTGGATGTTAAGTGTTGCAACTACATCTCTTCAACTTCTTGCTGGAACAGGCACAATTAATAGGCTTGCCAGACATTTAAACCTAGAAAAAAAATACCATTCTGTATTCAAAATGAAGCACTGTTACCAGTGGCAACCTCACTGGCTGTTTTAGCAGACAGACCGGGTGCTGAAGGAACCTTGGGAGCAATCCACTCTCTTCAACATAGGAGAGGACTCTTCTTTGTCAGAGCAATGTGGGAAGGATGTTCAAGCTATACTTGCTTTGTGTAAAATTTCAGAGCCACAGCTTCTAACATGGGTTATTCTATAGTAAAGTACTTTTAGAGCAAGCCAGAAATAATCAGAACAAAGCAGGATAATAGTTGCTGTCATCTGCTTTTATGTCTCCAATGGGAACTAAATTCACTAAAATTAACTGTAAGAAACAGCGGGGGTGGCTCTGTTCCTTTTCACCTGTGCCTGAATATCTGGCTTCATCCTTCAGCTGGGTTCAGGCAAATTAGCTCATTGAGGGCAACAGCCATCTTCTCTTCAAATTACTGGGAAAAACTTTAAATCCTTTTATTTAGTGAAGGTTGCAGAGACCATTCATGGCCAAAACAGTTCTGTGAGGACTAAAGGACTGGGAAATAGGTTAACAAATAATAAGAGGTAGGCATTGTACAGTAGAGATCTTTTTGTCCCCAAAATGTCTCTGATCTGAATGCAGAAGAAGGAAATGGAGGGTACCCTGAGTGCAGCCCTCTTGGTTCACCCAGATGTGAGATATGAGACAAAATACTCTGGATGGAGATGTCTGTGTTCATCCCATGTATCCTGATGCAAGCAATTCACATGCAGACTGTGAGCTGAGACATGCAAAGACATGGGACAGCAGCACTGGACTGGAGGTCCACAGCACCAGCCACACCCTCTGAACTGGCCGGTAGCCAAATACTTGAGCAGGAGAATTTAGGTGTCAGGTACTGAGCATCACTAAAACCAGGGATAAGCAGGCACTGAAGCTACAGCACAGCAATTAGCCTTGAGAAGTCAGAGTGTCACCATAGCCATCACATATTTGCTCAGCCCCATCTGTCATGGCCTTGGACTTTGCTGCCAGCCCAGACTGCAATGGGAAGTTGTGCTGGTGCTCAAGAGACCAATCGTCCCTGAAGACCTGCAATTGCTTCAGCTGCTCCTCCCTCAACACCCCTGTTCCACCCACCACAGGCACAGTGATCCTGAGTAGACCCTGGTGTACATGGAGCCTCAGCACCATGCATCCAGGCAGAATTGCTTGACCATTACTGCCATTATATGCTCTTTCCATCTTTGCCCGCAACTGGTCTGACATGTGAGCCAAAATCTAGGCACACTTCCTGCAGCACATCAGCTTTTTTCTTTGCCACTGGAAAGAATGGCAAGTTTCTCGTCACCAGAATTTTGCATTATTATTGCACTCTACTTACAATTGTTTGTATTTATTGTTTGTGTTTAAACTTTCTTCTGCTGTGTCTTAGAAACACATGGCTGAGAGGTCATAATTTACTCAATACAATGACAAAATATTTTATTATTTTTTTTTTTAGAATTATAGTGAGGAAATGATGCCTCAGTCCACAGGGTTTAGAAGCTCATAAGCCAAGGATTATTTAATGCACTAGTTGACATTGGAAATTATTTACCTCTGAAGACTCCAGAATGGATGAGGAATTGTTTTTATCAATTTATAGTAAGACAGCATCAATCAAGGGGAAAAACACACTTCATTGATGAGCAATTACTTAGCAGGTCTTTGACTAAAAGACAAAAATTTACAGGGTGAGTGAGTAAAAAATAATAGGAAATTTATTATCAGGAAGAAGCTTATTCATATATAAACATTTCAAACAAAATAAAACATCGATAGGATACTGATCTCGACTCACCTGTCATGGGAATAGCTACCTTTGTCCAAGACAGTTGACCATCCAGTACTGAATCACATACTAATTCTTTATATATATTAATTTACATATTAATTCTTTTTTAAGTATTCTGTATTTGCTGCAACCACAGGTTGTTCAGGATTGGTACAAAAGAAGAACATTCATATGAAGTGTTTGCTGGTGTTATATATTCCTGTATCTGCAGACATTGCTCAACCTGCAAACTTGATTTTGAATAAATTATTTTGCAGTAATCAGTTGCTGCAGTGACCCAGCCCACCTTGGGGCTGAGTGACATCCATTGGTGGATTTCCCCACCCAGGACTCCGACCCTGAGGGTGGATCCAAAGGCAAGACCGAGGTTAAAGGCTACTCCCCACGGGGTGTCCCTCTAGCAGCATCTCCTCCTCTCCTTCTAGAAACCTCGCTGTTCCCATAATGCTATTGGTTTAGACTCCTATGTTTATTCATGTGTTTCATTGCTTATGTATTGAGCTCTGGAAAGTTCTGTTCAGTTCGGTTCCCCATTGGTTGTTTCAAATATGTTCCTCCCCTAACCCTCTGTGATTTGTTCCCTGTCACCCCTCGTCATTCCCTTACTGGTTTATTCCTTTGTTCCTCCCCTTCTCTGCCCCCGTTTAAAAAGAGGGCTGTAACTGCTCCCCAGTGCTCTTCTCCTTTGTCCCCCCCCTTTCGACTGGAACTCTGCCCCTCGGGGCTGGAATAAAGTCGGGATTACAGACAAGGAAAGAGTCCCTCTTTCTTCCTTCACCCTCGCCTGTTGCCTAGCAACGCCTTGCAACAGCCAGTCTTCAAACTGAGCTACTTGCAGGCAGCACCGACAGCTGCTGACAGGACTCTGATTGCAACGCTGCTGGGGCATCAGAACTTGTTGCCTGCCAGGCCACCGGGAGGCTTGCGGTCAGTGCAACAGAGATCAGTCACATTCAATCAAGAATAAATCACTTGTTACGTATTTAATTTTACTGTCATAGTTCATTTTAGATTATAGATAATCCAAAAACTGAGATACAGTCACATTTCCACCTCAACAGAAGCAAAGACCACTTCACTGCATTAAATACTCACATGGGAGAAAAATCCTCTCACTTTTGTAGAAATGTTTTTTTTACTCATAGGGTAAAAAAAGACTCATGGTACTTCTGACCACATGACTCTACTACAGGGGAAAATCTCTGAGATTCAGAGGAGATTCTTGTAAAACAAGTAAAAGAAGTAGGTTTTTTACACAGTGGATAGAAAACAAATATAAGAGAAAGGTTGACAACAAGGGAAGGGAAGCAAGAGAAATTCCAATTAGGAAAATGTTTTTCACAAAGAGCATGGTTAAGTACAGTAACACATTGCCCAGAGATGCTATAGAATCTCCATCCTTGGAGATTTCCAAAGCTCAGGTGGATAAGGGCCCAAGCAATCTGACCTAACATTGAAGTTAACCCTAAAATGCACAGGATGATGGTGCAGGTGACCTCTAGAGATCTGACCAACTTGCAATAATTGATGATACTACTGGATTTTGTTGCTGAAGGGGTTGAGGAATACAGACCATATCAGGAAATTCAAACCAGGATTAGACAAATCCATTGACAGTGTGTCCATAAACAGATAGTAAAAAACAGGCACGTATGTGCCCTCCAACATCCTTGATGATAATGGATGCTAGCGATGAAGAAAGAGAGTTGTGGATAACACTATGCCCATGATCTCTCCCTAAGTAACATCTGTTGACAGAGCCAAGGGGGAAATACTTGGCAAATGAACGGTTGGTCTGATCCACAGGACATATCTTTTTATCATTAATTCTTCTTATTTAACTTATTGCTAGGATACAACACTACTGCTGCTGTGTCTCTGTTATGTTTCCTGGATCCAGGATTTGAATTACAAATGATGTTCAGTGCAGAAGCTGTGAGCATGGAGATACAGACTTTGGCATTCTGGAATTTACTGGGGGACAACTGAGCGCTGTATTTTGGGATTAAGCCAGTTTCTGTTTTACTAAGAGAGTAGTTTCTGGTCTCACTTAAGAAAAATCTGGGCTATACCTCAGAAAACATGACCAAACTCAGTGTGTTTTCAACTTTAAAAAAGTTTTTTCATGCTTTGATGTGTAGAACAAAAAATCAAATGAAAATCTTAGGTAGCAAAGAAATATTTAAGTGTATCTCAGCATACACTTACTAGGAGAAGCCTGTAAACAAATGATTATATTTAAACTTGTGTGGTAGTCAAGCTGACTTAACTTTACAGCAGGCCTGAAGTGAGCTCCCTAAGAGGCATTCATTCTTGAGCTGGGTTCTAAAGCCTTCACTCTTACAGAGTTTGGTCATGCCCTGGTTCCTCCTGTCCTGCTGGAGACATTATGTTTATCCAAGCTATAGATGTCTCCTGAAAGTTCTGCTAAATTAGCGTGCAATCTCAGTCTTTCTGGAGTAGTCCCATCTGTCTATAGCATAATGATTCACACATTATTACTTAGTAAAGGGTAGAGAAAGCCAATGCTCTGGGAATTTGCAATCCCCCTTGGTTGTCCATTATGCCAGAACCATAACAACAGCTTTCATTATTGTGCTCTAGTTTTAATGGATTATCCTTTTTATTGCTGGCTGCAGTTGCAGTTTGCAGAAATAAACCAAAAATTACTCACTATATTAAAAAATTCTCCAATCTTCATTAATGTAGGTCTCTTTAGTGTTATTTATTGAATGATAAAATTACCATTAGCAGATGGTAACTGAAGTATATAAAATGCAAATGCCTACAATATCAAGCATGCATATTTTACTGACAAAATTTAATACAAGTGCACATCATGATTAGTCTTTTTTTTGTGCAGAGAATGGAAGATAATGGGGATGTGCACTATGACTCTCTTAGATTAATTAATCTATTTATTCAACAAATCAAGCTGATGAAAATAGTTTAGTTAACAATATGGAAAGATAGGTGATATTGAAGCATATGGAGTGCAGTTAAAATGAACTTTGTTGCTCTATAATAGAACTTTTTCCTTGTGATTCTAAATTTTAATGGTACAGCACCAGAAGCTTAAGGCATATTAGAGAAAAAGGTTGTAAATTTTTCTCAGTCTTATTCTGAAGCCTCAATAATCTTAATTTATAAATGAGACCCAAAGCACTGAGATGCAAACTCTAAATACCTGAATAATACAGAAAATGTTCTTTTTCTGGTCACCAGGGTCCTCCACATTCCCCATGCAGTTTGTTTGAACTTGTACACCAAATTCCCATTGACTTCAGTAGGAATTAGACAAGTGGCATATATTCAGAGCTGTAGCCTTTGCAGTCTGTAATATAAAGTTAATGGGAATCATACAGAGTATCCCCATTGTCTCATTTCCTGATTCAGCAGGATTAGTTCTTCCTTTATGCATCTAATTCAGCAGAAGCCATCTGAAAAGTCCTGAAAACATCAGGGTAACTGCACAGTGGAGACCCCCTTAGGCACACATTCTTTCTTAATGTACCTGTGAGTGGGAAGGCTCTCTCTCATTACAGAGGCAAATGAAAAGTGCCTGCTTTTGTGGGAGTAGCAGTAGCAAAAACAGTTGCATTTGCTGCATTCTTCATTTCCTTTGTAATCGGCCTGTGATACTACAGCCCTTGCAAACCACAAAGCCCAGCTGACACAGGGCACAGAATGTTCCTTCTTGCATGAATAGAAATTTGTGATACAGCCTGGATGTTACAAGCTTACATTTGCTTAGTTGCACATTGTTTGTGACAAATGAGAGGCCAGCAGTAATGAGGAGATGAGGTGTAAATGTAATGATAGAGTAACTGAATTGTTTGCAATGTCTGTATGTTGCACGTGGATGGAAATGAAGCTGTAGGTGAGGAAGGAAAGGGCTTAGTCAGCCAACAGGATGATAAGAAGAATTAGAACAAATGTTCTCTAGAAAAAAATATTTATAGTGTTGCTGTGTATAGGCTATTTCTACAGTTTTAAGGTCAGAGAGTTTTAAGATCAAATATGCATCCCTTTACTTGAGTGATTTAATTTACACTTAAAAACAAAAAATCCTACTGCAATTACACTGCTTTCAAAATATAAACTATGGCTTCATGTGGCTGTGAGTAGAGACATGCTTGGCTTCCGACCACTTCCCTCCAGCTGTCCTTGTGTAGATTGAAGCATTTGGAGTTCTCAGGTCATAGACCAGAGGCCACATCATATAGAAAAGAGAGACAACACTGATTTTTTTTCTCAGTAAATGTGTGGGCAGGAGAGGACTATCAACTGTGGAGCAGTACAACTTCTGCTTTCCCCTCAATGTCATATATTTGTGACTTGAAAAGAGCTGCTGGAGAACTAGGGAAGAGGTTCTTGTGCTAGGTGATTATAGAAAAGGAGTGCCATTACAGCTGAAAATTAGACTGAGGCTTGGCTTTGCTGGAAAATCATATTAACATTAAGGTAATTCTTGGGACAGTAGGGAATTATAAGTATTTAAATTCTACAGATTTTGTTGTATAGCACAGAACAGCAGCTTTGTTTACACCAACTGAACAATCATTAACTAAATTTTACATAATTAAGTCAATTAAATCCCTTCTGTCCATTTACCTGCAACTTATTTCACTTTCAAACCGATGCTACTCAGGTTTGTTTTTTGGTTTTTTTTTTTTTTTAATTGTGCAAAAACAATGCTTCTGTCTCAGTAGTTTCCACAGCTGTACTATACTTACAGGTAGGTAAGTACAGTAGGTTCCAGGAAACTCTCTGGTTGTGTCTGCTTTGCAGTTTGTATTGAATAAATAAGCATAATCTACAAAGATTTGATATTAGACCTGTGGCAACATAGCTCCTAAAAGACTGAGCACTCACTCTAGCTGCTTAGGAGGAATAAGGGGCACCCTACTCCAAAGGTTCAGGATTGAGCAAGCAGTGCAGGGCAAAGCTGTATGTGCACAGTCTACTGCAAAACTGTGAGGGCCTGCAAAATACAAAGTCTAATTACTGTGCCAAGAAAAATAGCATGAAACTGTAGCTTTCATGGGGTTTAGTGGTGTGAAATTACTGGGGCCAATAGTGTGTGTCATTCTGCTCTCTACCTACTGTACAACATTAAAAAGAAAACTAAATGATAGATACTGTGTCAGGTTAAGCTTTGTGAGTTCATTCACTTTCTGGAAGAAGTGAAATTAAAACTAGATTCTAGCAGCTAATCATACCATGCTGAACTGTACCATGGAGTGCTAAAAGTGGGACCAGGTCTGTGGAGAATCTTGAAAATTATATTTCCAAAGTTGCTGTCATAGATCTAGGGTACTATAATAATGCACAGGTCAGACATAAGCTTTATTAACTATGATCACAGTGAGTAAATATTCGGCCAGCATCTCCCCCTCTGTTCCCCTGTTCTCTGCCCAGTGATTGCAGAGACCCAACCTATGTACTGTTTCAGAAAAAATGAAAAAGAAAAAGGAAAAGGAAAAGAAGTAAAAGAGAAAAAGAGAAAAAGAGAAAAGAAAAAGAAAAAGAAAAAGAAAGAAAAAGAAAAAGAAAAAGAAAGAAAAAGAAAAAGAAAAAGAAAGAAAAAGAAAAAGAAAAAGAAAGAAAAAGAAAAAGAAAAAGAAAGAAAAAGAAAAAGAAAAAGAAAGAAAAAGAAAAAGAAAAAGAAAGAAAAAGAAAAAGAAAAAGAAAGAAAAAGAAAAAGAAAAAGAAAGAAAAAGAAAAAGAAAAAAGTAGGCTGCAGAAAAGAAAAATTTAAGGCTGAGAATCTTCATATCTTGGAAGAGTTACTTTCACAGTTTTGACCAAACCTAGAGAATAGTTCTGGTCACCATGGCCTAGACCTCCATGACAGAGTGCAGGAGTGCAGGCAACTTTTCCTCCTATGTCCTCTCTTTTTGACACTGGATATTTGCTGGCCCATCATCTCTTCTGATCGTACCACCTTGGCCAACAGTGGATAGTGGGGCTGCTGGAGAGTTGCCCTGCTAAGAGCTCCATGCAGTAGGTCTCATTTAAGTTTGACGAAGTGTCAGGGACAGGGCTGAGCCAAAACATAGGCTTTTTGTACTACAGCAGAGTGTGGGTATCAAGACGTCTTATGGTACAAGAATAGTAGCTTGTATAAAATCATACTTAAATCCCCAAAGTCACTCAAATCAATGTACTAATCTTTTGTGGCCTATGTTTCTTTATTTAAGAACAGCCTCACTTCTACATGAAATTGCTTTGCAAACTATGTATCAGCAGTAAGTGAGGGAATATACTGAAGAAAATCTCTAAGATTTTGTAGGCTAAGATACAAGGATTGTTTTAGTCAAAATGAAAAATCTGTATCCTGTATTGCAAAACTAGTTTCCCGTTGTATTCCTTGAGGGGGAGCTCCAGTTAATGAAAAGGACTCAAGATGAAATCCACTGAAAAAAAACTCCCAACCTTACACAGTAAAGGATTATTTTCTAGAGATGCCAATAAGCCAATTGAAGGAATTAATCTCTAACTCATTTGTAACAGGCTTGGTTTTCTAGCTGATACACTGCTTTTCCAGCTGTCCCCCTTCAATTATTACACAGTAAAGATTTGTAACCAAGATTTCTGTGCCATCTTCAGGGGAGCACAACATTCTCCTATGCTCACAGTTCATGCTCCTTGTGTGCACAGTATTTCTCAGTGTCTCCCAGCCCAGAGTGAATGTACTACTTTTCAGTGAGTTCCCAGCTGCTCTCTGGGGAATAAAAGTCTCCATTAAGTTAAATGTAAAAAAAAAAAAAATAAAGTTATTTTATGACATGCAAAAAGAAGTGAATAAAATTTTTATATTTTAAGACAAGATATTCTTCTCAACCTTTGAGAAAAAGGTACAAAAGCACTACAAATTCTGTATGGAGTGCTAACCCCAGTCATTTTGAATGTAGAATGAACTGCATTTTAAACTTCAAGTCCAGAGGTTCTCACAGTAAGGTAAAATCTTCGAGCTGTAATTTTTCTTCCTGGAACATATTTCTCTTTTACTGAAATGAACTCTCTAAATGAACTGCTACAAGATTAAAACCTTACTGCCTTTGAAATGCAAATAGATTACCCTCACAAGTGTGCCTTTTACGTATTATGCTTAGGAACAGGCTAAGTTGCTAAACATTGAGACCTCAAGAACTCCCATCCTTGTTATTCCATATTTCAAAATACCAAAAAGCCGTAGTATTTGGTTAAGAAAGCCGTGAACCAACATACCATTGGCTTGCCTCTAAATCCTCTTCAATACAGCAAAACCAGCAAGTATTTAAATAATTTTATGGCCTTTGTTAGTCACATGGTTTCTGTAATATTTTTTAAGGCAGGCTTTAGGCATCAATGACGTTGAGTATGGCTGGAAAGAAAGGAATGTGTATTTCTGTAAGATATAATTATTTCTACGTGAATAAAAGCAACAAGATTAACTTGCCTTATGACATCTGAATGCACTGTATTATATCTGTTTTCACCTGCTTTCCATATGCAAACGTAAGGGAGCTGCGCAGTGACAAGGCAGCCATTAGGCTAAAGATGAACTGTACTACCATTCTTCCATCGTGCAGCACACAGGCAACACAGGTACTGTTCACCATGATGAGGAAAGCTTTCACTTAAAGGGCACAGGGAAGTGACGCTGCTTGATGCTGACGGCGCAGAAAGAAGAGCCAGAGACAGCTGTTCAGGTTCAAAGGAAAGGAAGGAAGGAAGGGGGACAAGACCCATCTTCTTTTATTCTTATATACCCTTTTAGAAATCACTAGTCATTGGAGGAAATCAGTTCTTCCTCCCTTAACTACAGTGGTCAAAGGGAATGTCCATCAAGGGTCTGTGTCCATGAGAAAGGAATGCATATGATAAGATAGTGCTACAATAACATGGCTATATTTACAGAAAGTAACCTTGAAAACTAACTACCATGGAGCTACAATTTTCAACAGCAAAGAGCAAGGCAACAGGGAAGCTGTAGGGCTGAAACAGGACAGACTTACAGGACTACCTAGCATTGTAAATCTTGCCTCTTAGGCAAGTGTGCCCAAAATGAGGAGCACAAGGAAAGGAAAATGCACATTTGCCTATTCACAAATCAAAATTTACTCACCATAGCTGGGATGGTAGATTCTGGCTCCTACGGGATTAACAAAGTTCGTCATGTAGTAAACTGTCTCCTACTACAACAAGTATTTAATCTGTGGGCACTACTGCAGTTCAGTCCCTTCTGCCAACCAAAGCTCAGTGGGAGCAGAAGCTGCTGCCTGAAGGAGAATCATCTGCTGCTTGCTGCAGTGGTGGCAGGAGGTCCTGTAAGTGCTTTGAATGCAGCCATTTCCTTTCAGAAAGTGACTCCTGGTGACAGTCAATGCTGCCAGCTGTACCCATGCAGCTAATGCACAGCATACACTCCAAGTGGGGTGGGTGTTGGCAGTGTCAACAAGAAGAGGGACAGCACAACATTAATTAAAATTAAAACCTTCAATACAGATTTCTGTAGATTTTATAGGTACAGCCTGTTCTCAGGCTGTCTCAACTTGATGTTTTGTGTTGAGCAATGAACAAAAGAATGTTTCTAGGCCTTATTTGTGACTCAGTAAAGTGTTGATGCTCACGATCTGGTACAAATGTGAATAAGCCTTGTTCTGAAAAAAGGTAGCCTCATTGCTGCTTATCCCTGTTTTTCAGCACAGGATGGCTCTTGGAATTCTTGGTTTTCCATCTCCAAAGCATCTCCTTTCATTAGCTCTGCCATCTGTTTTATGTTAAGCTACTCTTAATTATAAAGATGCCACTGGTGTTACCTGTGGTCATGGCCGACAGACACTCTAATTCTTGGAGTGTGTGAGAAGACTGAGACCTCCTTACTTCATTTGTTAGGGAATGTAAAGTGGCCAAATTACAGCTAGCAATAGTGAAGGAGGAATCCATTTGGCTTAGACCTGAAAAAAAAGGCTGAGTGTTCTTATTTGTATATGTGACATACATCTTTAGCATATTATGCTTCATACCCTGGTATTATATACATGTATGCCAATACATACCAATAAAAGTAGATGTCTGGAGACTGCCTGTCACCACAAATCACTTCCTTGCCATGAGGAGTGGACAGCATGGACTGTGGTGAGGCAGTGCTCTGGACTAAGACCTGCACATGATTAGATTACTGATAGAGTAATATAATTAGATAGATAGAGTAGCCATGGTGCTAAACAGGTTGTTTTCCTTCTAACAATTTCTTGGTACACCTATTATTGTGTCAATAGCCTTGTTTAAATGTGTCAATAACCTAGTTACCCAGTCTTGTTCTTTAGACTTACAGATTCTAAATTATTTTCAGTATAAATATAGAATGGTTTATTATTTCCTTAAACTGTATTTAAATGGTATTTAATCTATATTGGTTGCTTTTCATCTTTACTGATATGATTTTTTATGTTTTCTGCCCTTCATGTCCCACAAGGCTAGGATGTTGCCTATAAAGAATATATTCTGCTGAACATGTTCTGCTCTGCTACATTTGTCAGTATTTCCTGGCATCAGTTATTTCCCTGACAAATAACTCAAAAATGATGAATTGCATGCCCAACTTCCTCTATAACGAACATCTTAAGTAGGCGCATGATCCCTTTCTTGAAGACTTCATTATCAGTAACCTAAACTTTTTTGTGTTCCTCATCCATGAATCAATTAGACTTTTCACATAATTACTAGGCTTAAAAAGTGGCAAGTTAGTCTTCTCTGGCCTCAAAATCCTGAATGTCTTCTGTGCAGGTTATTGGAAAATTAACATGAACTTCATTGGAAATATTAAACTTTAATGAAAGATCTTGACAACCATGCCCTTGGGTGCAGTTGTACTTGGCCTACCTAGGACATTTTTTTCTACAACTGTTTCAGAATGGAAAAGTTTCCTGACAATTCTCCGTAAGTAAAACATGAAATGATTCTGTGATGACAGCACTGCATACAGTTCTTGCAACACAAATCTAGATCTAGTCCAGTCCTGGCTGTCTGCAATGAAGGCTGGAGGATAGAATAGCATGTTAATGTCAACTTAGTGCTTACACTGTCAGTGCTGGCTACAGGATTCAGCATTCTGTGAGCTTTTGTCCTACAGTACAAACGTAGTGTGGACAGGACTTCAGCTTCATTTCCTTTGTTCTGTATAATTGCATCTTCATAACCCCCCTGTGACACCCTTGAGCACCTTCAGTCCCAAAGTGCTAGGTGTACCTAGGGTGTGGCCCTGTCTCCTTGCCATTTCACTGACTTTGATGAAAAAGGTCCCAGTGAGCAGTTCCCACTGCACAGTTCGTAAAAATCTCTGGACCATGAATTCCTGTACGTAAATAATAATAATAAAAATAATCCAATAATAGTAAAAATTGATAAAAGCTATACCTAGAAATTGGCAATCTAGAACCATTTACAAACAAATGGAACTCAAACAGAGACAAAAGGCAGCAGACACAGCTGAATTGTTCCTTATCTCTGCAGATTTATGGTTCATTAGGCATACTGTACACATTATATGTGCAAATGTGAAAAATGTAAAAATTTCTTTGTTTTCATTTTGAGTATAAATTTTTATTCTTTCTGTGGATTAGTACTTTCTTCCTGAAAATACTCACTGGTATAAGGATTTCTAAAAAGTATTTGAGCTGGTTTTCCACATTTTATGACTACTGCCAATCTTCAGATTTAGCTATCAGCATGATTCTCAAAGATCAGAGGATCACAGAATCACAGAATGAATTAGGTTGGAAAAGACCTCCGAAATCATAGAATCCATCCTATGACTGAAGACCACCATGTCAACTGACCAAGTGCCATGTCCAGTCTTTCCTTAAACCCCTTCAGGAATGGTGACTCCCTGGGCAGCCCACTCCAGTATCAGATCACCCTTTCTGTGAAGAAAATCTTCCTAATGTTCAACCTAAACCTCCCCTGGTGCAGCTTGAGGCAATGTCCTCTCATCCTCACTCTTGTTACCCAGGAGAAGAGACTGACTTCCAATTGGCTACACCCTCCTTTCAGGGAGTGATAACCCCTATGTCACCCCTACACCTCCTTTCCTCCACATTAAACAACTCCAACTCCTTCAGCTGCTCCATATATGACTTGCGCTCACCAAGCTCTATTGCCCTTCCCTGGACACACTCCAGCACCTCATTGTCCTTCCTGAACTGAAGGAGCCAGAACTGCACACAGTAATTGAGGTGTGGCCTCACCAGTGCCAAGTACAAGGCGACAATCACTGCTCTGGTCCTGCAGGCCACATTATTCTTGAAACAGGATGCCATTGTCCTCCTTGGCCACCTGGGCACACACTGGCTCATGTTCAGCCATCTGTTGACCAAAATTCCCAGGTCCTTTTCTGCTGGGCAGCTTTCCAGCTACTCTTCTCACAGCCTGTAGCACTGCCTGGGGTTGTGTAGGATCCAGCACTTGGTCTTTTTGAACCTCCTGCTGTTGGTCTTGGCCCAATCCAGTGTGTCCACAACTCTTTGCACAGCCTTCCTACCATCCAGCACTTCAACCCAAGTTGGTGCTGTCCACAAATTTACTAATGGTAGACTTGATCCCCTCATACAGATCATCAATTACGATATTGAAGAAGACTGGGCTGATCCCTGGGAAACACCACTGGTGACTGGATGCCAATTGGATGCAGCACCATTCACCATCCATATCAGTGGTGGATCATTATCTCTTTCCTAGCTCTTTTGTAAAGTATTATAAATACCCCTATGTATTTCTTTTTGTGGTGATACTTTCTGACCTAACGTGACATTTTGACATTCCAAACATATGTCTGTTTGACCTTATGAGCTTTTCAGTTTATAATATTTCACCAGCTGTCTCCAATTGATTTACACAAACTTGAGCTTTCTGTTACTGATTTATCAACCAGTTCCTTGAGGAAAATAAATTGTATCTATGTTCTATAGATTCACACAGATATGGCTGCATGCACACTTGTACACACATACACACACCACACACACATACAATTTAGTTAAGGAGGTATACTTCACTGTAAATTCACTCAACACACCCTCACTGCTTCTGTGAGTAGCTCAAGATTTTGATAGAGGCAGTGGTTTGAATTTCAAGGGCTGCACGTCTAAGTTGTTTTGCACATAATTGCCTAATGCAGTAAGGGTGCAGAACAGGTGCCTTCTCTCATGTGACATCTGGTGCCTTATCAGGCTGAAGTTCAGCTACTGAAGCTGGAAGACATTTTTTAGTTTGGTAAAAGTCCAGCAACTCTAAATGTCAAGGGAAAAAAATTCAAAACAGTATATTTATTGAATTGTTTTTCTATAATACTAACACAGATTTTTGTAGCCACCAACTTTTCTGATACTTGTCTAATATATTTGCTCCTTACTGCTGCATATTGCTACACTCAGATGTTAATGAATTTACCTGGCATAACCTCTACACATCACAGAAACTTGATTCCCACTTTGTTGAGAAGAAACTCAGACATACATCGCTTGCCAAAGGTCATACAGGGAGAGTGAGGCAGAGACAGAAATTCAACCCATAGCGCCTGAATTTTCAGACAGAGCTTTATATAGTAAGATGAGCTTTTCCTTTTTTTCTGAACATATATGTTTCTTGAAAGCCAATAATTTCTATCTGGAATGCCTAAGGTTAGAAAGATAAATCTGTATTTGTGAGTGCTTTCATAAATATTTACTTTTCAGCTTCTTCATCTGCTGACTTGCTGCTTCTTTTGAGATTTTTGTTGATGTTTTCTCTATGTTGTAAAATATATTCTTGAAAGTGGCAATGCCACTTGTAAAAATAATCTTCCTATATTTTACTTTGCAATTTATAAACTGGCAATGACATCAATCTTGTGGAACAGTTTGTTTTCTAACCTTAAATAGACAAATGCATATGGATATTCATAGAAGTATTATTGTTGTCAAAATCTTATACTACATTAATACCAGAAAAATTTACCTCATAAAAATTTACCTCATAAATTTACCTCATTTACCTCATAACTTGTTATTCTTTGCAGCCACTGTGAAACTTTGTTATGTAGTCACTGAGGTTTTAATTATGTTATCTGTGTCCTTTTGATCTACTTCAGATTAATGGAAGTCAATTGCCTTATAACCTTTCTAAGTGAGACATGATTATGCTTCATTCAGAAGACAGACTACCTTTAAATCAAAACATTTTCCTTGTTTTAAAGTGTCTCCATTTGATCTCTAAAAAATGATACCTAATGCTTTACTAAAAAAGAAGTTAGGCTAATTGTTCTATAACCTCTGTAACGCTCACAGAATTTTGTCTTAGTTATGACATTAAACTGGTCCGTTTTCAGTCTTCAGGAGAATCTGTTGAACATTGACTGAGTGATCTTTTTTTAAAAACTACCACTAAAATTTTCACCAGTTAATAGTTACTATGACTTTTAGAAACATTGGCTGTGACAGCACATGCCCTTATTCCTGGCTCATTTTCCTGTAATAAAATGTTTGAGGTTCTAAAGTCTTATTCTCTATGAACAGGAGACCCTGTCACACGAATCAGCTGAGAAGCAAAGGACTTGAAAGGAGCATGAAGACTAGATCAGTCTCTCTCCTCTTGTCCTGCTTTGTTCTGCACTTACTGTAACTTATTGTAGAGAAATTCACATCGCTCTCAGCTATTTGGTGCTATTCACAGCAGCTTGCAGTCAACAGGGCTGTCAAACAAACCACTTTCTTGTGCTCTGTAGGATAAGTTCTGTGGCTGCATCGTGAAACAGGTGAACTTGTTCTCCTAGAGCATGTGCACTTTGTTTTTTCCCTAGAAATTTCAACCCAGTACAAATAAATTTGATTCATACATGATTTAAGGATCTTGGCCATCAGATTAGAGTTTCCAGATATTCAGCATCTCAAGTGTAGCTGTTGTGTCTAAGACAGTTGAGCTGCTAGAGTTTTGGAAATCCTACCTTTGTCAGCACAACTGCTGTGCATAATGGAATAGTTCATATGCTGAAGATATTTGCAAAAGAACAGAAATATAGCAATCCCCAGACAGTTATGAAAACTACCCTGCATCCTTATAAATCATCCTGCAGATGATACAGAAGGGACATGCTCACTATTGGATTACAAAATTGCAAGTAGGGATGGTGATACTGAAGGACACATAATGTAAATGGTCTTGACACTGATGGAGCAATTCTGCATAGAAACTGATCCTGGTCTTCTTTCTTTTGTGTCAAATTCAATAAACCAATGATATATTTTTGGTCAAAACGACAGTAAAATACAATCACTGGGTAGCAGTAGCTGACTTTCTGATTATTTATTCTCTCACCAATTTTTATATTATCTGGAAATGACTGGGGAAAAACTTTTATGATCATCAATGCTGATAAAATATTAAATGTTTTTGAGCCATTGAACTTTCTGTGTTTAAAAACTGAATTAATTATTAAATAATAGTGTATTTAAGATATCATATTAAAAAGATACACCACAAAAATTATGTTCAATTTGATGAACTATACAGCAGAAATGCCCTTGGACAAAATTATGAGCTATGGTGCCACTCATAATATACATGTATAGATTTTCTTTTAAGTTGTGACTCTGGCCTTTGAATAGAAAACTAACATTTATTCTGAGTGATGAGCAGAGAGGTCTCTCCATCAGTTCTTTTGGATAATCCAGCTCTTACATTCTCATTATTATCACTATTATTGTTTTTCATGTTCTTACTGTTAGAATTACAGCTGTGTTAGTTCTTCAGAATTAGGACTACCTGCCTTTATAACAGCTTAAAGTGACCTACTTATGAACCCAGTTCAGCAAGCACCTTCAAAGCAGAGAAGCAAGAGGCAAAGACTATTCCAGAGAGACCTGTGTTCAGCTCGGCCACAATTACCTTATCTATGAAACTCCATTGGTGAGGTCTGCAGGTGGGGACCAAGAGTCCAGATTCCAAAAGCTGGGGAAATTCAAACCTAAGTATTCGGCTATTATGGAAGGTGCTTTTCTGGTCTCTCTGTTGGAGGTAGGCTGAGGGCAGGATAGCTTGGAAATTGCTGGCAGCAGGGTAAGAAGCCCAGTTCTCACACCAGAACTGAAGCATTCACATGAGCAAGTGGATTTTAAAATCTGACTTATAGAGGGAAAATTGAAAAAAACCATCTACTATTAAACTGAACAGGTCCACTTCAGGCAAGTCATTCTTATTTACTTATTTACTTATCCAATTATTTTCTCTATTGTTTCATTTCTCCCATATACCTGTAAAAAGCCTTTTGATTCCTCTTAAATATTTTTTCTGTCATTAAATAATTTTGCTTATTTCAGTTCATATATTGTACCCTCAAATATGGAAATTGAGTGATTTTATTCTCTCTTCCTGTACTGTATATTTTTTTTATTACAGTGACAGGTTTTTATTCCTGTTTCTCATCAAATTACATCTGTGCTTGATTCTATGTATTCTTTCTTCTCAAAGAAGAGAGAAGAAAGAATACTTTGTCTTTTATTTTTCTCCAAGTTCTCTTTCTTCTTTTTTTTTTTTTAATTTAGAGTGGTTTTTCTTTTGATATACAGAAGCTGTTTTTCCTTCTCAGATACAAGCTACAGGATTATAGCAATGATTCATTTGTACAATTCAAGTTGCTTAGGTCCACACATAAAATTTCTCATCCACAACTTTTGAAGACTCCCTTGCCTCCTGCAGCCTGACAAGTTCCCTGTCTCAGAGAAATAACATAATCCTTGCCTGAAGGTCATGCATGAACTGTACCTGAGTAAAATCCATGTGGGTCAGGAATCACAGCTTGGTAATGCCTGCTCTAGAGTAGCTCAAAATGTATGCAGACATCTCCCTTCATTTGAAACCCTGACAACTGGAACAAGCTCCTTTTTAAGTGGTTAATTTCTCCTATGTTTTGATTAGGAGGGTAACAAAGTTTGTTAGTCATGCTCATAGTACTGTTGGCTTGACCTACAGAGCTGCTTTTTCTGCCTGCCTGGAAATTTGGTAAGCCATTGAGGAAGAAACCCAGCAAAAGGGTAAGATTTTTCTCATGTGAGAAATCTGAGCAATTACGTATCTACTGCTTCATGAAAAGATGTAAACCCAGCACACAAAAGTCACAGAATCCCTTCTGTAATGCAAAACCACAGAGATAATGTGAACAAACAAACTCTTACCAAAATAAGAGATTTTTTAAACAGCCTTAAGGTGAGACAAAGAAGATCCATGCCATGTATCTGCTTCTCAGGTGCACAAGAAAGATTTAGAATAAGGCTTGCTCTGCACGTACATGTATACAGAAAGGTTATGTAGCAAGGAAGGGACCTGCCTTACATCTCTAGGAAGAAGATGAGAGCAGCCTCCCCAGGAAGCACAGCTCTTTGCTGAATGATGGGACAAAGTGCATCAGCAAACAAGCCTGCTTTGCCCCTGCACTCCCACCACTGCAGATTTTGGTTCCTGCAGCAAAGTCAAGGCTCTCTGCCAGCTGAGAAGTGTAGACCAACCCAGAGAGCTGCACTCAGTCTGCTTTTTGGCTCAGGAGCTTCCCTGCTTTCATCTGTTTGGTATAAGTCAGAACCATCTACGACCACCCACACAGGAGACACTGGATTAGTCATTATTCTGGATTTGTCTTTCCTTTGGTAGAGATTATGGGGAGCCTAATGGTGTGGAACTCAGAGTGGGAATGTGTTGGGATAGATTAGATGGAGGAGAATGGCTGCACACCTGCTCCCATAGGTGCTATATCAGTCCCCCAGAGAGGCTGGCTTGTTACCTGGCAATACTCAGGGCATGGCAGTTTAACACCAAAGCAGTTTTCCTGATCTGGGTGCAAGCAGAAAATTTTCTGTGATACTGTCTGGCTACACTAGCACCCAAATCAATATAGACAAAGTATATTTACTGCATAGCCCTGGCCTGCCTTTTAGGATACATTATTTCCAACAATGACTCCAACCATTGTCACAGTGCCCTCTTTTCCACACCTGAAACTTTCCTCAGGAAAGAGGATCACAAAATTTGCTTTAACGGAGCTATCTCCCACTGATTTTGCTATTGATGTAGCAGACAGAGTCTCTTAAATTAAAGGCAGTGATATTTCATTTATGTGAGTTCTGATTCTGTCCTGGATTTGACTTTCATTTATGTGGGAGAAAATTAGCTCCTTCTAGGTTCTCAGAGTGCAATTCCAAAAAGCTGCAGCAGAAAAACTGGAACTAATTGAATACCAAGTGCTACTATACCTTTAGCTTGATTACACACAGAGCTGTACAAGTTAAAAGGACATCACAGCTGTTGAATTGTAACTATTAAAGTATCATAAAGGAAATGAAATGAGATCACCAGTGTTACTCAAGTGAAGTCTAATGCTGTTTTCATAATGCATTACTAGGTTTGAAGATTGCTTGTGGCTAATACAGCAATTTCAGCACCCAACCTCTTGATCAAACTAGTCAGAGTGCTTAGGTTTCCCTATACCATGTGAACACCTACAATGTCAGCCTTGTAATTCACTATTCAGAGATGAAATATTGCAGAGGACCTCGTCTCATCTCTCTGCTGGAAACTGTGGTAATGTTGGTCTCCCCATGCAGGCTTGGATGGTTTTAAATTGGATGCTAAATTTCAGACATAGAGCATGGTTTCACATGTGACATTTCCAAGTTCAAGGGTGTCACCCCAAGACATTTGGAGTAAGCAATGTGTAAACTTTGTAACCACCTCACAGAATTTGTAATGCAGGAGTAGCTGCTAGGCTATTGTGACCATGAGTAAGCCTTCTAAGGATTCAACAACCAACACAGTCCATGCCAGATATATCAGAATAGCCTCTTACCTCTCCAAGATTTTGTGGCATCCATGTTGGAGAAGATGAATCAGGAAAGCCTTATAAGTATGATTGCCTAGCAAGAGAAACTGAAATTGAAATGAAATCAAATTTTGAAATTGCAGACCTTAGTAACTAGAGAACAACACCTTCTACTTACAGCATCTTCAGGGGTCATAGTGAACCCTGCTGGTTGACAGAGGAAGAGAAGTCATAAAATGTAAAGTAGTGTGATAACACACTATCCTTATAGGCTGAATGCAAATGCCATAGGATTTGTATCTTGTGTTAGATTGGTTAGTGTAAATTAGAATATTCAGGATAGAAGAGTTTTTAAGACGCTGTAAAGAAGAGCTCGCTCTCTTTTTGGATCGTCGCCCACCTATCTTTCCCTCTCTCTCTCTCTCTCTCTCCCCCTCTATCTTTCTGGCCTACTCCATGCTGCCTCAGCAGCTTCTCGCAGGCCTTCTGTACCCAAGTCCTTCACAATAAACCACCGAACACCTAAAGCAAGAGATCTGTCGTCTCCATCCGTCCCATCTGTCCACACTGAGAAACCAAGCTTCTACACATCCATCCATTAGGTTTTCTGAGGAGGCTCAGGTCAGATGGTGCTATGCAAGCCTAGCAAAGAGTAATAGCATACAACCTGGATTTGACACATTTGTTTTGTCTTTTTCCCCCAAATATCTACCTTACATTTGAGTTTCCTTAGCATGGGGGATTTTGCTCGTTTCATAAGTTCAAAGAATATCCTAATCCTGGTGAAAGCAGCAACAGCCTTTAGGTGTAACTCATAGCACTTTTGAGATTGAGCAAGAAAGCTGTTAAGAAAAGTCTTGTAGGCTTACACCTAGGAACATCCAGGAAGAGAAGGTACCTACAATTTTAGTCTACTCCCGTGGTATTTTATTTTATTTTATTTTATTTATTTTATTATTTTACTCTTTTATGCAACATAGAAATGCATTGCCACTAGTTTATCTATCAAGCAACTTAGCATTTTGTGCAATTGTTATTCTAGCCCATGAAAATTTATTAAAAATAGAAATATGAATTGTTTAGGTATCTCCAAGCCTTGACAAGGTGTCTGTATAGATATGTTCTGTATTTCTTTTAATATCTTAGTGTCAAAAGTGAAAGTGGACATGACAGCTGTGAAATACTCAACTTCAATCTTCAATTGACAGCATTTTAAAATAAAGTCTATGTGGCTTTGCAAAGGAAATTTTACTGGATCTTGAATATAAACGAACTTATATAATTAACAGTGTTTCTTCCCCTTTTGTTATCAGTGGATAGAATGGCAGGCCACTGTACCAGGGCAGACAACGTTCATAAATGTGGCGATTTTATTTCCAGGATGGAAATATAGCCAGTTTTTACCTAATCAGCACTCACTGCAAGTTTCTTCTCCAGTTAATCCTCAGGGCACTTCAGTGCAAATTGATTTAAACGAGCTTGAAGGTGTAATAATAGATGCCCATTGTATAGGATATGCATTGCTAATTACTACTGATAGAAATGATGATTACATGTGGCTACCTCTTGGAAGACTGGCTTTACCATTCACTTAAAAAAAAAGGGATAGGGGAAAGAGATTATTATTTCTTTCATCTCTTTGATGCAAGCTGGCTGTTTCAATGCATACCAAATGTGGAGATTTTAAGACAAATGATGGTTTCACTTCACCAACCTTATGGATCTGGGCTACTACTTTGCAAGGCACTGTGCTGCTCCACAGCCATCTAAAGTTAAAAGATTTTTTTTTTCTGTTCCTATGAAGCTGTATTTCTAGTGGAGCTATACCAAGGAGCTTGCAACAACTGGAGCAATTTTCTGAAGATGAAGTTAGTAATAGTGCTGCTACTAGTCCCACCTCTTATGAAATTCGTATTAGGGTTTTTTTTCATATAGTGGGGAATTGTAAATGAATTCTTCTGTCTCAATGGGTTTGAAACAGAAATGAAGCCTTCACAGTTCAATGAAGTGGAAAGTCTTTCATCAGAAGAAAATCAGCCACAGAATTCGATGGCAAAGGCCTCATACATTACAAAACAGTTGTTTGCAATTAAGGCCAGGAGTAAGATGTGCATGATTCTGTCATGTTTCTTTTTGTCTATCTAATCAGCCTGAGGCATAACATCAGAAGGCTTGAAGTAACATTGTTTCCTTGTCACATCCTATGTTTTCCTGTGTATTATGTGTACATTATATGTACTGTATCAAAGGACTGCAATCTGTTCAAAATATAGATGTTACATATCCTGATCAATAACCAGGACATTTTCAAAGAAACATTAACCTTCTAAAATAGTGACCACTGCTGCTGAGGGGAGATTATTTTGGAAGATGTTAAGGAATCATGTAGGAATCACAAGGACATCAGCGGAGTTAAATTCCTTGGACCACAAACTTTCCCTGTGGTCACAGTGACAAAGACTGTGACTATGACTGTGCTGATGTTTTTATTTCTGTCTCACAAGACACACATTGCAGGGAGAGTTGTAGATCACTGTGCACCATGAGAGAGAACTTTGAAAGCTGAATGGAGTCAAAGCTGAACTGAAAGTAAAGTAGACATAAACTAAAAAGAGTCTGGTATCTTGGTCACCATCAGCTCCTAAAGTCATGCCATGCTGCTACCAATTTTAATAGGAATCTCAGAACAGCACGTAATATTATTCACCATATGCTAAGCACGGTGCAGCAGATGGATGATGGCATTCTAGTCTTTTCTGTGCTTTCTTTGCACTTGTCAATTCAAGCCCTGGGAAAAAGGCTGGTATCCAGATTGATAACACATGGATGTGCTCTAAGGGCTTGACTCTTTCATCAGTGCACTACTGCAGAAAGGACTGAAAATTCTTTCTCTACAAATGTAAATGCAGTTAAGGATAACTGGTAGTTCTGATGATGGCTTATTATGTCTGTCTCAAAGTTGTCAGAAGATAAATCAATCTTTAAAGAATAGATTAGCCAGAGCTGATCAGCTGGTAGAAGAGTACTGTGGAATACCACATGTAAAGTATGTCCACAAAGAAACTCATAAACAAAGAAAGAAACAACTTATAGGTAGTGAAGATGGTTAGCGTGGGCACGTCCTTGTTTCAGCAAAACACATGAGCCTTCAGTAACAAAATTAAGTCTTTATAATGCAATCTGAGACCCACTAGGCCTATATTATTAAGTTTTAAATTGCTTTTTTCTCCTCTGTGAAGTAAATGTTACATAATAAACTCTAAATGAAATAGAAGACTAACAGCAATGTAGCCAAGTAGCCACTTCTTGTTTTGGAACTGATGAGCACAATAGCAAAAAATGTCTGAGATTACTATTAAAATCACTTTAAATAATTTACCTGAAGTCCTTTTCTCTGCAAATAAGCTCTTTCAAAAGTAAAATTTATCATTATTTATTCTGTTTTTCTACAGTCTTTTACAAATCTGAGGACCAAGTCTGCTCAGGGATCTTCAATAAGTATAAAGTAGCATGGCAAATATTTTTTCAAGAAACTAATGAGACAATCCATAGCATTTTCAAAGTGAGTTAGGAAGGAAGATAAAACTTCTATTACAATGCCATTATACTCATTATCAGATTTATCAGATTTTTTTTTTACCCATATTTCACTTATTCATTTTGCACAACTATTCTTGCAAACTGATAAGAGGGCTTCGAGGACGTTTTGGGAACACCCTTCCAGTGGATTCAAGAGGTTTCTGTATAAGTACATAGAAGAGGAAGGCACTCAGTTCTTCCGCTAATCTGAAGACCATCTGAAGACCATCTTCTCCCACTGAAGACTGCTAACCACTGCAGCATGGAAATGCCTTCATATTTTCTTTGTCTTAATGTCCTTCCTGAAGCATTAGTTATTGGTCACTTCTAGTGACAGATACTGGTTTGGAAAGCCCTTTGCTCTGACCCAGTTCAGTTTTAATGACATTACTCCTCTTTTTAAACAGGTTATTCTTCTCCCTGTGTAATGAATTGAAGCATTCCACATGGCAGGGGTAGGTAAGCATGAGAGTCTGTGCAAAGGAGTGGCAAAGAGCACATTGTATGAAGAGGAGATTGGGACCTTGACAGGCATTTGCTGGGTGGACTAAAACTTCAATGAGATTGTAGACTCCTTCTACACACCTAGTTTCTAAAGTTATTTTTACACAGGAAAGAAATAGCATGCCACGGCTAGGTAGTGGGTTTAAAATGCTGCACAAAGCCCACCGGGTTGACTGGAACCAGCACCCTTCGGCGCTGCCCCCTGCTCCTCTTCCCAGGAGTACAGCGGCAGTAAGTGCAGGGGCGCTGGAGCTGCGATCTCACACCTCGTGGTGTAAGCACGACAGAGACAAAGAGATGGCACGGAGGGGCCTCTCCCGTACAGCAGTCCGAGTTTATCGCGAACACGTACAGGAGAAAAAAAGGCCCACATCTGAACTTGCACAGCACTTTTAAAATCCAGGAAACAGAGGCAGAACTCTGACTCAAGCCAATCACTGAGAGGACGGGCGGGACACGGTTTGACTGACAGGTCGCCAGCCCAATGCGACTGCTGTCCGCAGGCACATCACTCCGGGGCCGGCTGGCCCTGGGTGTGCATGGGAACAGTAGGTTTCCCTGCTGCCGTGCCGGCACATCACTCCGGGGCCGGCTCAGAGCCGAGGGGCAGGCACTCCAGCTGTCCCGGCCTGACCTGTGCTGTCTCAGCGAACTGCAACAATAGCATTTATCCTATTTTAAACTAAAGCAAAGATACCACTCCCTATAACATTCAACTCCTGACTTCTTAATGAAGAAACGTCATTTGTGAACTTCCTGGCCTCTGTAGTCTTCTTTACTAAACCTAGCAGCAGGGATTTGTAGGTCATTAACAAAAGGTGTCTCCAATCAGAGGCTTCCAGTAAGTTGCACAGGCTTCCAATAAGAGATAGGTCAGCTAGTCACAGAGTAAATATGTGTCCTGTAGTGCTTCTGTAGCTTGGATCTGAACAGTGGCTGGACTGGATTGTGACAATGGCCTTGGCTTTCTATGTGGTCTCTGCAACACTGAACCAATGGGCAGCACTTAATAAGAACTAAATGGTATAGAGAGATCTTTACAGGATCACAGCATAGTTGAGGTCGGAAGGAAAGTCCAACTCCCTTGCTCAAGCAGGGATACCCAGAGCCAGTTGCCCAGGACAGTGTGCAGATGTTTTTTGGATAACTCCAAAACTGATGGAAAATCAGCAACCTCTCTGGGCAACCCATGTCAGTGCTTAGTCACCCTCACAGTAAAAAAGTGTAAACTGATGTTCAGATGGTGCTCATATGTTTTAAGTTTGAGGCCATTGCCTCTTAAAATCTTGGGCTACTATAATGAAACTTGTTGTTAAAAATGGTGTTTCTCTTGTATTCTTAGACTTTATGGCAAAAAATTAAAAATCCATTAAAATACGGTATATGCATTTCCCTCATATCTATTCTGCTTTTTTGAAGAAAATGCAGTATAGTGCATTAATGGTAAATAAATCTCTGATCTCCAAATGTCAGTCCTTTATTTCCCTATTTACTGATTTCTGAAAATACAATTTCAAATTAATCTCTGATAATCCTTTATGCTGCAAATTTTTGTTCTGTGTAGTTTAAACAGGAGCTGGGACAATCTGATAAATATGTACAGAAATACTAGCATTTTTAATCCAAACATTTACCAGAGCTGTGAGTTTGTAGTTTTAGAGTACAGAAAATGTGAAAGGTGCAAAGTCTATAGAGAACTTAAATGCAATAAGTTAACAGCTGCGACTTCAGATAGCTGGGCATCACTCTGCAATCATAATCTCAAACTAAGAATGCTCTTCCCAGTCTGAACACTCATGATCAATTTGAATAGAAATGATTCACTCAGAATTTGAGAAGCAAAGCAAAGAGGCTGAAGTGAATTATTCACAGATTGCTCCTGAAGAGGTAAATACCATAAGGTCAGAACATCACAAACCAGTTATGAACACTGCAGCAAAATCCCCATTAACCTAGGTGTATGCTTTGAGTGAAGTGTTGTATCTATGTACTAAGAACCAGTTTTGAATTTATCTCTTCACTGGATTATGTCAGATAGACTTGACAACATTGCATTGAAGGCTCAAAGTGAATCAGTCCCCTGCCCTTTTAGCCTTCTTAATGTACATTGCAATGCCTCTGAAAACTCTTTCTTCCCTTGCTATTCCTGACTATTCTTCTGTGCATTTTTGAACCAGATTTGTCTAAGCTATAGCCTAAATTTATACACGTCTCTCCAAAATTGCAAATGATAAACTGGAGCTAAGCCAGCTGACTTTAACAGAAATGTGCGTAGTCGTGCCTGGTAGATCGCAGTCTCTGTGACTCTTCTGATCAATGCAGGGAGATATTAATTTCAAATACATATTTCATGCTTGGAGGTAACTTTGACTTGATTTGTTCCTTTCGTTGAAAATACATACATTGAATATAGTCCTTCATTCAGATTTTAGCCAGGACTATATGAAGTATCACCCAAACAATCACCCAAAACTGTCTGGAACCTTTCTGCCTGAATGCAGACCATGCAAAGGTTAAATTGGATGAAAACTCCCTGTTGAACACTATTAGATAAGTCACGTATCTCAGTCTTTTTGTCTGGAAGTAGGCAAGATAAATGGCTCCCATACAGGAAAACAGTGAGTTCTACTGTAGCTACTGCAGAGAATTTCACATACGCTCTGCCGTGTTGTGTAGGCAAGGTTCCGATGCAGCATGAAGCAAGCACATATTGCTCAGACTGCTAGCACATATGATTAAATATACAGTAAGACAACCAGCAATCTCTCACAAGACTTTTAAAAACCACTTATTTAGAAATACTAATGCTTCCAAATCACTGAACAAAATAACCCACAGGGAACACTTGATCTTATCATAATCTGAACTACCAACCACTCTGCTACTGTAGCTCAGAATATTCAGATATTCTGGATACCTTCCAAAATCTGTGTCCCCATCGATCATCAGATGGTGTTATAAAGCAGTTGGGATGTTTTTTTGATTTTACCTCTTTCTTTTTTTCATGTTTTAAAAGACTTTTTCATTTGCTTTTATTGTTCTGCTTATGAATCTTTAAGAGCCATACAATGTATAATGCATGAAAATATTAATTTCCAGAACCAATTTCTTGTCACTTATTGAAAGGAAACATGAGCTATACATTTATCCGAGTAATAACAATACTGTGGTTAATTTCTTTGGAGCAGGTGCATACATTACCAAAAGAAAGTGGAGGAATCACAACTGTTTTCTTTGACTTCTGAAGCATCACTAGTTTTTGATGATGAAATGTCACAACCCTTCTTCTAATTTTGTTTGTCTCTCTGTTATTTTGGTTTTAATGAGGGCTCTGCATTTTGATGTACCTGGTTACAGCAGGCTTTTACAGTCATGCTTTAACCTCATGGGCTACTGCAACTGAATTCATTTTATCAAAATGCCACAACAGAACATCAACAATATTCTTTGAGGTGAGCATTACACCAGATTCCTAGGTGAATAAGCTTTTTAATAAACTCTACTTAGCTACAGGTATCAATTTTCTCAACTGTCTAGAAACCAGGTTTATCTGTGCAAATCTCTCTCACACACACACATATGATCTGTCTAAGGAAAGGGACCACACTGATATACATCAAGCAAAGGTGAAAAGCTGTTGCACATATAGGTAATTTTAATCCATTCCATTTTTAAATACCACAATAAATTTAATTTTCACAATAAATTAAATACCCATATTCAGTTTACAAAATAGAATTACTTAGTGTGAAACCAGTATTTACAAACATTGTACACTATGTACACCATGTTTAGCTTTGTCGACACACAAGTATAGAAGAAAAAATTATTCGACCTTTTTTCGACACATGATTGACATGCTACAAGTGACACTAGGGTCCATACAATAAAACAATAGTGCAAACTCACCACAGGAATTCTAAAACAATGTAGTTTGAATGAGATAAGATATTAATTTAAAATAATAAGAAAATAGTACTATTCACTCTCATTGTAAAAATTCAGCACTGTGTTTAAAGTGTCAGTATTCCTTTAGCAATACACATACCAAATATAGCCTCAAGATTATGCTTTGTCACAGCTTTACAGACTTTTGACAAGAATTTTTATGGCATAAAATAATGTTCTGCTTAGATCAATAAGTATGTCACATAAACACTTCACTAAGCGAGAGGAACACTGACCCTTTTAACCATGTCTGACTTTGTTTCCCTAAATACCTCCTTTCCCTTCATTATTATATCTTAAAAGATGCAACTATATTGACAGTAAATTTATGTTAGTTACTACTCTGTAGAAAAAATCGATCCCACCATATATTTGGTCACACACTGCATTATGTACACTTATGCATGAAAAAAAGTTACTTTGCTAGCTGTGTCTATGAAAAGTGCATATTTTAGCAGAGACATTTCTTGCGTGTCTCAGGTGCAACAGAATGTGTTATATGAAGTTTAGTTTAGGGCCAGTTAAATGTCCTCCCAGTGATCTGGTAAAATTTTTGATTAAAAGGATGGAAGAATTTGCGCAATTTGGTAATGACAGAGGTATCCACCTCTGGATGGATGCGTCCCTTGCTACCCGCCAGGCACTTGTTAAAGACAATGTTAAATCGCAAGCAGTAAAACCCTCTGGTGACATTGAAGTATAAATTGTACTGACTTATCCTTGGAGGAAGATTTAGGAACTTCTCAACCAGCTGGAGTTCTGGCAGTGGTTCTGTGATGAGCCGGTCTCCGTCCACAATATGAAATTGTTCAATTGGGAAGTATTTTAACCACCTCTCCAGATGTTTTGTGTAGATGCTGGTTCTCACTGCCTTATACTTAGTGTTCACTTCGCAGGTATTAGGATCAATAGCCAGCTTCTCAAATTTGTAGTAAGTTTTGTTCTTTCTTTCCTTGCCTTCCAGCACCTGAGTGTAATCAGAAATAGCTCTTGTGGTAGGTTCCCTGACAATGATCAATAATTTGATAGATGAGTTCATTTTGTAAATCCTTTCAGGTACTTCCTCAGTGATAAAATATGCGGGGCTTTTCTCAATTGTTATTTGATGAGGGTAAGAAAAAGGCATTTTTTTCCGGTACCACTCAATTCCCTTGGCATAGTTTTCATCATTGTCAAAGAAATGAATCTCTTGAGAAGCTTTGACCACTGCAGGATGAAGGTTCAGCATCTCCAGCAGTGCTCGGGTGCCTCCTTTCCGCACTCCAATGATAATGGCCTTGGGAAGCTGCTGAACCAGATTGTGCAGTCGAATTTGTTCCTTGGTGGCATTGCCCTTTCGAAATTCATGGAGCAGACCTCGCTTGAACTGCAGAGCTCGCAAGGGGATTTCGTCCTGGCTGCGGGGTCCAAAACGACCATCGATGGGGCAGAGGGGCTGCAGTCTGCAATTGAAATAAGAGGTATTTGTGAAAAGAGAATATCTCTCTAGACAAGTTTTATGTATAAGGGAATCATGCTCTTGGAAGCCTTTCAAATAAAATGTAATGTGCTCATCTTTCAACTTTCATTTTATTCTGCCAGTGATTAAATAGTTTACAGTTTTTAGAATTATTTAATCTGGTATTTTGTTCTGATTTAGCTGGGTAACTTAACTCCACCCTCCTGCTCTTTGCTAGCATAAGAACTCTCATTACTGTTCTTGGGTCTTATTGAACCTCAGCTAGCCTTCTGCATTCCTGATTGTTTTGTGATTGATTTGGCAGTGTTTAAAGCATTCTAAGATGAATTATAATTAGTCATTTGATCTGAAAATCCCATTCATTTAAGTCATATCTTTCCCACATCATTTAAGTCACCTCTTTCCCACACTTTTCCTATTCTAGCCTCAGTTCTTTCCTGTGCTTTCTACTGTGTTGATCCAGAGTTGGCCTTTTCAGTGAAGAGGAGAAAAGAGATGAAAAACAGCTTTCTAGGCATCACTTTTCAATATTTCTCCTCCTCTTTAGAAGATGCCCAGTGTTTTCTCTGCCAATTAGAATCAGAAAATCCAAGGTTCTGAATCAGACATGATTAGCAAGGCACAAAAAGAACAGCAAGAAAATTTTTTGAAAATGAGTTTATTACAATTATTTTCTTATAATAACCTTTGTATCCTCCCCCTGAACTTTATTTTGTGCCTTATTACTTCTTTGTTTGCGCCTGCATTTTTGTGCTATTCTTTTATATTCAACTACAATTATTTCCCCTCTTTTCCATTTCTCAAATGCTTCCTTCTTGTATCTGATGTCAGTGAATCCAAGAAATGATTCAGTAAGAAAAATGTTAAAATTTTGCTACTACAGAACCTTGAATAAACTCTCATCTCCACTCTCAAATCAGTGCTTCAGACATTTTACAGGCCAGTATTTCACTGAAGATTAACTGGTGTGTAGAGAGAGCTTCCAAGGTCCTACAAAAAATATTATTACTAATTTTGTGGAGCCATGCTCTCCAAAATTAAGGATATGTAAGAACAAAGGTTGCCTAGGCAATTTTAGTGTGAGCTTGCTGTGCACATATATTATGATACCGTTCTTAAATTACATGGCCACATGCTATTATTTTTCACAGGGCCCCTGCCTTAGCCAGCATACCAGATGGGCAATGCTCATTAATAGCTGTTTAGGTATTCAGTATTTATTCTGGTTTCTCAGCATGTGGTCCCTCACTCGTTTACTATATATTATTCAAACCTTGCTTTCAGGACATAATTATGTATTTCTTTATGTTTTTTCCATCCATCACTGCTTGTTGGGGTCTCTTATTTGACGCTGATTCTAGGACAATGGATGGTTGGGACAAAGTAAGTTTGATCCCCCTGGCTGACCAGCTAGCTGTTTTCTTGATTATCCAGATGCTGAGAGATATGAACTGTTCTGGCAGAGCTGAAGAAACAATCCATGTGACATTGCTGACTTTACATGAGCTCTAACTAAGTCCTCCAGACTAATTAGAAATTTTGATGAGAAGTGAGTTCCTGTTACTTCTTTCCTCAAGTTTTTAATTTCTTCGATTCCTTTGCTCTCTGCCACCTACTGAATAAGCCTGATGTGGTGGCAAAGACTGAATCATTGAAATGCTGATGCAAACCTGCTCATATTGGCAAAAAAAAGGGAAGAAATTTCTTAACAATGCTACTATTCGGTCAGATTGTGGTGTGGCTGGTGAGAGTCTTTCTGCATCAGTGAGGTGGCAGTTAAAAGCATAAGAAACAGAAGCTGCAATTGCTATCTCTGTTCTCTTCCCTCTCCTTCTGTGTATTTGTTATTTGTTTTCAAGCAAAGAGGATTCCACAACAGCAGTTCCAGACCCATCTCAACTAATTTTATCTCTTGCTCAAAAAGACAGCTAGCACTGCCTTCAGTGTAACACAACAGCTTGTCAAACAGGGTGGTTTCCTTTAAAAGTAAATAAATACTCGAGATATTCTCTAGCCTAAGGGAAAAAGATCGGATGTTGTTAAAAGTCCTTCCTCAGCACTTTACATTTCAGGTTTTTTGTACTCTGTACCCCTTCTTCTACTCTCTGTAAACAATAAAAAAGTAACTTTTAAAAGATCTTGGCAGTGGTGGCAAAAGGCAGATCTTGGTAGTTTAATCCTAGATGTAACTATTTACTCATGTTGCAACATACTAATATTCTTGATTCTCCGAGTAATTTTCCCATTAAATAACAGTTCTTGGCTAAGGAAGAATATATGGCGTTTATTATATCACTGAGTTGTTCTCCGAAACAGGCAATTTCTCAAGCTGCCACAGTAAAACTCCACAATTATTTTTCTTGAGAAAACCCATCATAAAGCAATCTCTGGAAACTGTATCTCTGAAAAATTTCAAAAAGTTGAACTCAGTCTGGGCAATCTTAATGAGCTGTCTCTCCTGATCCAGAATATTTGCTAATATTCTTCCAACGAAGGTGTCATAGCAGCAAAATATTATAAGCTTGGTTCGAGCAGGAGTAGTTTGTAGCACAGAAATCAGGTGTGGAGGCGCCTGGTACTGCCAGTCAGGGAGTCAGATACTTCAAAGACTGATCCAGGTATTCTCAAAATAGCCAGGCACAGAATCTTTTTGAGCTTCCACATATGAAACAGTTCCAAGCACTTAGGAGCTGAAGGAAGGTGGCCTCCCCTGGAGGGAAATGCTCAGCTTATCAGACTTTGTGAGTCAATGAATCAGATAAGCTAGTGGCAATTTCCCTTCAGGCCTCAGAAAACTCGAGACACTGCCATTGAAGAGCCTAACCTGAGGCTATTAAACATGAGCTATCTCCAGCTCTCTTGTTCAAATTAGATCAGCATAAATTAAGCATAAATGAATCTAGATTTCTTACTGAACAATTAGTTATTCCAAAGCCTGTTGAAGCTACTCAGCATCCTTTTACTGAGAGATTCAACAGTGATGAGGCAGAAGAACATTTCTAGTTAATTCATGTGTGTCTCATTCTTTCTAGTACTTCTTTCTCTCCGTATTTCATAACAAGTCTGTACACAGGACTGTTTTTTAGCAGTGTGATATTCTTCACACTGGGAAATGCAAGAGAACAAAAGTGAACTTTACTGCCATTGGCAACACTATGTATGAAACCAGTGGAATTCACTGCCACAGGAGGTCAGCGAGTCAAATACTGTGGTGAGATAATTTTACAGCCTTCAGTAAATTCTGTAGATGTGCGAGCATAGATAATAGCAGAAGGTTAATTAGATTTCATGCCTCTGGACATAAAATATACTTTTGCAGGGACCAGTAAGGATTTCTGCCTCCATTTACGGAATCACATTACTCTCAATGAAGTTTCTACCTCTGAAAGTTTCTACCTCTGAAGCATTGGAGATGTTCTGACCATTAGGGGAAAGAAGATATAAGTTATGGGTCTTAATTTTGAATGCACTTGCTCCTAGCTGAGTGTGTGGTCTCCTTCTTCTTCTAGAGTGGATTTAAAGGGCTGAAGAAGGCATCCAGTGACTTAAGATGGAGCTCATCATTACCTAGCAATGGACATTAGGCAGCTAGGTTTTCACTTTCTATGTACTGCATAATCACACAGCATTGTGTTGCAATTTTGAAATCAACTAACTTGTTCCATCATTTAAAAGAAGGACACTAATATGGCATTAACACTTGTGAAGTGCCTACCAGCTTCTGGAAATAATTCTTTTGAAACAGCTGGGTGGGGTTTTTTTGTATGTTTGTTTGGTTTTGTTTGTTTGGTTTGGTTTGTTTCTGTTTTTTGTTTGTTTGTTTGTTTTTAATGTATTGTGCCTACCAGAGCAATCCCAGGCCATTTCAAAGCTGAGAGAAACAGCAGTGTCAGTGCAGGTAGTACTACTGTTACACTGTCAATAACCAGTCAAAACTCAGTCTGGTGATTTCTCTGCTGCATTTTCTACTACTCTCCAGGAAATCATTTGCAGAGAAAACCCACTTATTTAGCACATTCAGCTACAGAAAATACCAGCTAATTAACATAGTTAAAATTCTCAGACCCTGAAGCAATCTTTCAGATGAAATAGTATTCAAAACTTGACGAGCTGCTCTGCAGGCTCATACTTAATTTTAACTACCACTGTAGCACATTAATTGCTTGCTTACAAATTTAGAAAAGGAGATGTATAAATACATCATAACTGTTTTGCTGAAACTAGAGGTCAACACACAGATTCACACAGGCAAAATGAGCTACTGTAATGACATTTTTACTGGATGCTGGTTTATTTCTTCTCTGAAAACAAGTGTCAGTGTGCTCAGAATACAAATGGACAAACAGAAAAACTTTGACAGGGATGACCTGTGACTATTTTCCTATTCTCTTCTCCAAAGGGTTAGAAGAAATAATGACACCCATTACTAAAATAGGCAGTCTTTCTGTCTTTCTATACAGGAGTAGACACTAAAAAAAACCCAAACAAACAAACAAACAAACAAACAAACAAACAAACAAACAAACAAACAAACAAACAAACAAACAAACAAAAAAAACCCCAAACAAACCCCCCAAAGAATGAAAGAAATCAGACCCTTGAAGTAAAAACTCAGACAATCTTAGCCCATTCTAAATAAGAGAGCAGCTACTTAACGACTTACCTATCCAAACTCCCAACTCTGGCAACTAGATATAGGAGACTTCCAATAGCAAGGCTGCCTAGCACAAAGAGCTTCTGTCTCAGCAACGCCTGCTGTTTGAATAGCATGGCCCTCCATCAATCTTTAGGACTTCTTCAGTCTGCAGAGACAAGAACACATAAAACACTCATCAGAAAGCAATATGCAGGATTATGTTTAATCAGGTGTTGCAGCTGATTAAGCCACACTTGCAAAATCTTTGCAGAACTGCAAAATAAGTAGTTAAACTTCTTTTGTTCGCTACTGCTGTTCTGTCCCCCACAGCAATGTATCTGGGGTAGGGTGATAATTGTGGAAGTGACAGCTCAGCTACAGCCACCATTACAAGGGCTGTCTGATAGCCACATTTTGAGGCTTGACTGTAGAAGCTCGTATTGAAATAGTATCTCTTTTTTGGTAAACATGTTTAGATTTTAAACTTTTCAGAATCAGACTGACCTAGATTTCAACAGAACTTTAAATGCTCTGATGTCAAGTAAGGCAGCAGTAACCAGGAGTTAGGTTTGCAGGTCTTGTGTACACACCTTTACAGAGGCACGTTTACTGTGTCTCTGTGATTATCAGAGTGTACCCTGGAGAGAAATTTAAAAAATATGTCCTTATCTGTGCCAGCAAGTCCATGATGACAGACCTGAGAAGCAGGCAGCTAGCATGGGCACAATAACGATTTTTCAGCATCAGTTTATTCTATCAGCTGTCTCTGTGCTGGGTATCAGTTTGGTCCATTCTGTGGAGAACCTTTTAAACTCCTCATCTGCCTGACACCAGCCTTGACTGTCACCTCAGGACCTAATGGGACATGAACTGTCATCCTTGAAACAAACATGCCTATATCCCCAGATTTTAGCAATACCAAAGCATATACTTAAATTTCTTTTTCTGATGTGGTCCAGAGATCATCTAAAGTCCATAAATGAGCATTACTTCAAATACTTTATTTATGAGGTGGGCAGGAGTAAAAAGATGTGACCTTGTGCCGAGAGGATTCAACTGAATTTAACCAGGAGGTTCCCAGATAAGGTAGAAGGAACTGCTGAGTAAAACTGTTTGTCTTTATTCTGACTCTTCCTTGTGGAGAGCTGCCAGCCCCTGATGCTGGAGCCCTCTGCACTCCCTTGGAGGAAAGATGCCTGAGGGCCAAATCTCCCCAGAGATAAGAACTCTCCTAAAACTTACTGTGACCAAAAGGTTACCCCCAACATGCCTTGCTTCTATTATGGTAATAGTCCATATCCTGTTGGCTAACTGGTGTCCACCCTACTCCTGCCTTCCCTATATAAACCCCCCGTGAGTACCCCTGAGTCGGGGGAAAAGCCTGGCCTCTGGTTCCCTTCACAGGGATGGCTGAATAAAGCTTACCTGTGGAATTCACCACACAAGGCTCTCTCGTCTCTCTCCGTCCCCGGGCTTGCCCAGGTGGTCTCATTTGGGCTGATCTCACAAAGAGTTAAATCACTACGAGCTGAAACCACTTCTAGCCAAAGCGGCTACACTCTTTGAGACCACCTGTTGCTCCAGAGAAGTTGCAAAGGCCCCTGGAAAAGCTCTTCCCTTGGGGAACACATTCTCTAGGAAGGTCGCAACCCCGGTTAGCCCGTGGGCATCCCCCGGAAGCGACACTTCCTCAGACATTACTTTTTTGTTTTGGACTACAGATCTGTTTAGGAGACTCAGAGATGGATTCCTAATACATTCTTACACAAACTGAGGAGAAGGATCATCTCCTCCTTTCAGAGCACAGCCAAAGATGACATGGTTCTTCACTCTGTACCAGTCCTGGTTTTGTTGTAAATATACAGGAGAATGAAATTCAAATCCTTTCATTGGCTCAGGATAGGTAAAGCCATATCATCTACCTACCAAGTGAATGCTTTAATCACCAATTAAATCCTCTTGATAAAAAGATTATAAATATAAACTGTAATCAACTGAACTACTGGCCCAGAGTCTCACTCCCTCTCTAAGGGAAAGTTTACTGTATTATGGAGTAGTTTGAACAGAAATGTTTTTTCTGAATTTTGACTGGACTTATTTTGAACAACTTTTGATGCCAAGTTTCTTGTTTTTCTACAGCAAAGCTCATTTTGCAGCACATTTTCTTCTTTTCCAGCCTTAGGATTTACATCAAGTAAGACTGGGATAGATTTTTATAAGCATATAATTATATATAGAAGCAGAATGGTTGGTGAAAGGTTTGACTGGCTACTATTAAACAGAGCCTGCAAATGTTTCTTTGTCCTGCCCATGCTGCTAAATTTTTGGCCCAGAAAGTTCTCACAAGAATCCAGGATACAGTCTGGGAGATACTATAAGTTGGAGACCATTCCCAGTGGACATCATTAATTTAGCCTGCCTCAGTGCTGGCTGAGTTTAAAGGTACAGATGCAGGTCACTCCATACAGGTTTTCTTCGAAGGTAATGGAATAGCCATTCCAAAGCACATTTATTTTACTGCTATAGAGATAAACTGGATTCTAAATCCATTCCACCACCTCTTGGAAAAGAGCCATGCAACACTGAAGGTCTGAGTCTGACTTGGTCTCTAAAAAACTTCTGGTGCCATAATAATAATAGTAACTCCTTTTCAGCCAAGTCATGGCTCAGGACAACATCATACAGGATATGCCTAAAACTTAGCATACAGAATATACTGCTTTTTACATAGATAAAAGCAACTCTATAATAAGAATTCTTAGATAAGATCTTTATTGCAACAAGAATAATATAAAGCACAGAGTAAAAGGAGTTTGCAATGTAAATACAGACACAGAAGAAGTATTACCATCCTTTAAAAAATAGATGAGGAGCAGAGGTACATGGAGATTAAGTGATTTGCTCAAGGTCACAGAGAAAACCTGTAGTACCATTGAGGTTCAGTCTGAAGGAATTCCTTTCTAGTGCTTTAGCAATATAAACTTTTGCCTTTTTGTAATATACTTTTTCTTCATAGAAATTATGTATAAATGAGGAACTGTGTACATTGAGCAAGGCAGAAAACATGTACCTAAAGCTTAACTATTAAGAAAAATGCAGATACTGTATCTCTATATATTGATATGTTACTGTTAATTGGTCTTTTAACTATTTAATTAAAAAGGATGAAAGAGAAGGACATGATGATGATGATGATAAATTTTCATAAGTTCCCTGTTTTAAATCTTTCAGTGCTGCTCTCTCTAAATGTAAGTTTCACTTCATTGCTACAACAATTGGTTCTGAACTTCATCTCTCAGAAAACATATACATATACAGCCCTCTGTATGTGAAACTGAAGTGCTTTCCATGTTTTCTCCCTTATACAGGCTCTTGGATCCTAGTTTATTCTTGCCTACAAGACTCACTGAGGCTGTGGAGATCATTAGGCCACAATGAAATCAAATAAATGACAAGCTGTTTCCTGAAATTGATTCATCAAGGTCTCATGACCTCTATATTAATGTTTGAAATAAGAGTCAATGCAAAAAACCTGAACAAACCAAAAGGCATAAACCAAACACAAACCAACCAAATCAACCAACCAAAAAAAAAGCCCAAATCCAAACTATTTCCAGCTCTATGTTTGCATGTACCTAAGTACAGAAAACTTTTCCCCAGAATGGCAAGTACTAAGCAAGCACTAGGAATGTGAATATAACATTATTTATTTGTTTGTGTCATTTTTGTTATCACTTTTAGCATCTAATTTAAAGGCCATGGAAAGAGTCGTCTCAATAAAACTTTCTCTAGATGCCAGTTTTTTCCTGAAAAAATGGTAGAGGAATAATATCTCAAGTTCAGGAAAGGCTACATCTTGTAATGGATGTACTGAGATATCTCTATGTGCCAGAGGAGAGGACTGAAAAAGCATTTCTATTTAAGATGCAGCGTTAATACAACCAGAATGTGATTAAGGTGAAGGTCCCTAAGGCAAAAATGTTGCTGGAGACCAACATGGCAACACTTAAATAAAATGGAAAGAAGAAACGAAAAGGAAGAAGTTAAAATTCTGGCACATAGGTGCACAAAGTTTTCTATAAAGAACACCTACTTTTAAACTTAACAAGAAGCTGGAAGGCAAACTAAAATGTAATCCAAAGTGACAAAATTTTTAGCACTTATTTGAGGTAAATAAGGGTGTTTTAAAAAAAATTGGCTCTCTTTTAGGGACAAGAGCTGAGCTGTCACAAAAGCTACTGACCAGTAGTAGGATGTTTGGGAAAGCCTCAGGCAGAACTGTCCCAGTAGCTGAATGCTGAATGTGGAACCTCCCACCAAAAGAGATGACAGTACACTGTTGTACAGATCCAGTGGGCTTACATCAAAAATATCTGTCTTGAACAATTTGGTTAAATATGCATACAAGAGAGTCCATTCCTGGCTATCCAAGAGAGTCACAATGCACAAGAAGCAACACAAAGAATTCCCAATGTGGAATGCGTGATTTCTAGAAAAGACAGTGCATGCAACATCACATTTATTTGAAAAAAAAAGGGATTTGTAAATTACATGTAAATTAAATGTAAAATGTGCTTTGTGATTTCAGATGTATGTCTGATCTGAATTGTTAGATTGACAAGGTACAGCGAAATAAAGTAACACTAGAAAGTAGCCTTAGCAGTGTATTGATGTGAATACCTCCTGTAACCCTTTCCCCTACCTTCCCACCCTTGCTGGTGAGAGGAGTAGGGTTATTGAGAGAATTGTCAAGAGAAAATGATACAACTTTGTAGAACTCTGATGATAATACCATTTCACAAAGAGATGGAGTGTTCCTGACAAGATGAAGGAATCATGAATAAAGGGAGATAGTGAGTGTGGACAAATGATGCAAATTTTTTTGTGAGCTCTTGTAGAAGTTAGTTTTTGGTTCAAGTTAAGTCAAGGTCAAATGAGTAGGAGAAAACAGGAAAAAAGGCATATTAATAATATTTGCATTACTGATAAAAATCTGAATTTCATAACATCACAAATTGTGCAGAAGCACAGGAAAGAGAATAGGCTGCTATAATCACTTATTCCAAATTAAAAAGACAATGAAACAGGAATATCACCAGGAACTTGTTTGAAAATGATCAAAGGGAAGTGTTTGGACACATGGAGCAGAGATGAGAAGATGCTATAGATAAATGAATATCATGTTGTTGATTATGGATGGAAGTACAAGAAACAACAACAACATACATTCCTTTGGCAAACAGGCTGAAGAGATGCATCCTGATAAAATAATGTGGTTAACCAAAATGAAGTACAAACCAAAGGCAAATATGCACAAAAATAGGCTGGGAAAAATGATAAATAGGTAGTTTTTATTAGTAGAATTTATTGTTTGATGGTTTTGGTTTTTTTTTTTTTTTATTTTTCACGCCAGCAGGGGTCATCTGTTGACCAACAAATATTTGTTGTCATACACTGCAGAAAGATCTTTGAGTTTATGTGGGATTTAAACACAGTGACAGAAAACAAGTCAGGGAACTTACAACTTGGCACATTTGCATTATGTTTCTTGAATGTTAACTACAGTTTCTTCCATTTTTGACTGTCACTAAAATTCATACAAATCAAGCACTTAGACTTTTCCTGGGGTAGGAAATCACATGGTATTTGGGAAAGGAGGGAATTTATCGAATTGTGTGCATTCTCATCAGCTCATGATCTTAGTCATGGTCTGCCTGGAATAGCCAGTCATGCTACTGCTCCTGCTCCTCCTCCAGGTCATTCCCTCTGTTCTGTCTCACCGCTGAAGAAAGTCTGGGCTAGTGGCAAGGAAAAGAGACAGTGCTGCAGTACTTTTTCCCCAGTAGCCTTCGCTTCTGTAGCTTCTTAATTGCAGCTGTACTACTGCATCACGTGAAATCTATTGAAGAACTAGAATAATCATGATAAAGCAGAACATGATTTTTCGTTAGAGAGAAGATTTTTAATTCCTAATAGCATTGAATAGTCAAAAGATAACAAAATTCTTACTTTTCTTGACACAGTAAAATGAAATGGATAATGGGAACTGAAAGATTTGAAAATACCACATTTTTTAGGGAATGGTAAGGTGCTGACCCTGCAGAAAAGGAACTTGGATTTAAAAAAAATAATTTCTTAATGGTTCATATTTCAATACAAAAAGAATATGAATTCTTATGAATAATTACAGTTCTCATTTTTTTCTCTATAGCATAAGACTGTGATGGGATGAAATAAGGTTAGTTCACACTTGCTCAATTCAGGTTTCAAAGGAAGAAAAAAGGAAATATTCTTATAACATGGAACAAGTTCACAGATTCATGTGAGACTCCCTGTGTACTAGACATGTCCTTTTCTCCTCATGACTCATATTGACTGAAAGAGTAGAGAAGAAAATATCAGCAAATCTGAAGGAATATAATAAATAATGCGGATAAACTCCAACATAAAGATTTCCTATGGTGTTATGTCACAACAGTGACAATAACCTAAAAGTACCCTTTTTTTCTTGGCTGCTATTGTAGAGTTCTGAGATTTAGGTCTGCCTTTAAGCTGCCCTTGAAGCCAGTTCTCTGTGTAAAGAAGTGGTAAAACCCTTTCTCCAGAAAGGCTGATACCACCCACAACATCAGCATCTGTATGTGGATACTAGATAAGAAAACATATGTTCATTTCTCAGAAGTTAGCACACTATCAGTGCTGAAAGAGCATTTGTGACTCATAATCCCCCTTCGGTGCTGGCTTGGGTCGTATAGCCAGATATCTGTGTTCTCTCCAGCCTACAAAGAGTGGTAATGATTATTTATTTAGTCCACTGCCCACAGGACATTTCACTCCAGACACACGGAAGACTCATCTACCCACAATTGTACTATCTCTAGGAAGCTGCTCTGTCAAGTGACAACAGTACAGAAGGCCATAACCAGCTCTTTATCACATTCCTTCTCAGCCTGACCCTTTCTTTTTTTTTTTGCATCTCACTGAAAGACATTGAGCAATATGGTGTTGGGAAGAGAGAAGCAACTCAAAAGCTTGTTATTGACTTTGTGGTGCCCTGTGCCAAACAGATCTGCTGCCAGATTGTCAAAGTAGTTAGGAATCTCAGGCGTTTTGATGCCCTTGAGGTCTCAGACACATCTGCTTAGGAAAACTGCCTTATTGCATCTGAGCCGGCGAGGCAGGCGGCCCCATTCTGCTGAATGATGGCTAGGTTGCCATGATCCATGCTTAGCTACAGTGCTCCAGGAACATTTCCAAGCACATAGATCTTAATAGGACTTCATTAGTCCAAAATACAGATGCCTGTCTCCTTGCCAGAATCCTGAGTATATTACCCTGCATTGCTCTTCATGGAGCACAAGATTAATCTGATAGGGTTGGGCCTTTTCTGCAGATTAATGGTATTTCCCCAGCTACTTCCCTCCTTTTATTTTGAAATGATCACCTTCCTTTTCTTCTCCATTTCTCAGGAATAGTGGAGCTGATGACACCAAGACAGAAAACCTGTGTAAATGCAATTCTGGTTGTAGAGAGATTATAACAGATACTAATTCCATAGTCTTCAGAAGAAAATACCAGCCTCATTTGTTCAAGCTGGAACTACAACAACTGCAACCAAAACCAGCAATGATCTAGGAAGAAAGGAAGTTGAGGAATGAAGTGAAGTGAAGTGGAAGAGAGGGAGGCAATGACTGAAAAAGTCAAAAGAGAAATCATAAAGGGAGGCAAATATCAGTATCATGTTAGGAATAAGAGGTTTGTTTTTCAGCTCTAGGAAAGACTTTGACAAGAATATTATGAGTCCTCCAAGAGAAAGGCTAGACAGGTATATCCAGGCCTTTCTTTTGCCCTTCATTTAGAGTCCAGTCTTTGTCATGAACAGTTTCACTGCATTGAGCAGGGTATGAAGGCAGAGAGATATTGCTTAACATGATTCAGTGTGAAATAAAATTACCTTTTTACACATACTAGTAATTTTGAAGTGTTCTTTTCCACTACTTAGAATCATGTTCACAGACTACTGCTACTTTTTTTTTTTTCTTGAAAAAAGTTATTCTTTTGCAAATAATACCATATCTGGAATAAGACATGTGAAAGGCTGTTTGAAGGTTCCTTAATTAATTTGAACTGGCAGACAATTTAAGTTAAACTTGTCTCAGCTATTAGGCAAAATCTATAGGGCCTTCTGCAGCTCCTTGCAGCTCTATTTTCTGTGACTTCCCTTTAGAAAAGAAGCAAAACTGAATTAAATTCAAAACATTACTAGGAGTCAAAAGCACTGATGGGAAAACTAACAGTAAAAACTTTACTGAGCTGAAAATACATTTTGCTGGTACACTGCATTTACAGTAAAACCCATCTGAGTAGATTTTTGCTCCTGGCTTTTTCTCCACAGTGAGAAAAAATACCAATGTATGAGACAACATCGCCCATCCTACTGTGCAGCGCTCTCTTGCCCACCTATATATCTTTACGTAGTACACTTGCTCATCTCTTTTCTCTTATCCAGACTCATATTCTGGACTACCCCATTGCTGATGAACAGACATCACACTGTTTAATACAGAACACCTGCATTTGTTCTGATCAGTAGCACCTCTGTCTTTTACTCACACCCTTAATCTGAAAGATAATCAGTTCAGATTGCTCTTTGTAACCTCATATGAAAGCTAAATGTCATAACTTTTGTGCATAAATCTTCCAAAGAGTCAGTCTGTTACATACCTATATAAGTCTAAAATTTTCCCTTGTGTTCCCTTCACCATTTTTTCCAACTACTGCAGTGGTCATTTCTCTGGCCTTGCCAAATATAACTGTGCTTCATTCACATCCATTCTGAACCATGCTGCAAAGGGCATTCTTCCAGTTCATCTCTCTTAAAACACCACTTCTGACTAGGCACATTTTTACTGCCTTTCCATTTTCTCTGTCATACCTTTATGTGTGTTTCTGTGTCTGGATATTCCATGGGGTTTCTGGTGGGAGAACAGGGTGAAACACAGTTTAGAAGCTTGTCCACAAAGACCATTTAGTTATTTTTCAGAATGCAAAGCCTCAGTGCTTCCCCAGTAAGTCCTGACCACAACACTTCCCTTAGAAGTGCTGCCTATTTTAATGTAGAATCTAAGTGAAAACATTAACAACGGTTTAGACAGGAACTTGTTACAGTGCCTCAGTGAGAGAGGAAGACCTATTAACAGCTTTCTCTGAAAATGAAGGAGCTGGGATTTTCTGCTGTGCATGTGTTCTAAGGGCCAATATTACACTACTATATTGACCTGAGTGACAACTCATAGCTCCCATTCGGGTGGAAAAGAAAGGGGAAACCAGAAGAGATAGCTCATGTCTGCAGCAGCCCAGTGTTACAGAGCTGCCCAGTGCTGGAGAGTTCCCCATAAATGAGCTCTCTGCTCACTGAGCAGTCCTGCTGTCCTGGCAGAGCCCATTCCTCTTCCTCCCACCCGGCAGCCTGAGCTGTAGAAAGAACTGCTTTACTGATGAGTTTCTGAGGCAAGCAAATACCAGCAGAGCAGTGTGTGCTTCTGATCCTCACTGGCAGACATACTTGAAAAATTACAGAAGGGCTGCTTCTCTGCTAGCATGAGATGCATTCTCTCTCTGTCTCTTTCTAAACAACTTTTTAGAGAATAATTTTCAATATACTATTCATGGTCCTTATATAGATTTCATGTTAATGTAGTTTGATTGGCTTGGTGAACTCAGAACTTGGGTTCCACGAAATAGAGAGGATTTAATCCTTTCTCTATGGGTACTTGTGACTTAGTATCACTTTCCTAGAGATGTACTTTTTAAAATTAACTTAATTTTTTTTTTCCCTGACCCATCACAATGACAGTAACCACACGGACTGTCCATATTTTTGGATATAGACATATTTTGCATGCATGGTAAAATATGCTAGAAATGCTGCCACTAGAAGAGGCTGTCACTTGTTTGCCATATAGTTACTGGTGAATCAGGAAAAGAAGAGACAGAAGACATAGATCTAACTAGATGTAAAACTCATGTAGTTTATACAGGAATTGGAAATAGCCTCTGGCCTATGCAATCCAAGTTTGTAGTGGCCATTAGTCAAGGTATCTCTGGCTTGTCTTTGCTCCTGTTGCTCATTTACAGAACCTACAACCTAATACCTTTTGGGATTGAAGGCTGGCTGCAGCCCCAACCCTGACTATTTAGTCCAAACCTGCAAAACTGTAAAATAAGTTGCACAATTCAAAATATATTGGTTGGGTGAAAATGAGCCCCCAGAATATCTCAAAATTTTGTTTATTTGGCTATGAAACATACAAAACACTTCCTTGTGCTCTAAAGGACTTAATATTTAAAGCAACTGCCATATAAGTATACAATAAAGTTAAACTAGTTCTGTTTGTCTATGAAAACATAGGTCCTGAAGGGTCCTTCTTGTATAATATATAAATTGTATAGGTATCACAGTGAGTGACATCTTATGAATGTCTCAATAGATTGAAGAGTTGATCTAATAATGTAGGAAAGAATACTCACAAATAATTTATTTGTCATTTGGTGGGGGAAAAGAAGAGTGAATAATTTATTTGGTCAATATTATTCAATCATCAATAGAACTGGTAGAATAATTTATAAATTTACTTATGAATAATTTATTCACCAATTGATGGCAGGAGAAAATTAATGAAGTAAACAATATTCAAATAACACTCAACAGGCTCTCAGAGGCAGGCAGGACAGGCAGGGAGGAACTGGGAGAATGAACCCTTTTTGTCAGACTCAGAGCACAAAGGGCACGAAAGGCAGCTGCCCTACAGTCACTTCTGTAGTTTGCTGATAGCAGTGACCTTCTTTTTCATTTACCCACCCAAGACAACAGATCTGCAGAGGTACCCTGAGAGTGCTGTATGATTTCTATGTGTGTTTGGTGGTGGTGGGAAGCTGTGTGGAAATTCCTGCTCTGGTGTTCCACCAGCTTCTGCTGTGATGGCTGAGGCCAGACACTGCTTGCTCTGACATGTGACAGTGGAGGCTGGGGGCCCCTCTCAGCCTCCCAGAAGCTTGAAACTTGCAACTGAGAAATGTGCTGGGCTCTGCTTGTGTACTCGATGTAGGAGACAGGGGGTTTCCCTCAGGAAGCCACAGGACACTGTCCCCTGTTTTTAGATAAAAATTAAAACTCCAAGGTGTCTTAGTGAAAAAAAAATCTTGGTTGTGGAAGTGAATTGTGCTGTGCCAGGAAATATGTAACAAATTGATGACATGCAGATTTGAAAATAACCCTTTTGCCCACCATGTCTCTTCATAATACAAATTCACTTTTGACCATCAAAATCACTTCAAGGCAAATCTTATCTAATTGTCATTTTTAGATTTCTTTAATTTAGAAACATCTTTCCAATCTGGCTCTGGGGGGCAAGGGGGTAGGTCTCATGCTTCATAATTCATCCAGAAACACCCCGCTACCTTCCAATAGCAGTCACTGTTTTGTTCTGTGTTTGCTCTTCTGCCATTGAATGAATCTCTAAAAAATCCAGTCTGAACATTAACCAACATCCACAACAGAATACATTTAACACAAATCATCTGGAAATGGCTTTTGTTGTGTTATAACCTCACATTGCAATAGCTGTCATAAAAATACAAATATAAAGTAGACATAAGGATGTGAATAGAAGGGATTTTTTCCTGTTTTCAATGTATGAAGTTTAATGGCAGATATATGTGCAGTTTGGGATGAGAACAGACACCCTTTATGAATAGACTAAATGGAGGAATCAGCTGGTTTATGTTCTCTTCTCAACTCTCACCAGGATTTTTCTACTCTGTTCCTTTGTTAGCTATAAACTGTAAGCACTGAAAATCAGAAAATGAGGGAAAGTTTATGAATTATACACAGTCACAGAGTTTATTAGTGCTGTGTGCTCATCTTCTTGGAAGACACTGCAGGAAAAGCTTTGAGCAATTTCCAAATTTTCAAGTGTGTTCTCCATATCTTTATCTCATTCAGTTTTTGATATGGTGCATAAATTATTTATTGGGACTATCATTATTTTGTTAGCTTGTGTTGTCCTCTGGCACTATATCTGCAGAATGATATTCATTTTGCATTTGCAGTTACTACACTTAAAAGAAGTCAGTTCATTCTTCCTCTACTCAGATCTCTCATTCTAAAAAATTATGTGGGAAGGACTGAGATGGGGACAGAATTTCATTTTGACCTTGAATCTTAATTACTGTTTTGATCCTTTCATTTGACCAGAAGATGTAAATAAAGTTAATTTAAGAAACACGTCTATTTTCCTCTTTCTCTCTCTCTCTCTCTCTCTCTCTCTCTCTCGTGGAAGAAGAGATAGGAAATAAATTTTTCTACATCATAAATTCACCATTAGAGCGTATTGAATTATGTGCTTTGCTGGTTAAGTTGAGATGGATCTTTTTTAATATACTTTAAGTCTGTCTCCTTCAAGCTAATTTTTGATGCCATCTTATAACTTGCCAGTTGCAACAGCATCTGAATGGAACACCTTCTCAATTACTTCCCCTTACAGTGTGTAAAAGAGAGACCAGTCTTTTTCCACACCTGAATGTATACTATGTTTTTAAGCAAAGGTTTATTATGATTGACTTCCTCCTTTTTTGTTCCCATAACATGCTTACATCCCTTCCTGCCATCTCTTACCCTGCTCTGCTCATGTAATTACCAGGTAGTTGTACACATAAAAGAATGCACTGGAGCAAGATCATAGCTTAGCCTGGTGGAAAACTTCATCCTCACTGTTTTGTACAAGAGTGGACTCAATTACACTCACAATTTTACCTCTGTTGGAAAGCACCATTGCAGCACATCACTTTCCTGCCCCTCCTCAGGGTTGCTTGACTGAAGCCCTCTTGCAAAAAAGGAGGAACATGCTCTAGTGGGAGTGGGCTTGGGGTCATTTCTGTCCAGCTGTGGTTCACTTTATGCAAAGAAGACCTGGTGCTATCTGTTTAATAATCCTGGTCTGTGAGGCGGCAACCACACTAAACATCTGGCTGGCAGACATTGTGATAGAACTGCCTGAGCAGCTGAGCAGTGACACAACCCCACCTGAGGCCGCTGTCAGGAAGGAGGATAGATAGCAGTGCCACACTCTGTTCCCTGTGCTGACAGCCACTCAGGCAAACAATTTGCCTCCCGACACCTCTGCAACAGGACCCATTTTCTGCAAATCCAAGATCACAGCCTAGAATAAGGAAACAGTATTACAGTGTTACCTAACACTATTCTGGTAGTTCCACCTACGGATTAATTCACTGCTTTCTTTCAAGTATTGCTTTGTCCTATCTGCAGGTTCACTTTAATCCATCAGTCTTTGAAGATGTTTCTCTCATGACTCTATGAACATTCTTGCTGTTAACTAACCACTTTATTTTTCTCTAGATATATTTGTGGGGTTTGTGTGCATTAATAGACTAATGTCCTGTATTACACCAGCTACACCTACCTGCAGAAAACAAAATATTATCAGCAGTGGCAGGTTTATCAAACTACCCCATTTCAGAGGACCCATTCCTGTGGTCCTGCTGTGATTTCAGGAGCAAAATATTTAGGCAAGTACAGGCGTCCTACTGATTCCCTGCTACGGGGTGACTGCTCCCCACTGCTCTCTGCTTCTCCCCAGTTGTCTGTTGGTAGGAAGCCTGTCCTATGAAGAAGGTGTCAGGCTCCTGCCCAATCTACCCACACTCCTGGGCCACCAGGGACAAGACATATAGATGGGTAGATCTTCTGCTGCCAAATACAGTCTAGTAAGACCTGGTGAGAAGGCATTTTCCTGCACCTGCCCACCTTGAGATCCCTAGGGTCTCCCTGTGCTATTTATATATGCAAGTCATGAATTTCTGCATGGATCCTTAGGCTAGTACTACATAAAAACTGGCACTAAACATCATTCTGCCTGACTTACCCCAAAAGGTGCCATTCCACGTCAGTTTACACACTACCCAGCTTCAGGCTTTATTCAAACTGCTGTGTGAAGAACAGGGCTGACTAAAAAGAAACCAGGACTCCATGTACATTCACACTCCTTGTCCTAAATGCTCACAGCTCTAGAAGGGTCTGTTGGAGAAATCAGTTGTATGAATGTGTTTGTACGCTTTAATGCACGAGGCTAAAAAAAGGAAAAAAACCCTCTTTTATCTTTAGGTATGCTAACAGTTTCTTTCATCTGTAAAAATAACAAACACTTGCTTTGAAATTAAGCCTGTCAGTTGAATATTAATGAAATACTAAAAAAATACTAGTATTTAGTTTGCAGTGTAAAGGTGAACTAAAGAAATAATAAGACATCCCTCCAATTGTCCCTGATCAGTGAGAGACTGCTCTGCACAAAGCTGGGCATCCTGCTCCTTCCAAGGTCACTGAAGGGGCCAGCCCTGGCACATGGAGCCTCTGTAAATGTAGTATCTATTATTGCAGCCTCTGTAAAGATATAAATGTTACACAATAAGAACAGCTGCTGGGCTTATCTCTTGAACAAACAGAAGATAATGCAATTGAGTTTGCTTTTGGCCAAGGCTTAATGCCTTAGAATAGAAATGTGGATAAGATGTTTGAGACCAGTCTAATACCTTAAGTTCTAGAGCAGGCTCTAGACACTATCTTACTGCATTCCTATACATTTATTTCCCTTCAGTGCCCCAGCATCCAAGCCTTGATAGCTGCAATGCTGCGAAGCTTAGAAGCAGCCTCTTCTGCTTGTAGCTGTCTCTCCGTTTGCAACTCTGAAAAGACAAACTTGTTCCACTGACTTCTTCCTTTGTTCAGGATTACAGTTTTCTGCCACCAAAGCCCTCCCTTGCCAGCTAAGAGGAGTAATGGAGCTGAGACCTCTGCTGTGATGCAGAGTGCTTTGAGCTGTACCAACCATCTGCCTTATAGGAAGGCAGATCTGTTTCAAATTCCCATAGAAGAACAATACTATTATTACTGCTAATTAATAGTAGGCAAAGACATAAACCCATTCCAGATGAAATAAGTTCCAGTCAAAAACATCAACTGTGATTTCTAATTGATTGCATTTAAAATCAATCAGTCAGGTTGTGTATGTTTTTTTTCACAAGATCCAACAGCTTACTGGTGCTTGTTTTAGGGTCACTGAGACTGAAGCAGAACTGTGGAGGTTTATTTTTTTTTAAAAGGAATTGACTTTTTAAATGGAAAGATCTATTTTAATTAAAATTTTACAGTGAGATTTGTCAAGCCCATGTTCCTCTGAAAGTTTATTATGAAGCTATGTGGAAAGAAAGATGCTCTATATGCTTACTCTCTCCCAAAGGGCCAGATGAAGTTAAAATGAACCTCTGTGCCTGCCAGCACATACAGAACCCATGGGCCTCTTAAATTCCTGTTCAGCAAAGGCTGCTTCACACTGAGAAAAGAAAATATCATCGCCTCTCTTTGTAATGGCAGATTAAGTTTTCCCTGGTTCCCCTTCTTTGAGAATCATGCTTCAACATAACATTCATGGGTTGTAAAGAGCCAAGATGGTTGGTGAAGTTTTAAACTAATAACATCAGCATGCCAGTCAAATGGAGCAGGATACAGTTAAGTTTCTTTAGCCCTATCCCTTCTGGCTTTCCTCTTGCCCAGCTTTCAGGGAATTGTTGTTGAAGAGCAGGTACCTGTGACTGGCTATGAGCATTCAGAATTAGGAGGAGGAACATTCTATGATCGACACCTCGATTCAGACTGTGACACTGAAACCCTTGGGAAGTTGCAATAGTATAGCTAATGATATTGGAGTTAAATCTTTGATGCCATAGGGGAGAGCTATTGCAAAAGTCTAAGTCTCCAAATTCCTGGGCTCTGGGTAGGTCATGACTGTACTTCAAAAAGAGGTTTGTTGCCCTGATTTTTGCAGTTCTTTGCATCCTTCTTTTGCAGGATGTTGTCATTCTTTTGTAGCTAGTTTCTCACACTCTTCTATGTAAACATGGCCATGTTATTGTAATTGTATCTTATAATTTACATTCCTTTCTCCTGGACACAGAACTTTGATGGACATTTCCTTTGACCACTGTGATTGAGGGAAGAAGAACTGTTTTCCTCCAATGAACAGTGATTTCTAAATGTATATAAAATAAAAGAAGGCGGGCCTTGCCCCCCTTCCTGCTCTCTCTTCCTTGCTGGTAACAGGTGTCTCCGTCTCTTCTTTTGTGTCGTTACTGCGACAGAGGTTAGCAAGGAAAGGATATGATATGGACTAAGCACTTTATTATGAAGGATGAATGAAGGAATGCTAAATGATAACAATCATGGATCAGAGGAAGTCAATACAATATGATGTGCACTAGTGATGCAGGTAGATCTGGCACTGAGTGAGCTTTTGGAAAAACAGGTCAATATTAGGCCAATCATTCATCAATATGGAATAACCATAAAAATGACAGGGTTCAGTATCAGAACACAAAGATTTTGGTTAAAGAAACATTATGTTAGTGAAAAAACCCCAAACAAACAAGTCTACATTTCATTGAGACCGAACAATCAAATTTATGTCTTGGGCAGAACCAATATCAAACCCTTTGGGACTTGGATAATGGAAAGAGTGTCTTACACTGGTATGTATGATAACAGAGAGGTCACATACCTGGGACCCTGGACAGATGTCCCTGTCTACAATGTGCAATACTTTTTTCTACCATTATTTATTCATGTTGCCAAAGTACACTTAAAGTTGCTGAAGAATTAATCTATATCTCCTTCTTGCTATTTCCATCTAAATAGGAGGAAGGACAGAAACTGGCTTTGGTGTGTCATGTTCCAGTGGTCCTAATCATGTAACATCTCTCTGCTGTGAGTTGAAGACTGTGCTCATGAGGGATGCTATGGTGCAGACAGGTCTGTAACTTCAGTACAGCTCCAAGACCCACCCTCCAGAAGGCGATTTTCCTCTCTGAAGAACATACCTGTCAGTCAATAGCTGCTCTTCTCAATCCTTGCTTTTAGGAGAAGTGGAAAACTCATTATATTCTTCTTGCACTCTCTATGTTTTCTTTAACTAAGTTATATTTGCCACTGCAAGAGACCTATTGATTAATTTAATAGATCTTTTGTTCTTTCTACAGATTAACATCTTACTTTTTATCTTACTTTCTTGTGCAATCTTTGGTGTATTTAAGCACTCTGTAAGCTTTATAGCATTTTTTAAACTCTTCATTCTTTTGTCCCTTATGTATCACCCTGGACAGGGGTGAAATCACATAAGCACTTAGCAACTACCAGACAAAACAGGCCCCTTTCCCCCTGGAGTGGTGTCTGGTGCAAAGATGACAAGTGTCAAAAGTACTTGTCACTCAGAAAGCTGACATCAGGATCTCTGGGCTAAAAGTTGACTCCAAACCACAACAGGGATGGATAAGAATACATATAATTTTCCTCTTTCTTTAGCAGAAAACATTCTGACTCTACTTCTCAACTCTCATCTCTACTTTGGCTAGAGCCTTGGGAAGTCAGTCTGGGTGTGAAGCTGCAATAAAACCCAAGGACTTCAGCAGAGGCAAGAGGAAGACGACTAATATACCAGTGTGATAATGTGGTGAGTACTCTGTGGGGGTAGGACGAACTACTTAATGATACAAGTTATCTCCTCAGTCAGCACCCTAAATGTCAAAAGCCTCATCAAACAATTTCATAGAGATAGAAATCTTCCTTCAGAGCCACATGCTGGAAAGTCACTTTCCCCCATATACTAGTCTTAAACCATGACCTCACAATGTGCACTGTTCCCACTGAACTGAATATCCAGGCTTTCTTACAAATTTCCTGCGTGCATACAGCAATTTGTTTGTTGATGTTTAGACATGATTGACATAATTCGACAATCTGGTTTATTACTGTGTTTTGTAACTATGTAAAATGCTGACAATGATTATCCCAGTTGACTGAGGACATGCTTCCTGTGACACAGTAAACAAATGTAGCAAAGGAGGCTTTTTCCACATGATTGCACCAACCCCCTAATGAGACTGCTAACTTATTTCATCAGGGTTGCACTACACCAAGCGTCTTAATGAATCCTCAAGTCACAGAGCTCTGTATCCTGAGCCTAAGGTATAGTAGCTAGAATTGTACGCCTATGGACTTTTCTCCTGTCTTTAGCTGCATGCCGCATTATAATGAACCTATTTATTATACTGCCTGCAAAAATATGTTTCTTTGGAAAAAAAAAATATTTTGGAGACTTCATTTCAAAACCTACCAAACTCCTTAGAGGAGTGCTTCTTCCTATAAATCAGTGCCTCTTAATGGAAAAAACAGGATGAAAGAATGAGTAATGGCAGGTAAAAAAAGAAGGATAAATCAACCTGATCATTAACCTGCTTGCACAGTAAATTCTCTGTGCTCTGAAGGCCAGGATTTAAGACAGTTCTGCTAAATCAAAGGATTCTTATGAATCCTGTTCTCTAGCTCCCTTCTATAAGTTATGTTTGGGTAGTCAGTGACCATGTGTAGGGGATGTTTTTCAGGTGTTCATAAATATAAGCACTGATTTATTTGGAGAAAATAACACATGGGGTTCCCAGGGGAAACAAATCATTACTTTAGTTTTGGTGCATCTAATTACAATAAGTCTATCATACTCACCATCTCCCCTAACTATCCAGGGAATTTGTAGTGTTTAACAATGAAGAAGAGAGTGCTCCAGTGTCCAATTAAGGTTTTCTTTGAGGATTAATAAATCATGTCTCATCAGCCCCACTGACCCAGAGGTGTTAATCTTCACCTTATCAGGCTAATCTTAAAGCAAAATTCTGCAGATCAAGAGCAGCAGAATGGTTGAGTTAATTGTTCCATTAGGCTGATGAAGTCTTTTTACCCGTATCAAATAATACACTGTTCCCTGAGTGTGTTTACTTGCTCTGCTACAGAGCAGAAAACAAACAGCAAAAAGACTGCCACAGCTATTTGACATAGGTGAGCAGTAGCTTGGACTCTGCTCCACACTCAGCTCTATTGCTATAATTGTGCTGCATTCACATACTGGAACAAGGCACTGAGAAGATGATAAACAGTCAAGAGGTTTTAACACATCTAAATGCAGTTGCAAAAGGAAATAAATCATGCAGTCAGTAATGGAAAGAAGACTTAACAGTTATCTGCCCTGTAAACAATATCCTTGATCAGAAGACAAAAAAATACTGTTTTATTTAGGGGCAAGGATCCAGAGATTTCGCTGCAAAGAGTTTTCTCATTGACAAGTTTACAGTAATCATGGAGAGTGTGGCAAATTGAGTTAAAATATGTTTCTAAGCTCTACAATAAATTAGAAATCACATTTTAACTTGTTCCCAGCCTACAAGTGTTTGCTCTTGTTTCTAAATAATTAGACAGGTTAAATTCTTTTGGCACAACCTCTCACAAAAAGTACTGAGCGTACATTAAAAATCCATTTCATAACCATTACTTTTCAAACAGTTCCTTCCCCTCATCTGAGTTAAGCAGAAAAGGAAATGGAATTGATACCTTTCAGGGTCACATTATTCTGTGTCACTGAACAAAGGGGAAGAGAGACAGGATCAAAGCCAGAATAATTTCAGGGTGTGGGTAGAGGAAAAAGGAAGGAGGGATGGAGTTCTGAAAGCCTTTTGAATGAGTGATCTTTATTCCTATTCACACAGTATTTCTTTCCACATATCCATCTACTTTTCTCCTAAACAAAACACAAAACTTTGCTTTCCCTCTCCCCCCTCTGTCACACCACCAAAACAATGGAGCTCAGACTCTTCCAGGTGCATGACTATTGAGATTGTGTTGTATTCAAGAGGACAGAAAGATCTCCTTGAAAGTGTTAAAGAAGGTTGAAGTGTTGGGTTAGAGGAGAGGAAAATGAGCAGTATTTTTTCCCCTCTTTATCTGTTCTCCAAAATGTGAGTCACATATTGTTATTTTCTGAAACTCATGCGAAGCCTTTCCTTTTATGCTCTGAATTCACTCCTGAATGTAACACCTGAAGAAACAAAGAAAACATTAAACAACAGATTTATTTATATTGTTTGTCACAGAGATTTCTCAGAGAAAGTGGAGCTGTTGGACAGCTACTATTTCATCCATATTATTATTTCCTCTTTTTTTTTCATATTGGAGATATTTCAAATAGATTCATCTAAAAATAAAAACAGATAAGCTATTATCATGTCTACCCTCTGTGTCCTGTGCTGAGAAATGGAACATATCATTATACTGACTTCAAACCATTTAATCTGTAAAAAAGACAAGTGACTTACACATAAAAGTGTGCATCTAATAAAGCCCCTAGATGGGATCATTTAAATGATTAATTCAACCAATACAGTTTTGAGATAAATTGATTTGTCTCTTTCCCCCTACTTATTATCCTCTCTCCCATTAAACAATTTAACATTTAACAAAATACTACCAGGCATACAGCATTCCCAAGGTCACTCTACTAACCCTCCTTCAAGACCCCCATTAAAATCCTCTTCTAGTATAAGACTATGAACAAAACAAAATTAATCCTCCCTTGCCCTCCAGCTTAAGAGGATTCAAACTCACATATCTCACCTCCCAAGAGAATTGCAACCTCTTCATCCATGTGCTGGTGTCTTTACGTATGCACATGAATACGCGAGTACCCAGAGACAGAGAGACACACAGAGCACTTTGAGCTGCTCCTGAGAAAACTCTTTTGCTTTACATTAAATAATTAAGGATTCCTTGGACCAGAGACCAGGACAGAGCATGACCATAGGGCAGCAATTAGGGCTCTCATCTGGGAGAGAGACCTATTTTCTGGTCTTTTCTTCAAAGACTATTTGTTATTTAGACTAGTGACTGCTCTAAGTCCTTCTCTCTGCCCTGTCTGGTGAAGGGTGTGAGCCCTCACCTTCCAGGTGACTGGTTAGGTGGACTAACAGGAAGAGGACTCCCAGGGTAAGAGGTCTTCCCTTTTTTGCTGCAGCTTGTGTCTGCACTGGGGCCTCTTCTGGTACTGAGTGTCTGCTTGGTCATCCTGTGGTCAGGTCACTGCCTTGACAAATATCCCAAAAAGTCAAACAGTGTCTCAGGCAATACAGGCAGGACTCAGCTACAACTGTTGCTTTTATGCTGTACGGGTGTTAGCCTGGCTTCTCTTCCCATGGGTTGGAGGAGATGCTTGAACTGTAACAGTGCTTTTATTTGGGCAGGCTTAAAGAAAAGTGATGGCACCTCAGGTGAGTCCTAGCACAAACCAAATATCCGTAGTCCCTCAAACTGAATTCTCAAACAAGGCAACTCTCTGCCCATTTTTCTAGTCATGCTGGTTCACAGAGGTGCCTTCAGAACATGACTAAGGCAATGGTTAATTATTGCCAACAGCCAGGTCGCTCAGCTAGGTTATCAAGATTCAAGTCCTTGCTCCAGAACAAATAATTAATCACAGTCTCTATTCACATTGTGTGAATGAAAGAATGAATTATCAAGCAAAAATGTGAAATATCATTGTGTCTGATTAATAAATGACAGGAAGAAGGCTTTTCACCAAGCTGTAAGGCGGAGTTTACAATCAAGAATATCAAGAGAAAAAAGATGTTTGTCTGTCCAGAGGAAGATGCTTCTTTCCCATTCATTTAATTCCTGATTAGTGCAGGTGTCTTCTTGCAGAGTTCCAAGGTGAACCACCACACCAGGGAATTAAGAGTCCAGGAGATGATAGCTAAATCCTCTGCACGTCAGTACCTGTCTTCTACATGCTCTAGCATCTAAGTGGGTCTAAGTTACAGCCCCAATCCTATTTAATTCTTAGGATGTACAGAAGAAGTATGTGTTTCCAAACTTGGAGGAAGTCACTTATTATATTCAGTTGTTGTGCTCAGAACAGAAAAGTGTGAGACAGCCCTGGAAATTGTGGTGTCAACAAAATAAAATCGATTACACAGAAAACATTATTGCAAGACAAATAAAATGTTTGGAAAGTAGTTAATGTCAGATCATTCCCATTCATACATTTTTAAAACAGATTTATAAAATGCATCCATTTCCTAAGTCTTTTGCTTTTCATATTTCTTGTTAGTTTCTTCTATCATAGAATTCTGCTGAGTGACTATCTCTGCACATTATGTACAGCAGAGAAGTGGAATAGTTTTATATCTTCTTCTGTTTCCCTCTGTCTGAATTTTAATAATAATAAATCTGAATGGTTATAACACAAAATTGAAAGCAAGCTGCCTCACAACCAGGCAGAATGCATGAGCAACATGAGTATTGCCTTACTTTCCAGACTTGTGAGAAATTACAAGTAGTTTATACAGAAGATGTTATTACCCTTATGTTTCTTCAAAAAAACAAACCAAAAAATCACTACATTATGGTTCTCATTCTTTCTGGCAAAAAAAAAGTAAAAAAAAAAAAAAAAAAAAAAAAAAAGAAAAGGATCAAAAACCTGTCTGAGATGATGAAAAATAAAGTGGGAGCCATGTGTACATCTTTCACTGAACAAATTTCAGTTCATCAGCCCAAATAACCACACATCCATTTATAACTCACTTGCAGCCTTTAATAGAAGGCCAAATTCAATTTGCTGGAGTCTTAAAAATTTTATTTTAATCAGCTGAACCTCATCAACATGAAATTGATAGGAGTGTTTCCACACACTTAATATGTTTGGAGTTACACTTTTGATTTGCCACTTCATTTTGCTAGTTTGGGGCACCTTTTTTTGCCAGGAGCTGGAAGACTGCCATTTTGCTGTAGAACTTGGTCTGGTTCCCTCTCCAAGTTAGAAATTAATTTCTCCATTTATTTATGTTCAGTTTGAAATAGTTTTTTGTCATCCCAGGAAAGCTACAGTTCAGGCAGTGATTTCTTGTGGATAGATATAGAGACAGGAGAAACACTTTCCTTTCACGGACAGACGCCAGTAGAGAGGGATGAATGGAGAGAAGAGAGCAACCGCCATAGATGGAGCAATGTTTCTTCTGCCCAGGAAGCAAAGCTAGGAGCTGTGAAAGTATCCAAAGCCCTTAAAAGTACCAATAAAGTAAAAAATACCTCTCACAAGCCTGACTCCAAAATAAATATGACCTTCCCTTGTGGATCGCTGCTCATTCTTAGAAAATCAGAGCTGCAATGGGCTGTCTGCCACATCCTCTTGTCACCTCTAAGTGAGGTGTAAGCAATTAGTTGCCAGATTTGATGGCACAGATTGAGAAATGCTTATCTTTTCTACAGAGAAGGGATTTTTGTCAAAGACCTGGAAGAATATGACTTGCTAAAAGTTAGCAAGGTAGAAATTTTAGTTAAAAGAGCCTGGTTTAAGGTTATAATCTAATAGACAAAGCTATAGCACTGATTTTGAGCACAGCAGTTATTGCAGTTTGCATCTGATTCTTCAGGGCAGAAAACACAGGAAACATCTGGCGGTATTTTCCTAAACTGCTTTGTATATCCCTCACTAAGCACGGTGTGAACTCAACAAATAATGTATTTGGATTACCCTTCAGGGATCACCCATTTCTCTTCCACTAGCTTTCACTCCAAGAGACTCTTGTAGGTCTTCTATCTGCAACTCCATCTTTCTAAAGGGAAAACCTTGCCAGGTCTACTCCAACTGAGTGCACATCCCTCTAGGGACAACAGGATTCCCTTTCTACCCTTTCCTTGTCCTTGGCTCTTGCTGAGTATATTTATATTGCTACACAAATCTATTGCAAGCGAAGATTTAAAAAAAAAAAAATTGCTCTACTCTGCAAGTATTAGACTGCAAGCTAAGCCTGACAAATTTATCTTCTCTAACACTGGATTTCTTCTCTGTCATTTTTTTTTTTTTTTACCTAACAATTTTCTCAAAAAACCAAGTTTTGTCAACATAGTTGTTCTCAGCATGTTGTCCATATTATCCCAGTAAAATAAGTAAATTTTATGTTTGGACATATGTAGTCTTGTGGAAAAGGGTCTTACTTCACTCACTGACAAGTCTAGTGGTATAGCTAACAGCATTTCCCAAGTGGGGTGGCCTTGCCTTAAAAAAAAGAAGAAGAAAAAGAAAAAAATCAATATTGACTCTTGACACATTTTCATTTACATCACTGCATGGCTTTCAGTGTGGGCACAAATCAATAAGCAGCTTTTAACACTGCTCAACTAGTTTGTTCTATGTAAAAGAAGAGAGATTTGCCTCAAGTGGCTTGTTTTTCCCCTTTGGGCTCCAGGCAGACTCTCCACCATTAACAGTGTGTGATTCTTCGAAATGAAGTTGGGTTTATTTGACTGCTCTTTCTGTGACTGATCAGAAGAGCTTGAACTGTAATATTAATCACACAACGTTTTCTTCATCACCACTTACAGTCAATTGACTTTGTACTTAGTGAAAGCGTCTCAAGCAGCCAATTCAATGTACCAGAGGGCAAGAAGTCAATAGGAGGAAGAAAGATTTAGTTTCAAAACACACAGAACACAGCCTATGGGCCACTGACACACATACATGGGACACTTTATCACACTGCAGGTACACTGCTGTTGCATGTTTTTATTTGCATGATGAAGGCACCTTCACCACCTTTTGTCCAGTAAGCCTCCTCAGCTAACTGCAGCTTTTCCTTCAATCTCAGGTTTACATGGAAAATATTTGGACCAGGTAGTTTCTCCAAATTGCACTGGGTTCAGCAACTATTTAGTTTCAGTTTAACTCTCTACATATTTCATCAGAGAACTGACCCATGAAGTAGGCACCTTCTGTCTCAGATATACTGATGACTGTTACTCAAATACCAGGCATATGTCATGCTAGTCATACTACCCATATGCTTAACAAAAAAACAATTCTCCTGAGGCACCATTAATGCCATTTTTATAGCCACTTGCATACAGTGGGCCTTCTACAACAACACCTTCATCATACATTGAATTTTGAATACAGAAGAGAGGGAGTACAGGTGCCCAGGAGGTACAACGTTATCAGTTTTGTTTCCTAGAGTCTCAGCACACCACCTCAGAGAATTTTTGATCTCATGAAGCCTCCACAGAAGTTTTCACACTAAAGAAGTGCACATAACATCAAAAACAAGAGCCTAGAGGATTCATTTATTGTGTGCGATACCTTAAAAATGTTCTTTGCTAGAAACAGACTCTGTGTGAAGTCCAACACACCATAAAATGGGCAATCATGTCTTTTCTATAGCACATTTTAGACACGCATGACCAGAGTCTTCCCACTTGTGTAAAGCAGCTCATTGACTGCCTTCATTGCTTTCATGGGGATTTTCCCTAAATAAAATGGATTCCTCAGTAGTGTGGAACTGATGTAACACCAAGCACAATGCTGTCTCCACTTCTCCAGGCTTTTCTGGTTTAGGTCTCTAATTTTATACATGTAGTGTTAAAATAATGGAGGGTAAATGAGTACATGGTCATGCTAAACATGTTTGCTCTCACTTTATTATGCAAAAGCATTGGTTTCTTTTCTGTGACTTAACCAAGATTTATTTAAGACTTTGTTTTCAGGGATAAAATTAGCATCATTTGGATGAAACACGCTGAGAATATTTCATTTTAGACAGATTTTTCTGGTTATTAATTTTTCAAAATTTCCATAGATTGGCCCACAGTTGTATGAAATAGCTGACAGTCTTAGACATGCAAATCAATTTTGGTTTAAACACCCAAGTTTTCTTGACAGTTGTCTCTTATTCGTTTAGAGTTACAGGACAATATGTGTTTCCCAGTGGAAAAGAATGCAATCATAGTCAGAATACAGAAAGACTTTCAAGGACATTCACAGAGATCAGTCAAACAAGTCTTGTCTGTATTCTTATTCTGTTGGGAGGGGATTCAGATCAGGTTATATCAAATTGGTGAAGGAAAAAGTAAAATTATCTCTCTATTCAAATGCATCCAGACATTAATCTGGAAATCAGTTCTGTATACTACCAGTTTTGCACAACATTTTAGCTCTCAATTCCTGATGCAAATACATCTACCGCTTTTTCTCAACTTTATCCCCTGACATAAACAGTAGGCTAAAGTAAATTAATTGCTCAACTAGGAAGCATAAAATTGTATTTGTTGTGGAACAGATCCATTTCCACATGGTTTGTACACCGTGTACCAGTACCAGATGCATAAGGCTGAGTATCACTACTCACCAAGAAGCCCATTAAATGCCAAGTCCTCAAGCCTGCTCCAGCTGTTCTATACTTCTCCACCAGTGGGAATGAGGTAAATTACCCCTGTATGGTGTGATAGGCTGTCACCCATAGGCTGCGAATGTAGGCAGTGCACAGCCATAGCAGCCAGCTCTAGAGCAACAGGAGGGTGAAGGATGAGGGCAGGACTGCTGGGAAGTCAGCCCTGTCCCTATCGGATGACAAACAGTGGGCACACCAGAAAGGCTGCCCTCCCTTCTAAAATTCACCTGCTACTTAGCTTCAAAATGTGAGCAGTACCTTCATTCCCAAATTTGTAGCAGATATACATTTTCGCACCCACTGTAAGAATACTTGCAGGTCCTGTGATTTTTTTGTAGATCTCTGCTACTATGTACTTTCAAAATTCATTCTGAATACCTTCTACACCAAGTAACAAATGGGCACTATATAGCAATTGATATAATCATAAGAAAATCTGAGGTCTAAGATGAAAAGTCACATGAGTAATTCTAAATCTGACTTTCCTGTCAATTAAATACGCTCATCGTAATTACTGAGAAATAGACTACTATTGGAGATCTTTCATCAGGATAGAGGACCTCACCACTATCATTTCCCCATTATATAGAGGCACACGTGGGAGGGAGATGGAGTTGCAGTATCTTGTCTGAGGTCATCCATCAGACCAATGACCAAGAGATCAGAGAGCTGGCCATGCCTCATTTTCCACTGGATCTGTGAGAAAATACTTGACTCTGGAGCTGAAAGATCACTGGGGAGAGCTGGGGGAAGTGATGGATACACAAAGCTGGGTATAGAGGATTGAGAGAGACTAGAATTGCCTTTCGGAAGCTCGCAGCTCTATTGGATTAAGTAGAGCATGACAGACTGTGTTTCAGCTCTGACTGTTCTAGTTTAGCGGTATAGTCTAGCAGAGATAATGCTAGGCAGGGTTTCAGTGGCCTTGGGGTGAAAATAAATTGTTCTAAACCTCCTGTAACAGAGCCTAGCACTCTCTCCCAGAGACCACACCACTGAAGTGCAGCATACGTTTAAGTGGACAGTCAGAGTTCAAACATATGCAGTCATGCTGGTATTTCACAAAGGACTCCATTTGGAATGAAAAAGAACATGAGTATAAGGCCATGGGAATTTTTCACCATCTGTGATAATAACTCAGAAAAAGCTTGGCATGCAATCTGCAAAAGAAAATTCTCTTTTGGGGATGCAGTTCCTGGATTTACTTCCAGGATTCAAGTAGTATAATTTTTAACGCCTTATGATTATTCATCAAGGCAAGTGATTTCTGTGCATGCCACAAATCTTTGAATGAGTTGCTAATTGGTGTGAAACATTTGGCACGATGTATTTGGTCCAATACTTGCAAGTGACCAGACCCAGTACCATTCTTAGTCTGATTTCAAATATGATACTCCATTATAGGTTGTTTGGTCCTTTCACATCACCTTTTCTGAAATGAGAGATTAAAGGCTGATGTGATACAAAACAAATTACATCAGCTGGTTTCCTGAGTAATTTTTTTACACTTATTTACATCCACAAAATTTTCATAATTGCTAAGCGACAAATCTGTACAGGTGTACATGAATTAAGATTATCAAAATTCATTACATTGTTAAAAATCCCAGAAATTGCCATTAGGAACAGGGATATCACCAGACTAAAGCAAAGTGACAGCTTGCCTAGGCAGTGGTTGTCTTTCTGTGGTCAGGTAAGAACTGTGCTGTGAGCAGGTTGGAAAGTTCAGCCCAAGTTTGCACCAGTGTCCAAACTGTCCGATAAAACCTACCCCTGGTACCTCCTGCTCCGTGATGCCACTGCCCCTTCATAGAGTGTGCCTGACTCAGTGCTAACTCTGCTGCCTCTGGGCACACAGGGTCAGACCCCTTTTCTCAGGACTATTCTTTCCCTCTATACTGAGGGAATCTGAACAACTTATTCCTAGCGGTTTTCACCAGAGACCAAAGTCTGCTGGCTCTTTCCTGCTCCCTACTTCTCCCTCTCTCTGAAACTGAATGGCACAAAATGTGTAAGAAACAGCACAGTGAAATATAATCAAAATGTTCATTTGTAGATGAACTTGCTTAACGGGAAAGTCAGTTTCTAACCCTCTCAGTCAGTGACTGGGTTGTGCTGAGGATATGGTACTTTTCTGCTTGCATTATTTAAAATTCTGGTGTCAAATTTAATCCTATTCAGTTTATGTCCTCAATCATTTTTTTTTGACAGCAAGATCCATTGGCTAATCATTTATTCCTGAGTCGGTTGGGGCTTTCAACATACTGGTTATTAATCAGATCACATTTTGTATTCATTAATGGTGAAATGCAAGTGAAAAAAGCATTCCCCTGCCTCAACCAGACTAATTCCAGCACGAAGTGAATGTGGATTGAAATGAAACCCCACAGAGCTGAGAAATTCTGGCCTCAGCAGGAACGTCAGAGAACCCAGGACAAAATCCTGCTCATGACTAATTCTCTGCTTTGGCTTTGTCTGAAGCTCAGAATTACAACAACTCTGATCCTGAGACCATAGCATGTAAGGGCAATCAAGATACAGCTAGAAGAAAAGTATTTGGGGAACATGCTCTTTTCCTTTCTTTACTCATTAAACAAATCTCATCTTTAAACAAATCTCATCTTTGAGATTTTACTTTATATTGATGTTAGAAACAGGAGCACTTTGTGTGAAGCCACTTTAAGGCTTAGGCAATGTTGGACATTTGAGAGATTTGTTGGCCTGCGTCCGGTTCTCATCACTGATGTCTGCCACTTGTTCCTCCCCAGCCAGGCTGGCACATCACCAGTGTGCAGGTGCCTGCCTATTTATATTTATAATCCTGGCCCAGGCACATGATGATAAGCAGGGCCCCATGAGTGTTACAGGCAGGGACAAAAATAGGTAAGGAGATGCAAAGGTACAAATGAAAAGTTGCATGTCCTGTGTCTGCTGTGATAGCTTTGTCCTTTGAACTCAAGTAAAATTTACAAAGCAAAATAAGGATAAGAAACGTCCCGGCATATATACCCAGAAATGTAAACATCTATAAGGGGAACATGTTTGGGTAATGTTTTAACCTACTGTTATGCAGAAAGAGAGTTTTTAAACACACAATTAACTGAATTCTGTATTAGTTTTCAACAATTAAAAGTCTGATGCTGATGAACAAGTCTCTGTAGTATAGTGACAAAATTGCAACGGCATCTCTTCAGAGTCCAGGAACTAATATCAATAGGTTTATTTCCTTTATGCTTCTCAGGAGTACAAGATTAGGAGAACAATTTTCCTGCCACAAAGAGTTCTAAGAATTACTGAGCACAATATTGTATCTTTATGCTCCTAAAAACCATTTAAAATAGCCCTCTGGAGATACAATTTAAGGGAGATGGATTTTTCCACTAAAAGGTGCACATACCTACTTGTCTTTACATAAGCATTTTTCCCAGTATATCCACAGCAGCCACACACACACAACCACACATGTCACTGAACTCACAATTTCTTCATGTTAAAGGCTGATATTTCACCGTGTGGTAACACAAAGCAGAATGCACATGGTGTCAAGAGATGCTAAAGCCAGGAAGGGTCATCACTACTGTGGTATCCATCACTACATTAGGATTGATAAATTAAGCAGTCCATAGACTACTCTATGGCCTGCTCTTTGGCCTTAAACACGGTTTGCACCCAGAAGAATAAATACTCTTTAAATCAGGGTAACCACATCTATTTTGACTACAACCTCCTGAATAGTGCTGGGACATTGGCTTAGGAATTTCTAGGTGGCATGAACCCAAGTGCACATCAGGGAGAATGCTCTCTGTTAGCAAACAACTGCAGGACAGTGCTTTAGCCTCTATCCTGGCACTGTCTTACTGGTGTACGTGTAGCCCTTGGTATCTGTGATCCTGAGAAAGGTTTTAAAATGAGTTAAACATCTTGGACCTGTACTGAGATCAGATTATCTAGGGTCTGGGACAAGGTGGAAGGAAGAAAAAGAAAAGGGCTCTTCATCTAAATCTCCAATCATTTCTTGCTGGAAGAAGTTACATAATGACTATCAGGTACTGTAACACTTTTATCACTCTTTGGCATTGGTTTAGTGAAAGTTTCATATAATGTTTCCTGATGGTAACTTTTACATAGATGGTTGGTTGTATACAGGCATCAGGTACTTTTATTCATCATATAAGTATATTTATACGTTAACCAGATCCTTTTGAAAAAACAAGGCTATGGTTTTGCAGTACTACTGCTTCACAAAATAAAATTTCTACTGTCTTTAGCAGGCCTAGGAACAAACTTGTTGAGGATCATGAAATATATTATAGAAAATAAAGTTGTGAAAGTCAAGGATAATTTAATGCAATTATTGAGTCACACCCTAGGAGGGAAAAATTAAAGTGATGTGTTAGCTTGTGTTTTTCCCATGCAGGCTTTCTCCTAACAATAACTTTTTGATGAAGCATCCAATTTAGTTTTGAAAAGCTCTAACCGGGAGATTTCACCAGCTGTTCCTGAGGAAGGTGCTGTTGTGTGAGAACTCCATGTTGTTCACTTCTTGCTTCTGTCTGGGTCCAGAGTTGGATAATTTTTAAAAGTAAGATGCATGTAAAATAGGCTTTGTACTTTGTATACCCTAGTTATTGCACAGCTGTTGTTGTATCTGCCATTGTTACTGTTAATTCAGCCACTGATCATTTCAGGAAATTTTTTTTTGTCATCAATATTATAGTTAGCAATTTACAGAGTTCTGTGAACGTAGTCTTGTTCTAGAAAATACAGAATCCTGGAATCACAGAGTTATTGAATCATTTAGGTTGGAAAAGACTTAAGAACATGGAGTCCAACTGTTAACACAGCATTGCCGTGTCCACCACTAAACCTAAGTGCCACATCTACATGTCTTTTAAATATCTCCAGGAATGGTGACTCAGCCAGTTCTCTGGGAAGCCTGTTCCAACGCTTGACAACCCTTTCCATGAAGGATTTTCCATAATGTCCAATCTAAATGTCTCATGGCAAAACTTAAGGTCACTTTTTCTTGTCCTAACTAGATATGGTCCTTGTCTGTACAATGATATAAGGGAGGGATCATTCCCTTCATATTGACAGTAGACCTTGCAAACTAATCTCATCATTCTGAAGTTACCAGACTACCAGAGATATGTAGAAGGGATTGAGAGATAAGGGCTGTCAGGACAAGCTGCTGCAGAGGCTGCTGAGTGGAGTCTGGTTGCACAGAAATGCTCCAGCTGCAGAGCCAGGGCACTGCCAGCAGTGCCACGGCAGGAACCCCCCTTTCTCTCAAGCAGAGCATGTGTACTGGGGGCAGGAGAAGCAGCTCCACCAGCAGGACCCTGTGCTCTGTAGTTTCCTACTTTGCTTTTCCCTTGGTGCACAATGGTGCCTCTTTCTTTTACCTGTCACAACGAAAACAACTCCTCCAATAGGCTTACCATGAGGTTTTTCCATAATAGTGCCTGCAATTTCTGTTTTCCCCCAAGCTCCTGAAAGTGCAGCTAGGGTCAGAATTTGGAAATTTGCTCTAAAGAAATCAGATTTCCAGTTTCTACTGTCCTTTCTTTAAAGTACTGTCACTCTCTACAAGAGCAAATGATCCCCTATCCTGCTATTGCTAGGATCTCAGTGAGTCCCAGGCTGTGCTTGCCTTGCAGCCCACATGAAAGGCAATTGGAATACAGAGGCTCATATGACCCTCATATGAGTGCAGAAAGTAGCCCATAGCTTTGAATTTTCAGAAGACAGACATTTTCTAGGAAAAATGTTTTGATAAATTAGTGTGTGGTGGGTGAGATTAGGATTTGTAATGCATCAAACTCCTAGATTTTACTCTGTGAAAAGCAGGGAGGTAAAAAAGGACATCATATATGTACATATAAACACACACGTGAAGAAAGGTCTGTATATATTTTAAAAATATTTGCTTTGAAAATTATATCTGCTTCTATTGAATTCTGGAGACACCTTATTCCTATTTCATATCATGATCTATGGCAAAATTATCATTTAGGGTGGATATATATATCGTTTTTTAGGTAGCAGTATTCATAAGTAAACGTAAGAAAAGGCTCTTATACTTAGTTTTAAGTGAAAATCTCTGCTCAATTCCTCCTCAAAGATTTCAACATATGCTATTTTCCTCTTAATCTCTCATAGCATTTCAAATGGTAAATCTTTAAAAAAATACATATTTTATTAGGAAACAGCATTGCAGAGTTACCTTCTGCTAACACAATTACAAGACAGGTAATTTTTTTCTCCTATTAGTCAGTTCATACTTACTGCTTACCTTTTACTTCTGCCCTTCCCCCCATAATTATTTTCCCTGGTACCTCCTGACACAACATGTGATTGCACTAATTGAACACCTAAATCACAGTAAAAATATGCGTGCTGTAGGCTCTACCTTCAAAAAATGCCAAATATCACGAGATGATATGGCAACTGATGTGCAGACAAGGGAGAAAAAAAAAAAAAAGATGTTTAAATTACAGGACAAGGAAACCTTGTTCTGATTTGGTAAATTGTGACCATTTGGGTGGAACAGAGTATTTGGATAAAACATAGCTAGGAAATAAGGTCTTTCTCTCAAAAATTTAGCATAAAAATATTCTTGAAGTTACAGCTCTATTTGAATTACACCTGCTGCCTTTTAAAGCATAAAAATTCTTTCTCTCAGTAAGAGCTGATTTTTCTCTCTCTATCCCACGTTCATCTTTTTACAGTGCATTTGATAATATTCAGTGATTAATTTCTTTTATAAATCCTAATTTCCTAGATCCATGTGATTAAAAAGGAGAAACAGAATGAAAAAAAAAAATACAAAACCCAAACCACTCAATGTGTGAGCGGCCAACTGACCAGCATGAATGGCCATGGAGAACAGCTTGCTAACATTATTGATGTGTTGTCTGAAAGGTGAGCTCAAACGTGCTAGAAAGCCAATTATTCAATATTTTTTAGCAAACCAGGATTTTTGTGGCCTAACTAGGTATTCTGGCTGACCATGTTGAGTCCAAACGAATCCAGTGTCAGAAGCCAGGTATTGAGCAATGTAGGACTGGGAAAGCCTTGTGGTTGTGCTATAAAGTTTCTTCCTTTGTTCTGGTGCCCAAGAGGACATCTCCAGTGCGTGTCTGAGAGACCACTGGACAGGAGATACAGCAGACCATTGGAAGGCATCCTACAAAATACAAACCTGCAGAGCACTGGGGTCATGACAATGCTGAGCAACAGAACTTTAGCCTTTGTGCAACATCAGTCAGCTTGATGCCCTTGGGTTCTTGTTACATCTTTTGAGGATGACTCAGGGAAATATAAGTTACCTCTTAGTTTTCTGTTGACAGAACTGCAGTTTTAAGTAAATAAATTGGTAATAACACCTGACATAATCAGCTTATTAATGCAAGTTCTATCATCTGGCACCAATATTTCTTTGATCATTATATAGTCTGGCTGAAAAAAAGAAGTACAGAGCAGTATAAAATAAGATAAAAAGGGGAATAACAGAATAAGATGGACATTAGCAGGGAAGGGTGATTATTATATTTAAGATACTTCATTAGTACTCAGGATATCCAAACCCAGTTTCCCCTTTGCCTAATGACTATTTACTGACAGAGAAGTGATTAAGTGTATCTGTGCCCCAGCACCATATCTTAAAATATTTCCTTTCTCCACTTCATCTAATTAGATTCAAACTGTTCAAATTAGGGGCTTTCTCTAGCTATGTACAGTGATTAACATGAAAAGATGTGTTGTACTGAGTGCATTGGCTGTATATGCACTAGTAAATTAAATAGTGACATCTATATATTTAATAATATTAAGGTCTAGCAGTGGTCACATGTGCCTTTAAAAATGTTTAACATAAAACAATATTGTCAGAGTCTACAGAATTCATATATAAGATCAAATATTGCCATAAAGCTGTATAGTATATTCATACCTTTTTGTGCATTGCATATAACTACATATTATATATATGTATAGAATTGTACATTAAATGAAGAATATGAAACAATACACCTTATATGCAACCTCTTTTTTTCTGTCTCAAAATGCAGAACAGCTGTTAAGCCCTTATTCTTTTAAGTTTTATAAAACAGTGCCAGTTAATCTCACTCCAGACTATAAGCCAGGATAGTTAACTGCATGTTATAAATTCTACATATGGTGCTTTTATTTATACTGTTTGATTAGAATTGTATTTTACCTGTTAATATTTATTAGCCTAGTGAATAATTTTCTGTCAATAAGGTAGTGCTGGACATAAAAGGAATATGTTTCTCCTTTTTGTTAAATAAGGCTTTGACTTAAACACACTTACAACAATTCTCTCTCTGATGTAAATAAACCCAGAATGGTTTCAAGCAAGCTGTTGTAAGAACTCTACACTGAACTTTGTGCAGTCATTTGGAGAAAGAATGGAAGTGATTTTCTGCCCCCTAAAAGCAGCTCTTAGTACTTCTATCTACTTCTGGAAAAAACTGTCTAGTGGTATGGATTTGATTAGCTCATCTCTTTTCTTTTGAGTCAGGGACAGGGGAAGTAATGAATGACTAATCACTTCAGGTTACTGGTTTTTACACTGAGGCTATTACAGAACCAATTAAAAAAGTTATCCAGAAAGCTACACAGATGTGATTAAGTTATAATGCTAATACAGGAAATTGTGTATAGATAATTATTCTCCAGTACAGATAATTCCAACAAAGACTAATCAGAAGATATACGAAACACCTAGCAATCACAATTTTGTCTGAATTCATTTTATATGTAATTTTAAAAGCTTCAGATATATTGTGACTTTTTAAATAATATATGCCAAGCTCTTTCTTTCCTTGCCTTGCACAACATTGCCATACAGTTTTCACAGAAGCTCAGTTTCCACTACATTCCTACATTAATCACAGCTGGGGTGTAATTCAAAGCAGCTTTGGACATTCTCTAAATTCCACCAGCTGGTAATAGTTTTCTAGGGACTAACCCACAACTGCAGATAGCAGAGCACAGGCCATAGCTCAGCTGATGAAGGGGATCACACCTCTGCATCAGGGGCTGCTGAGTGAGAGGCCAGCAGTAATAACACACTGGCAGCAACCCAGGTGCAAAATGGAAAATGACAGACTGTAAATTGAGGTAATGCTATGCCACCCTTTGTGTCTGATTTCTAGGAATGGAGAGAGGGCTGGAACAAACTTATTTGTACTGTTATCATCAAATATGGCCACTGTGCTAACGTCCCATTTTGAAATGCAGAAGAAAAGTACTTGTCATATGTATGTGACTCCTCCTGACCTCCTGCACTGTATCTTCTCCCCTCCCTTGTCACCTGTCTCTTCTGAGTCCTCTCCTCTGAAGCTATGCTCAGAATAAGTCCTGCATCTCCCTGCCAGCAACTCATATCTTATCTCAAAACATATGACTCAGTATGATGTCTCGTTCTCTTTTCCATTATTTATGCCATGTGCCCTACACAAAGTCGTGCCACTCAGTTCTGAAAACCCCAGTGCAATTCAATTCACATCAAATCAGCCAGTTTGTCAGCTTCTCCATCACCTAAAAGCTCTATATTCACTGCTCGACCTCCCTGAGCATATCTGCTACTTTCCTGCCTTCTGTCGCATAAAAAACCCCAACACTGCTGCCATGGTACTTGCAAGGAATTGACTGATTTGATATAGAAATTGTCTGTCATCTTCCCTTTTTTCAGTGTCTGCTGATTATTTAACTGTCTCCTCTTAGCGTGCTGGTTCCTCAGGGCAGAAACACTGCTCAGAAAGCATTTAGCATGCGTGGAGAAGTGCTTAAGTAATGATTACTAACTTCATTGTGTGGCTGCAAAAGCTAAAGTTTATAGTTCCTGCTTTATTCTGAACTGTATTTTTAGATCAGGCCTCGGAATGTTTCAAATAATAACATTTTCCTAGCAAATTATGCCCTGTGAAATAAAATCTTACAAATAAATCCTTTTAAGAACTCCTCGTTAGGATCCATTAATCAATAATACATGTCCTATGTAAAGAAAGTTTAAAAAACTTCTTAGTACCAACCAAACCCCTGTGAACTCAGCAATGCTGCCAAATCCTGCTTCTTGAAGTGTCCAACTGGAAATTCTTTTCTGGCTGAGCACAAGCTGTAGTCTGAATGGCTTCTGAGCATGATATGAGTTGCAGCATGAAGTACAGCAACAACTTAATAAACACATAGAAAATTGCAGCCTTCTATCTTTCTAAGGTCATCTACAAAGATAAAGCCTAAATATAATTAAGCTTGATTTGACCTCTTTCATGGACTTTATCTTTCAGTAATTTTTTCAGTCTTAATTAGTATTTAGCATTTATGCAAGTCTGTGTGATTTAAGATGCTGGGTGATATATGAGTTCAATGGAGTCCTCAGCTGAAGGACAAGTATTTTAGAGAATGTGAGACCTGACCCAAAGGCTATTTGCAGCAGTTTGTCATTTAGTACAGGGAAGGTTAGGTAGGTTACAGTGATATATGATCTCTCATGCTCTGGACCTAACAGCACAGTTGAGCTGCTCTGGTGACTTTCATTAACTGTATGCAGCTCTTTTCATGTACAGAGTAAACTGAAGATGTGACAACCTTTCTCCCTGTGGCTGAAAGAAAAGTGAAAACTTCTGATAAGCTTGGTCAGTCCATCAAAATGCTGAGCTGGTCCATGTAAGCCTGAGCGCAAATTTTTGTTGAATTTATTTTCCACTCATTCATACTCCAATGGGGAGAGAGGGGAAATCTTGGCGAGTGCTCTGTGTGGAGCTCTGCCAAGAAACTGCATTAAGCAGTCACTCTGGTGCAGGAGTAGCCCAGGGAATGCCAGTGAAAAGCAGCACCTGCAAGTGTTCTGCAAATGGCACGGGGCTGTGGAGGGGGTGGAGAAAGGATGTAAATGGGCCAAATATGATGAAAAATGGCTATGAGACATGGGCAGGCAAGACATATGGGCAAGTTTTTCTGCTTAAGGGGACAAGTTAGCGGAACAATTCTTCTTTTCATGTATACAAAAGAATTAGAGCTGTTAAACTTTCAAGGAGTGAGAAATGGGCATTTTTTTCTAAACAAACAGCATTTTGAAAAATGCTGCTTTTTTCTGCTTTGTTGCCAATTTTCCCCTCAACGTTTTCCATCAGAAGACTGACAATAAAAAGTAGAAAGAAATTCTGGAAGATACTTATTTTTCTCTAGCCAACTGGACAGATACCAGCAAAACCAAATAAACAATCATATCAAGAGACAGTTAATAATGTAGTTTATAATCATATTTCCATCAATAACGCTCCTGGCTTTTATTGAAAATCTTTTCAGTTGAAAAATTTTCAGCAAACTAAATATAATGTTGAGGGCCTGATTCTACCTGTAGGCCGGTGAAACAGTTCTGTGGAACTCAAATTGCCTTGCATACAACTAATCTGAACGTCCTCTGTGTGCTACTATATCAGCTTGGGGGTTAATATATGAAATTTCTCAGTAGTGGTAGCCCTTTTAAAAAGCCTTCTGATGTACAACAACAAGACAAATAAATTTTCAGGCATGGATATGAGCAAAACAGGAAGTAAATGTATAGTAATTGTTATTTAATGGCAATTTTATAACTCCTCCTCCCACTCACCGCCCTGGGTAACAGCTGAAGAAGGAGACCAGCTTTCAGTAAAAAGCAAACCCAGTCCCAAAGGCAGAAAAATTCTAAGAGCTATGAATCATGAAAATCAAGAACCAGTTTACAGAAAGTTAAGTTGTGTGCAAACAAAACTTATGTTCTTGCTTTCCATTCAATCCGTAGAAGGGAATGGGCTGTGCCTATCTGACCCTTGCCTAGCTAATGTCCATTTCTTTAGCAGTGTTGGGAGGAATTAAGGAGGAAAGCTGTAAGGCTTCTCCCATCCACATCATAACATCCTCACCAAGGCAAGACTGAGAGTAACATGCTGGGAACAAATGGTGAGAGATCCCTTTCCCTCCTGCATTAGCACACAGGCAGTTGATACCATCTGATATCTACACCAGTATGGATCTCTCTGGTGGAGCTCTGGATGGCATCCACAGGACAGCACTGATTGTTTCATTCAAGCAAGTGATGTCAGTGAGAGCATGAGTCAGGCACAATGTGGAGGGGCACGTGCCAGCTTACAGCCTCTTCCTGTTGCATGATATCCATTTGGTTATGGAACAGTGTTTAGAATCCCTTTAGTCCTGGGTAACCATTTTCTGTAATGATTTTACTGAAGTGACTGAAATAAACTGCTTTTGCTTCTTAGTCCTGTAAGACTGATTGTCACTAGCTGTGTATGACCTTGCAGCTTGCAATCCCTACTTTGCTCTAAGATGCTGACTCGGTGCCAAGTACAGGATGAGTCAAATGCATTATTGCCGTTGCCTTAACTTCTGTAGCTTTGAAAGGCAGCTATTTCACAGTGCCTTCCACCCCCTCACAGCAGACATCTGCATTTCTTCTATATATAGACCAGAAAGAAAGCCTTTGAAGGAAGGAAGAGCGCTGGCATAGTGAGCAGCTGCAGGAGTTCATGCTGGGAAGCTCCCCTTTACATCATTGAGTACTCCTGATGTCTGCAGGGAGTCCTTAGCTGGCTGCATTTCTCTGGTGTCAGAGGGGATCGTAGCAGCACTGGTTGCATCTCTGGTTTTCCAAGAGGCTGACACTTGTGGCCAGCAGTGGCCTGAGGGGTATTGCCTTTCACTTGTCTTGCATCAAGGTAAAGTTTTTGTGCATTTTTTTTTTTTAATTTGTAACAGCTTTTAAACTTTAAGGGTAAAGTACATTAGGCAGCATGATTTCTAGATTCCTTCCCTGGCTCTGCTAATTCAGCTATTGTTACTTGGCATACCCTGGCTATAAAGGGAGGATATATTTTCTTTCATACCAGGCAAGCCTAGCTCCTCTAAAGACTCTAATATGAGACTTTCCATGAAAAAAATCCCTGTATACTGGACCAGAATCTCAGATAAGAAACAACATTGGGAAAAGCAACCTGTGGCTGTGGTTATCTGCATTGCTTCATGCAATGTGCCATTTGCCACGGTCAGGGACTGCCTGCAGTACTTAGTGCAGCAGTGAAGTGTGAGAGTCCTCCTACAGAGTGCTGTGGTGTTGCAAGACCAAGGGGAAACTCCTCCGCTTCCACAGTATTCTTCCAAGGGTTACAAGATGCTTCGTTAACAGAAAAGCAATTGCAGTCATGGAAATCTGCAGTATAGCTGTGATGTTTCTTATTAGATTTTATTTATTGCAAAAAGATATTGTGTGGAAATTTAAAGGACTATTTTACTGGTGTAGCTAAGAAAGATTTGAAAAATAACACCTGATTGAAAGGAACTGCTTTAAGAATATTGCCAGTAACCCACACCAGTGAAAATCACTTTTGAAGTCTCTGAGATTAAAATCTGTCTCTCTTACTGTACCAGTCCTCCACATTGCTTTTAACATTCAAAAATTCTTTGAATTTCCTCTACCAATTTGCAGCATTTTTATGAATTTCATTATATATTTGTTGTTTTTAACCTAAATCTTCAAGACAGTTTTGCTGAGAAAATTCTAGCACACAGAAGAACTTCATGAAATTAGAATGGCCTTCAGAAAATAGCAAATCTACGAGGCTTTAAATAATGTATGAAGCTTTCTGTCTCAAACTGCCTTTTACAGTGGAGTGAGAAGACAGATAATTTAAAGATTTAAGCCTCTAAATATTTTGCAAAATTTCAGCTTATGGAAAACATGCAAATCTTAAATAAACCATTCAGGTTTTTTTTTCTTTCTTCACCAAAATGAAGTGATTTAGTATTTGCCAAAACAAAATCTACCTTATGTCTTCAGATGGGTATAAGGGAAAAAAAAGTCTGAATGAATCAGAAAAATTAATCCAGTGAATTTTATTGCAGAGGGAGCACACGTTGCCTAAGGCCTTGTCATGCGCCCACACACAATGTCACACCTGCATCCATCTCACCTGTTGAGCTGCTCTCATTCATGGCACCTGAGAGTGAAGCCTGGTGTCTCTGTTCTGTCCCAAGTCACACAACCCTGCAGAGCATTGCAGTCACCCCAGGTGCCACCAAGGGGTCTGCTGCAGGGGCTGTGCTGTGTGCTGTGGATGGGGATGAGGTTACGGTGCTCTAGCACAGACCAGGGATATCTTCTGAGGAAACACACTGCCCGCTTCAGGCAAGCAACCTGGTCTCTACCAAAAGCATGTCTCCTCCTGCCTGGTGATGTGGGTTTTTACAGTAAGTGGCCCAAGAAGGTGTTGGGGTTAAGAAGCTGGATTGGTTTTGTCCTTTCTTCAGTTTTGGGAGCTGGAGAGGTGTCCAGCAGGATCCAGAGGACCTGAAGGCAGCCCTCAGTAGCTGGAGCAACTGCTGGTGAAGGTAAAGCTACAAGTTCCACAGCCAGCCTGCTGCCAAACATGCTTACAAAGGAGTTTTAGCTTTCCCAGCTGTTTTCCAGGGTGCCAACCCTGAGGCAAACATTTTATCTACAGGGAGTCAGACCTCTTGTCTATAGGGATTTCTCCCTTTGGTCCTATCTCTTCCTGGCCAGCTTGTTTGTTAATGTTCACTTGTAGAAGGAGCTGAGAGTCATTAGCTCCCTTTGAACTCACTATGAATAAAAATAATTCAGCATCACAAGCCTGAGATGATTTTGAGTGAAAACCTGGCATATTTCAGGCAATTGAATGAATGGGTTATTATAGGGTCTTTCGTCCAATGAATGCATAATTTTACCACCTGAACAGGATCCTTCTCTTTTCTCACCTCTTAATGCATATCCCCTGCTCCACTAGAAAGGAAGGACTTAGAGGTGAGGTAGAAATTGCTGACTTTAGTAAAAATTTCCTGATGTTTCCTAACAGCAGAGGATGCTTTTTGCGGCTTCAAACTTTCACAGATTTTTGAATAAGCAGGCTTGACATTACTATGTCTGGTGTCTTAGTCTCAGTTTGGGGCACAGAAATTTCATAGCCAAAATAATTCAGCTGTTTCAGAAAACAAGATGAGAACCAGTATTGAACTGAGCTTCAAAATAGAATAAAATTTGAAAAAGAATGGGGAAGTTATGATGCAAAGAAATAAGCAGAAGTATAGGAGACAGCAAGGAGAAAAAGTGAAAGAGTGAGTATGAAAGAAATATGTACCATCAGATACAGAGCATAAGATCTGAATTGAGTGCTAGCATGCTCATAAAGTGAAAATAAATTGTGCTGCCATTTTCAGAGTGTAGTATATGTCTAGCAGTTATTTCATTTAGTCTTTTATCAAATAAGTGCAAGGTGACTTGCAGACACAAAGGGGAAGGCAATAAGGGAGTGTTGTCTCGTCATCATCTCTTCCTGATTACATTTGAGAGAACATTAAAGAATTGTTTCTTTTTCTAGTGAAACATGTCTCTGCTCTAAATCTATTCAGTTTATCATGTCTGTTGAAGTGGGAATTATTACCTGCTTTTTGAAAGTAAAAATAATTTATAGGTTTGCAAACTAATAATTTGGTTTGGGCATGACTTCAGATATCTTGCGGACAACTCCAATATGCAGACCACCTAAAAGATTTGAAAAATAGGAAGCAATCTCACAGAAGACTGAAAATTTCTGTTCAAAAGGGGTTAAAGAGAAATCTTTTTTTTTTTCCTGACTAAAAAAAGTGTCAGTTTTTTAATTATTTGCTCTTATCTCAAATATTAAGCTCAAAATTTTAATCTGAAACCTCTTACCAAATTTTACTCCACAATATGATCTTGTCAACTCTCAATAACAGTTTTTAGATTACTATATCTTTTTCTAAGATTCTCTTAAAATCTCCTTTCCCCCTCTTTACTGTTATGCTTTATGTGTGCTCTACAAATTAATAGGTGTTTGTACTTGTATGGGTAGAGAAAGCTGAATCCCTTTCCTCATTACAGAGGGAATTCTCCTTGTTTATGTTCATCATATTTTACTTACATTGGAGTATTTTCATGACTTCACCAGTTAGCACAAAGTCCTTCCTCTTAGCATGAATCAAACTCCTGGTTTTTTTTGTTTTTTAATCCGTCATGACATTGAGTAAAGTCATTTCACTCAATGTAAGATTTCTGAGAAAGAAAATTATCCAAATATTTGCTTTCAAGGAAAAGCTTTTTATAAGAATGAAGGTTATCTAAAAGGATATCTGAAAGGACTGCTGTAAAAGCACCTGCAAAAACACCTGTGAAAGCAGTGTAATTAAGCGACTATTGTTAACTATGCTGTTAATCTGCTCTCTAATTGTGGGCAGCACAAAGACACACTTAACATAAGAAAATCTTTCTCCTTCATATTTCATTTTTTTCTATGTTAGCCAGACATCCTATGATTATAAATTTTCTTTTCTTGACAACACTCTCAGGATTTCTATTGGTAAGAAGCTACATTGAAGAGATTAGAAGAAACACAGGGTCATAGAAATTGCCAAGGTAGATTAAACCAGAGGTCTATATAATTCATTGCCAGCAAGAACTATTAGATAATCTATGATCTTTAGGTAACTTTTCTCCTGTGGAAAGTTGATATCTGAGATCTAACTTGTAAAACAACTGGATCATGACAATTGTGACCTCTTTTTTTGAAATGACAATCAGCATGTGAACAATCAATATTTTGGGGGAGGATATTCTAATATACGTGTTTTACAATATGAAAGTCTCTTGAAAGAAAGTATTATTTTTTAAACACAAACACACATATCATACTTTATCCTATCAAGAAAATGACAGCTCTTTTAGTTGCCATGTAGTAGGTTATATGTGTTTCATATTGTATACAAAAATTTACATGAAAAGGTATGGTTTTCAGTTGTTAGCAATTCAGTATTTCCAACAGGAAAAAATATGTGGAAACTTTAATAAAGGCTATTCCTAAATGTAGATTCCATTACAATTTTAACAGTTTGAAACATTTTTTCTTTCATTATTTTTCGACTGTTGCTGCTTGCACCTACAAGGTGGAGTACACAGTACAATCTTGTAATTTGTTGGAGAGAAGGATAAACTAACTCAGAGGATATTGTACAATACATCTGGGACAACTAGCTATTCTTTAGATGTAAAAATTTCACAGAAATTGAATCAGTGCAGTCTAACTGTGTTTTTCATGTCCACCTGCAGATACAGAGGGATTTGTTTGAGAAAAAAATTAAACATTTCTTGTTCATTCATAGTTTTTTGGTTTTTTTTTATTTTTTTTTTACTTTTAATACATCACTCTAAGACTCATTCTAAAGTAGGTAACAAAATTCAATCAAGCCTTGCTATTTTAACCTAAATATGACTTCTAATACTTTTAATTTTAATCCACGCACACAATCCTTCCACATAGTAGAAGCAAATCTTCTAATAATGAAAAGAATCACTTTATATATCCAAAGAATTTTCTCTTTGTCACTATTACTAAATCTTCTACCTTCTGTCAAGTTTGGTTAAGGGTTTCAAAAACTAATAGGAAGGAATAAGAGAAAAATATGGACAGCAAATTTTAGTAAATCACCTTGTCTTCAGAAAAAGGTGTATTAAAAAAGCAGATTTCGTTTGTCTCAACAAGTAACTCACATAGCCTCATGTGTTTGATATCAGTTCTTAGGAGACATACATACATTACAGTTTTTTACTGAAATAATGTACTTTCCAAATTTCACATGCCACATAAATTAAAAAATGCCTCACAAGTTTTTGACTTTTGTGGATCCCTGCGAAAGAGATGTTTCTCATCTGCTGGCAAGGCGTATTTGTCACGTTTCAGGCAAGAGTATCTGACCGTGTTTTAGTTATCCATTTATTTGCTGGCCAGAAAGAACAGATGATGTTAATCACAGCAACTATGGAAGGGAGCATCCAAAAAGTCCACATGGCTTTTGATTAAAGCCTGCTAGATAGTATTTTAACTTCAAGGGTTTTGTTGTTGTCACAGATCCCTGCAGGGATGCGTCTATTGCAGCTGTGTTTTTTTACTGAGTAATGTATATTGTATACTAGTTCCCTTGCTGTTGTTTTTTCATGTATCTTTTGTTATTTTTGTTTAAAGAGGTTACTAGAAACAGTTTTGCACAACCTCCAAAATGTGCCACCCCTTACAAATTGTGTCAAATATCTTGTTCAGACAAGCTCTGTTGCCAGTACTAATAGGGCTCTCAGAGGCACTAAAGCGTTCATGGTCCGTGCAGAGAACAGAGTCCAGCTTCACTGGAGGGTGGGACAGTGACCACTTGGAAGGATTGGCATGAAGCTGGCTGGAGCGACTGTAGGGCATCAACCATGAATGCTCACAATTGCCACTGTGTTGCCCTGAGTTTTGCAGTTCTTTGATGTTTTCATTTTTCTGTAACAGTTTCTTACGCACTTTCTGTAAACATAGCCATGTTTTTCTAACTAGGTTCTATTGTTTGCATTCCTTTCTCCTGGGTGGAGGTACTTGATGGACTTCTCCTTTGACCAGTGTGATTGAGGGGGGCAATTTCTCCCTCCAATCCACAGTGGTTTCCAAGAAGACATAAAATAAAGTCTGGGGTCTATGACCCCAGTTTTGGCTCTGTCTTTCCAATGCGTGTCTGCATCTTTCTTTCATGTCCAAGTGTGACAGCCACTGAAAGAACTAAACACCGGCCTAATCCCAAATTAAAAATATGAAAGAGTATCACCTGCCTGAGTTGAGGCAACAGGTGAGGATGTGTCAGAGAACAGAAACTTTGAGAACTTAGGATTTACACAGAAACCCATCACAGACAGGTAGGAAGCTAGAACACTGTAAAACTACACCTCAATGACTACATCAACATTCTGGCTCTTTTTAATGAAGAAGTTTAATAAATAATCAATCTGTCTAAAGATTCTCTACTGTGATTTGCCATTACAGGCAGACAAAATTGACTTGGAAACTGTTGAATTGTGAGGTTGAAGAGTGAAACTGTTGGTATTACCAAAATTTCATGTTAGACCAAAAACCCCTCCAACAAAGAAAAGGAATTTTTGATCAGGCTGGTCTAATCGAAGGTGTGTCTGCCCATGGCAGGGGTGTTAGAACTAGCTGATGTTTAAGGTCTCTTCCAAACCGTTCTATGATTCTCTGTATTTCATGGTACCAATGACAGGAAAATGAGATAGCAGACAAAATTCCGTGTTAAAAAAGACAAACTTATACAGGTTGGTAGGAATAATCTTATACATGTAGTGTACACTAAAACATAGTCATGAAAATCAGCTCTTATCCAGCAAGAGAAATGGATGCAAATAGCTGTGTTCCAAATGCCAGTGACCTCTTAGTGCTCAGGGCAGTAGAAATAAGAAAGAAGTGGTAGAAGAGAAAAAGATAATAAGAGAGGAAACATAATACCACTGTGTGTGCTCCTGGCGTGTCTACATCTTGAATTCTGCAAATAGTTCTGGTTGTATCACTTCAAATGGGACCAAGCAGAATTACAAGGTCTTCAAAGAAGCTGGGCAATGACCTTCCTGTGAAAGGTAATTACATAAACTGGAACTCTTCAGGTTGCAAAAGGAATATTGGTAGAAGGAAAATATGATTTAAGTCTATAAAATTACGAATTGCATGGAGATACTGAACAAGAGACTGATTATTCATTATTTTTCAGGATGTAAGAACTAGGAAGAACCAAATGAGATTATCATTAGGAGGTTTAAAGTAAACAAAAGGAAGTACTTTTTCAAATAAGTCATAATTCAGTTGTGGGACTCTTCATGAATGTCAAAAGTACAAGTGGATTCAAAGACAGATTGAAGATTTTCAATGAAAAATCCATCAAAAGCTATTAAACACACTGAAGTGATTGCAACATACAGCTCACAAAGTCTCTGAAATGCAAATTGCTGGGAGTAGCAAGGGTACAAGTTAAAGTATCATTCTGTATTTGCCCAGTTTCCATGACTCCTTCCATAAGCACACTTTATTTATTCTTGTCAGAAATGGAATACTGGAGTAAATGCACTTTTGAGCTGATCCTGCACAGCTGTTCTGTGTGTAGTATATAACTCAGCTTTCACTTAAGACAACAGAGTAATTTCATTGACTTTAATGGGAGCTGAATTAGGCTGTCTGAGAGAATGAGCCTCCCAATACAATGTTTTGCTGAGGATGTGAAAGTTAAATTTGTTAGATTGGTAAATGTAAATCCAAAGGAAAAAACAGTTGCCCAAACCACCAAGTGCCTGGAATTTAGCTGCAAAGAGAAGCCACTGAAGGGATTTATTTTAAATCTGTATGCAAAATCTCTAAGTTTATCATGGATCTGTTCTTGAATTTAAGTGACTGGTCAGCTGACTGCTTTAGCTCTCTTGAGTGGTAGCTGACCTGTTTGCATGACTGTTCATCTGAGCTTGTAAAATGCATGGTCAATTCAAGGTCAGCCTATAGTTTTATGAAATTAAGATGACAATAGATATGTCCAAACTACAAACATGTCACCTCCCTTTCCCAAATTATTTGCTTTCCTGAGACACTCATTAGTAAGTGCAGAATTAGATCAATATTATTTGATTTTCTTTACTTTTAGAGAAAGAATACCTCTTTTAGAAAACCAGTCATGTATTTGCAGACAGAATATGCCCTTTAAAATAGGGCAGACAAGAATAATTATTTCAAGAGTGTAAACCACAGAGTTATTGCTTCATTCATACTACCATGACTAAGTTTTTTACCTAAAGCAGGCTAAATACCAGTGAAGTTTTACGGCAGGTAAACATACAATTGCCTGACAAAAAAACTTATTATTTGAAAGAATAATATATTGCTTTGCATGTGAAAGCATGTTCTCAGTATATCTCTTGTCCAAGCACTGTAGCACTGCACTTCTGCATGAAACTCACTGTATGCTTCGTGGGGAGAAGGAAAAATTCCTTCCACTGCAGCACCCTAAAATGTGATAAGCAATTCAAGCACCTAGCATGGGCATTTATTACTAGTTGAGATGCTCTGTGGTGATTCAAGATACATGCATGATGCTAACAGCTATGACACAGGAATGACGGAGGACTCCCACCTTTCAGAGTTGCAGTACTCCAGGGCACCTCAAATTGCATTAAGGACACATATTTAGATATTTGATTATTTCCCTAGGTTTCAAATGTAAGCAAGCATGCTCTCTCTCAATGAACAGGTTTGGAACAGGTTTGTTCCAAAGGCAGTTCATCTGAGCCTGTGACATCATTTTCAAATAGGTCATATCTGTCACTTGTGGAAGGTTGCCTTTCTCATTTGAGAGAAGATTTTAATGGTTAACTGACTAATGCAGGCTTGACTACCAGTTCTTCTTCAGCCAGTGACGAGAGAGATCAGCCCTGTTGACCACTATTACAAGGTAGATATTAATAATGTAATGGGGTTTTGTTCCCCGAGCTCACAACAAGCTCTTCAGACTTAATGTCCTTAAATGTTTTTCTTGCTTGATGCCAGAATGGAGTAAGGGGACTGAAGTGACTTAACCTAGTCCACTTGACAGGCTTTCAGCAGAGCTAGAAATGCAATCCTCACTTGAGGATGTCTAAATATGGTATATAAAAGCTACTTTATCCTAATAGTGAATGGCTAATAACCTGGCTCAAAATAAAGGTGAAACCAATTAGATTAGTTTCATGTTTTGTGATGAGTCAAATATTAAGTATAACTAATATAGGTGAATGAATTAACCTTGAGCATCACAAGGATATTTACTGTAGACAAATGTAGGAAATTAAATGGGAAATAAGAGATGTAGGTTTTACCTTTATTATCTGGACTTATTGAGGAGGTGTCAACATGTGTCACCTCAACCAAATATCACAATGAAGAGAGGAAATTCATTACTGCCAGAGGGGATTTTATTAACTTGACTGCAGTCTTCTATCACTCAGTAGAATATCTTTCTAGGGAGGAATATCTTTTCAGGGTTTCTGGGAACACCTTTATGGCCTAGGTACAAAGGAAACTGTTGGGTTTTTTGTTTTGTTTTGTTTTGTTGTTTTGGGTTTTTTTGTTGTTTTTTTTATTTGTTTGTTTGTTTTTGTTTTTTTTATTTTTTTTTTTAAATTCCATCCTGTTAAAAGGAAGGCTGAAAAAAGTGAATTTCCACCTTTCTATGAGTAATAAAAATATATTATTCAGTTTTACATTGACTAATGATTTCTTTGTTTAAAACTTTTGTACACAGTAAGAAAGATGTTTTTTAAAAAATCTATTCATTTTTAGAAGAAAATAAAGGATACTTTGGAAAATGTAATTTTTTTAAACAGTGAGTGCACATACAAAACCATACCCTGTCTGTTACAGAAAAAAATTATTTACTATGCATAGAAGTCTCAATCTGAATATGCATGGAGGTGATATGTACATGAAAAAAGTGTTAATACTTCCATCTGAAGTTCCAAGAGGTGTCAATATGATATCTAAACGCAGTATGTGCCATATTTTTACCAATTTGGGGTTCACTAAATGTATTTTTTGAACATATTTATACACTGCTCAAAAAAGGACAGTATAATCTCATTTCTCATATCCCTATGAATGTTTTTATTTACGTGCACCCACACATGCAAACTTATATCTTATATATTCTCAAAGAAAATTATATAGCAAAATTAAAACTCATGAAAAGGAAAATATGTGGCTTTAATTTCCCTATTCCCTTTTCTCTCCAGAAAAAAATAAAAGAAATCCTGTCTATAAACGTAATAATTTTGAATTAAATAGCCAGTCCATACAAAATATTTTAGAAAAAAATTTTGAAAAACCTGCGGAAACCAAACTATGTCCTAGGTTTTGTAAACTTAATTAAAAACAAAACTAGCACAAATTTTCTCCAATTCTGAAAGCTGAGTTGAAATATGATCTGACACAGTTCTTTTGAATTCAGAACCTGAAGGCTAGAATCACTCCAGAGTTTTCAGCAGGTTGGGGACACATGGACAGCATTGTTGGCTGTCTTTTACTTCTTGGGTTTTCCAGGTGTTGCGCTCTTCTGGATTCATCTGTCCTTGGCAAGTTTTTGGCACCCAGATGCCTCCCTGGGTGACAGATCAGACATGGTTTCTTATGCATTTGCTCTGGAGTACTGAGATGGTAATACAATATCTCTGTATTTTAAAAATAACTGTATGTTTCCACATGTGCCTATGTGCAAACAAAGAGTTCTTAAACTCAGTTTTTCTGCAAGCCCAGAAACCCATATTACTGCACACCAATAATGGGCTTTGCCAGCTCTGGAGAGAGCGTGGAGCTCCTCTGCTGTTCTGATGCATCAATATGTAAGTACTCAACTGACAGCTGGATTAGTGCACAGCATGCATTTTCTTCTTTGTATTTTTTTTTTTTTAATTCAAGGGTAAATGTCAAAACAATGCTGTAAAACCAATTAAGGAGAAAGAAAACAAGATTAGAGGTGCTACTTGAATAATTTATTGTTGTTCACTGTTGCCAAGTCTTTAAATAAGTACTTAATAGACCTTACTGTAACTCTCTGAGCAATACAGTAATTTATTTAATGCACAGTTCAGCAGTTTCTTAACATTCAACTGAAATAGCCATATAGTATGTTGTGGGCCTTTTTGAAGCCTTCTAAATTTAGCCTGTTCACCATTTATGAGAATATTCATACAGAGCTACATTTATTAATTTCATTCAATAATCTGATATATTAAACAGGTATTGATCTCTGTGGAAGAGAATATCAAGCTTTATTGACCAGAAAGACTAATTCTGACCAATTTAAAGCCAATTTCAATATTTATCTTAAGGGGAGATAAATCTCATTATTCAGGAAAACAAGAAGCTGCTATATATATATTGTTATTTATATTCTTGATGTTTTAGCCAGAAATATCTGGAAATCACTCCTCCATGGATTTGAATTTCAGTTATATGACCATTTTCTTTGATATTAATATGATAAAGTGGGAAAAAATATTGATAGGACTAGGGAAAAACATCTTTCCTAACCCTTGTCCACCAGCATTTGTAGGGAATGTACTGAATAGTGTCAGAAAGCATTTACTTTTCAGAATGAACAGACTACTCAACATAGCCACAAATGTACTGATTTGTGGTCTGATAAAACCAGGAACCCGGAAATGCACACACAGCTCAGCACTGCTCAGCAGCCTCATGAGAATGCTGACAAAGGTCGCATCTGAATCTTGTGGGGGTGAAGAGGTCGGCATACTCTGAGGTCCTGCAGAGGGCTCTGGACAAGGCTGGGGCTCACACCTCCATAGAGGAATCCACAGTTTCACACACACAGTGCCGCCAACTTGTCCCAGCTACAACAGGAACCCTGTTCTCCTGCAATAGAACTTGTTTCTTATCCACGAAATCATCCCTTTTGTGAACTATTGCTTATACAGGACCTGTGGCATGATGCAGAAATCCAAATATTACATATTATAGACTTAAATTATTTCTCCAGATCACAGAGAAGAAAAATTAATCAGAGCTTTATCCTCCACACTGCCATCAAATCAACCTATGAAAATGTAGGATGCAATATCTGTGAGGTGCAGAGATTGTACAGTAGTTGCCCTTCTCACAGCTGACAGAAGTTTCTGATGGTGAAGGGAAAGAAGTGCTGGGTTTAAGGGAAGATTATTTTTGATGCCATTATCTGACTATTTGAGCTGTAGGTGTCTTACTCTCTAAACATTTGGGCTGTGTTCCAAATCTTTATCTGTACATGTGCCTACTTGAAAAATAGTGTCAGACACTCATTAGCAGTAGCCTACTACTTTTGAAATTGACACCGTTTACCTACAGGAAATTGTCTTTTTGAAATAGTACTTTGTACTAAACCATTCTGAGATAATTGTTCCAATTAAAAAATACATGGGGCATTGCTGTGCACCTCAGGATGGAAACTTTATTGTGCTGTGAAAGAAGTCAATGGGAGTTCAAAGTATTCAGCCACCTGCAGAAATGATGATAGAAAGCCAAAAAATTTGCAATTCATGCTGGAAAAAGAAACTCCTCTACAAGCAGATACAGTGTTGAAAAGGATGAGAATTTTAGCTTAGTTTCTTCTCCTCCCCCACCCTGTCTCTCCCCCTCTAAGCTTCCAAAACAAACAAAAAACAAACAACAACCAAAAAAAAAAAAAAAAAAAAAAAAAAAAAAAAAAAAAAAAAAAAAAAAAGGAAAAAAAAAGAAAAAGAAAGAAAAAAAGGAACAATTAATTTCTTATGTCTTGGAGTATTGCTGAGCTCTACATAAATAGGAATATGCTCACTGTAGGGAAACAGTGAGATTCAACTATTCCCATTAAAATGCTAATTACAGTCCTTTTATAGATCTGTTGGAGAGGATTTGGGGAACAAAAATAGCACCCAGAGATTATCGCTGAAAGAAAAAAATCAAAGAAGAAAACATGACATTAAAAAAACCTTGCATCTAAATTTAGAAACCCACTAAAGTGAGCCGAACCATTTATTCTCCCTGGAGCTGCTCCATATATTAAACTGATACTGAGAAACCATGAATTTCTATGCTTAAAAGCACAGCTCACAATTTGTATTATTGTACTTCCATATAGTTTGTGTCCTGTCCAAACTATCACTGACATCTTCAAAGAAAGTCCTCCAGTTCTTACTGTACAGCAATAAATATCATGGGCAACAACATTAAGCAATACAATTATAAAATTACCTGTTATTAAAAAGAGAGCACTTTTTTTTATAAAGAATGTATTATTCAGCTGTAAAATAATATGTTTGCCATTCACTCTAAGGTTTCAACATTATGATTCAATCTTCTAAAAAGCTGACATTGAAAATAACACTGTAATAAACCAATTTATCATAATGTGTAAAAGAAACTACTAGAATAAATTGGAATAACCTTTCAAAAACTAGCAGCTTTTAAAAGTATTAATTTCTACTCCAGATAATTGGAAAAGACACCTGGGTGGCCAAGCAATATTTTTTATGGGATTGCCCTGTCAGGGACTCAGATTGTCTTCAGAGTCAGGAGCGATGGTTTAGCACTAAGTGACAGTGAATCTTGCAAATGGGTCTTCCTGGATGCTGTTTGCCATAAATTACCAAACTGAACTCCCCTTCAAGGTCAACCATTAAAGAAGGCAGATATCAAATGGCCTTCACAGACACCCAAAGTAGTCTTCAAGCTTCCTGTAAGCAGGCACTGGTTATGTTGGATGCTATAAAAGTTACTTAATAGACAGACAATATAAACTACTATCAAACTTTGATGATATTCTTGGGAGCTAAATAGCAGAACATAATTGGAAGTTGTAGTTCATAGGAAGAAGGACTAACAAGTTTCTCTCCATTACAGAGGAGTATGTGTAATGAAACTAAACTAGTAACATGAGAATTGAAGATACCAATATATTTCAAGGCACACATGCAAAACAACTTCCTAAAGGAAAGTAAGACCTCCTAAGACTGTCAACTTTTTTCACTTCTTGTCTTTCACAAAATATCTTGTAATTTTTTTCTCAAGGCCATATGTGTTTACATAAGCATTGTTAGTTCCAGTGTTTCTGCTTTGAAGTAATAACTATTGGATTAATTAAAGTTTATTCAGTGGGATTTATAAAAGCAGGCAGTAGTGGCAAAAAACAGGTACAAAAGTGATTACAGCACTTTTTTCTATGAAGGAGAAGGAAGGGTTTTAAATAATCTGATGTCTTGAAATGACAGGAAATTCTTTATTGTCTTTATTGTCATACCTCTTGCTTCAATGTGGAAGCTGTGTTCCAAATGTAACAAATGTTAATTCACATTAAAAAAAAAAAAAAAAAGTAGGCAAGATTTATGACCTGGCTTCTTTTGTGGTATCTGCATTTAAGCAGAGCTCTGTGTCACTTCCCACTGGAAAGTCTGGACTAATGGCGTGTTATGGAGCATCATCTTCCAGGCTGCTTACTTGAGCTTCCTTCACCATAAAGGTATAGGAGAAATCATGCTCAATACACTGTGTTTTTAGAAAGGAAGGGAAAGCAGGAGGGTGTGAGGAGGCTGAATAAGTGGCACAGTGCAGACAGTACCCACTGCAGGGATACCAGAAAGCTCATGGGTGTTGCGCTGACCACAAGCCGCCCAGTGGCCTGGCAGGCAACAAGTTCTGATGCCCTGACAGCGTGGCAATCAGAGTCCTGTCAGCAGCTGTCAGTGCTGCCTGCAAGTAGCTGGTAAGGCTGTCTGCAGCAAGGTTGTTGCTAAGCAATAGGCAAGGGTGAAGGAACACAGAGGGACCTTCTCTTTGCCTGCAATCCCAACTTTTATTCCAGCCCCGAGGCGCAGAGTTCCAGTTGAAAGGGGAGGCAGAGGAGAAAGGCAATGGGGGAGCTGTTACAGCCACTTTTTAAACGGGGGTGGAGAAGGGGATGAACAAAAGAACAAGCCAAAAGGGAAATGATGAGGGGTGACAGGGAGCAAATCACAAAGGTTAGGGGAGGAACATATTTGAATCAACCAATGCGGAACCGAACTGAATGGAACTTTCCAGAGCTCAATCCATAAGCAATGAAACACATGAATAAACATAGGAGTCTAAACCAATAGCATTATGGGAACAGAGAGGTTTCTAGAAAGAGAGGAGGAGATGCTGCTAGATGGACACCCAGTGGGGAGTAGCCTTAAACCTTGGTCTCGCCCTCAGATCCACCCTCAGGGTCGGAGTCCTGGGCGGGGAAATCCACCCACTGTATGTCACTCAGCCCCAAGGTGGGCTGGGTCACCGCACCACATGGGTGGCATGGTACCCGAGAGAGCACGGCGGATCATGGAATTGTGAAATTGTTTAAGTTGGAAAAGACCTCTAAGATCATTGGGTCTTACCATCAACCCAGCACTGCCAGGTTCACCAGTAAAAGTGCCACATCCACACAACTTTTGAACATTTTCAGGGGTGGTGATTGCACCTCTTCCCTAAGCAGCCTGTTCCAAAGACCACACTTTTGGTGAAGTAATGGTTCTTAATATCCAATCTAAACCTTCCCTGGTGCAACTTGATGCCATTTCCTGTTGCTTCCTACCTGGGAGAAGAGGCTGACCCCATTTCTCTAGAACTTGCTTTCAGGTAGTTTCAGAGAGTGATAAGGTCTTCCCTGAGCCTCCTTTTCTCCAGGCTGAACAACCTCAGCTCTCTCAGCTGTTCCTGATAAGACTTGTGCTCCAGACCCTTCACCAGCTCCACTGCCCTTCTCCAGACATGCTCCAGCATGTGAAGGACGCTTCAACCCTTGATGAGTGTTGGTTCAGGTCACACACAGGGATGTCACAATCCCATTATAACCCTTCCCACTGTCGCCTTTCTACTTCACTGAAATTTATCCTCATGCTAATGTGCTTTTAAACAATTCCTCTATTGGAGTGCCGCAGCCTATCGGAAATCTTTCAGGAGTTGCTGCAGTGCACAGAGCAAAGCTTCAGCTGTACCAAAGTGCTGACACATTTTTCAGAAGCCTCTCAAAATGAGAAATTTCTCTTTGCATATGTTATACTGTTTAACCTTAAAGCAGCAACAGATCTCGTGTTAAAAATTATTAAAAAGAAAGGTTTGAAAGTTTATAGAGTGAACTCCAGCTTAACTACACCACCTCAGCCAAATATTCCCAACAGCATTCCTGTCATAACTGTGTCATACTGTGTAGTATGAAAACAGGGCTTCTTTAAATTAAACTTTTGATAGTTTTACAATAGTTCTGCAAGAGCCCATGGAAGGATAGAAACTTTACTGGACAAAGCAAAGGCTTTTGAACTCCTGTGGTTACCCATATGAATTAAAAGACCTAGAAAGTTTCATACTGTGTATGTACCTTTCTTTGCCCTGCAGTGCTGCTTTCCTCTTTCCCTCCCTGTACAGTGAGCTAGTCCTTCTTATGCTATGATAATACTTTTGTGTCTACTATGACCTCTAGAACTGAATAGCTGTTTCATATAATTGCAAAACTACCCCACTCTTTCCCACTAGCTTCACCTCAATCCTGAGAAATGAAACAAAGAGAGATTCTCCTCACAGCCACTCTTCAGTGAGCTCAGCAACAGCCAAAACTAGGTCAAACAGCCTGTTTCCACATCACATACTGACCTCTTAACAATTTTACTCTGTGATATTCCTAGTGGGTCTTAGCACAGACATTTCCAAGAAATGAGAGAAATAAAATCCTCTCCAACACTTTCTCTAATTTTAAAATAAATTGGTGACATAGTCTGAAGTTCAGTCTAAAGATGTGCTAATTATACAGGGAAAAATCTAATTAACCGAAACAGGAAACCCATAGCAACTATTGTCACATTCTTGTATGACAGAAACATCAATCTGGCAGTCACTGGAGCATACGCTCAATAACTGCCTGAACTCGGATCCATTTTCATCAAGACCTGCAAAGTTAAAATGAGATACCAGCTATGACAACAGTTCAGCTTCACAGGCCATATTGCATGAAGCAGCATTTCCTTCTCTCCTCTTTTTTTTTCATCTACAAATTAAATAAATATATAAGAAACCTCCCAAACAAAATAACTTAACACACTTGTAGGTTGGAAGTGTTGAAATGTTATGAAAATGATATTCCCTGGGAGTGAAAGGGGATGAAGTTGTAATATAATGTAATACATATTTTTTTCTTTCTGCAGCACTTAATATATTCCACTGAAAAAACATGGAATCCCTGATAGAAGATAGTGGAAGATTAGGAGAGTGAGAAAATGCCAGAAAAACAAAATCCAGTATATTCCAGGAGAGGTGAAATTGCACCACTGAAAAAATGATCACTTCTGCTGGATTTATCTCTTCCAGACTCATTATTCTGACTACAGGAAGAAGTTAAAATACTATGGACATTTTGAAGGCTCTTTCTCCTTCAAAAGTATCACTAAAACTAGGAAGAAAATGCTAGTCTCAGAGGCAGGGAGAGAGACACAACTTATAATACTGCAAAAATGTAAGACCTATATAAATAGGTTTGGTATATATGTCTTCCCAAAGATTTTACATTCAAAAGTTTCATCCAAATAGTCTCTGGCATAGTTAACATAGCTGATTAAGGACTAAAAGAGGTTTTAAGGGAGGGTAAGACTTTTTTTAAACCAGCTGATATAGCTAGAATGTATACACCAGCTTTCAGGCATAAAAGAAAGTCAATAAACTTAATGGTGCAAGAAGAATGACACAGGGCAACACAGTATATGGGAGAACCCAAAACTTCCTGCAAGGCTGATGTATGTGTTGCTGATACCCATGAATCAGTGAGCTCGCTCATAAGATATATGTAAAGAAGAGACTCTCAATGAAGCAGTAAATTACCAGCATTTTTTGACACAAGAACTAACAAAAATCCTGGTCTAGAACACTGCAACATCCACAGTGGAGGAGCAAGATCTGAAAGAAGGGGTGGTCTGTGGTAAGGAGCACACAAGCTATTGGGTAGGACATGGCAAATGCAAAGGAAAATTGGGAAGAATTTTGTAAATTAAAGCACTGAAAATGAGGCTGGCTAGACAAAATTTTTCAGGACAGATATGATGGTAAGAGAAAAAATTTGAACAATTTGCTGCAAAAGGAAGTGAACTGTATTAAGGTTTGGCTGAGCAGCCACATCCTTCCATGGGAAATGTCATATACGACACACATCTGGTCAGCAACACTGCACTTAGTGTTATTCTACAAAAGACTCACACACACTTTCTATGAAGAAGCTCAAGTGAAATACCCTGGTTACCCACATATGGGGCTTTGGTTAAGCAAAATAGGATAAAAAACAATCATAGGATTATAAACTAATTTCTGAGTGTGTCCAGATCATAAGATCATTAAATAGGTAATGTCAGAGATGTATTTATGTGTTGTATTTCCACTAAGACATAGTAAAAAAACCAGCACAATAAAACCCCTCAAATATATATTTCATAGATTAGACCAGTTTTTTGGATAATGTATTATAGAAGACACTATCACAGACTTGGTAGATTTAGTAGCACTTGCTGCACTTTAAATCCCTCATGTATTACTCACTCAGCTAAAAAATTCTGTAACTTTAAAAGCTTTAGGTGCATTTATTTACAAGTGTTCTTCCAGAACAATCAAGCAGAGAATACAGGACTAAGGCTGTCTTTCTGTTATGTCTACTAGACAGATTTTTACTTTGTTTCCACATGATACAGAAGCTTGCTGCAGAGCATAGCTTATAAAATTGGCCTGTAATTAACTGCTGCCAAGTTTTTGGTATCTTGCATATAGCAACTGAGTGACCCATCAGATAAAAAAAGAATACAAGCTATTTCTAATTGATAATTACATGTAATACTTGACAAAAGATGATATTGTCACTCATGTTATTACATAAGGTAGATTGAGCAAAAAAACCATTTTCAAAATAAGTGAGAAAAGCAACAGTTCTTGCAGTGAGGTGACTGAAGAATTGTGTAGCGTGTTGCTAATCCATGTATCATCTTCTGGAGGAAGAAGTCAAACAAACAGACATGTATTAGCATGCTGTGATAAAAATTAGGAGGTAGCAACTCCACATGAATTCATTTAAGTATAGGCGTGAGTCTCACTGCATGGAAGGGAGTGGGTCATTTGCATATTACTGCTTCCCAGGGACACAAAGTCTTGAAAACCTGAGGAAAGACCTAAGAAGCCTTTGAAGTCAATCAGAAAGGAAAATACTTGTTTTATCAACAAGGCCACCAAGAATAGTTTTGGTCAAGGAGAAATACAAGATTGTCAAAAGCAAACCAGAAATATTGTGGCAGTTGCCAACACAGGACACAGTTTTTTTTCCGGCAGATGACGGTATGCTACAGACTTCTAAAATATGAGTTAATTTAGAATTTAGACATTCTGAATGTGTCAAGCAAGTAGATAAAAGCATTAAACCATTTTTCATCTGAGAAGATACTAACCTACGTGTGCTAGAAGAAAGGAAGATTGCTGGTCTGCTAAGAAAAATACTTGGTTTGCCACAGTGATGGGGTGTCAGTTATTTGTGAATATCAAACCAATGTATATGACTTAATTTTATAGGTGAAAGATATGGTACCATGATCACTAGAATTATAAATAATTATTTTCATCCTTGCCTTCACTATTTTGCGTTTGTCAGTATGAGAAAAAAAAAAAGAATATGTGGGTAGCCTTTGTTGATCACAGCAGCCCCTGGCTTTGTCACTTTGTCAAGCCTACACTTTTATGTAACAAAAGGTAACATCAATTTCTTTGTGTTTTATATAACAATCCCCTTAGGATTGTATTGGATTATCAGTTGTTCTCTAGAACCTACGTTCTGAGAAGCATGAAACCCTCTTACAGTTATTTTTAAGGCAAATGATGACTTTGCTGTTAACTCCCTGCTGCACAGATTAGCTACAACTCAATACCTGAGACATTGCTTTCAGGAGGCATTTCCCACTATGAACTCCAGGAAAATATTTATTTAAAATATTTACAATTTAATGAGAAAATAAATGAATATTAGTGACACATTTGCTATAAAACAGTGACTTCTGTAACAAACTAGAAAGAGAAGAAACCCATTAACTTGTCCCTCAATTAAAGAAACCTGATCCTAGCTGTATGGGCTTGAACCCAACATATCAATGGAGGACAGGACCAAATAATTTATTAATTGTACCTCACTCTCTGATTTCAGGCTTCTTCCTGGCTATCAGCAAACCTACAAGTTATCATTTGAGTTGTCAGCTGGGGAAAAGTTTATGTGGAAGCAAGTAAACCATTCCTGCACCTGCAGTGATTACAATGATATTATTTTCTTCAAGGTAACAAAGACATGTTATTCAATATATTATTCAATATAGACAGGATCCCTCAGTCCTTAGTGAAGTTGTAATGCCTAATCTCTTGTGAAAGAGCTGTTAGGTTTCTCTAATAATGCTTTCTGTTGTATCACATCTCTCAGGATAGTTTTTTCACAGGGGAATCTCCCAGGAGATCATTTTTGTAGTGCTGTAAGCATCATGTTAAGTTCATTCAGCATTTAAAGTATTTACTTGTGATTTTTTTTCCAATAGGAAGACATCATTATGAATCTCAAACACTCATACCTGTGATATTGGAATATATGCAGCAGCTGTCTTTCAAAGGAACTAAAAGGTCATTAGAAGACTGGAAACAATGACCAGCTGCAGTAATGCTTGTTTTCTACTAACCCATACAGGGGGAGAGAGGGGAAGGTAAGAGACGACATATCTGGTTGACTAGCAAGTGGCAGTAGAAGATATTGCTGTGTAGGAATACACAGAGTTGGCTACTTGCAGCAGTACTTATTATCTGAGATTTCAAAGACTTCAGTATTTAAGTAGCTAAGTTGTCCTTTCAAAGGTGTCATCACATGTACGCTCTGCTTAGCTGTATTGTGTGAGGCATCTTCTGTTCTTGTTGCATTGTTATGTTTTAGGAACAAATTTTAGAACGAGTGCTGTAGAGAAAGGTATCCATTTGTGACATTTCTCAATGTCTTGGCATTTTCATTTTGGTTAGAACTGTTCTTCCCTGTACTGATGGAATAGAGGGTAATGCATCACAGGGAGCCAACAGCTGTGGGGCTTTAAAACAATATGCACATCTGTGTACAAGGAAGTCAATGACAGCAGAAACAGGAAGCCAGTTGTATATATCCCCCACATTGCCAGTGATCAGGCATCAAGGACCAGCCACCTTCTTTCATCGTTTTTTGTCAGACAGATCCAACACCTACACAAGGTGGAAGTGACAGCACAGCCCTTTACTTCAAGAGGGGTCCACATTTCTGTGCCTAACATCTTTAAATGTCCACAGGTACCTCAGAGTCTGTGATGTGTGGTCTCTTTTCAATCATCATTTTCCACGACGTGAAGACAGGCTGGGTGTTGTCCTTCAGTGGTTCTTATCAAATAAATACAACATTTTAAACCAGAACGTGCCACATGACAGGCATGAAAGAAGAAGCTATAGCCAAGGTGCAGACACATCCGCTCTGGAGTACTCCCAGGGCACACAGAAACTCAAAAGAAATTGATATAAAGGGCCACTGGAAGTAGGAGTTTGGGTATTTTGTGAGTCACCACAAGAAATCCCCACAGATCTGCCAGAGCATCACAGAGCTATGGAGGTACATCCTTGCAGCACCAAGCATTCCCACAATGGAAAACTCCTGAGACCTGCATTGTGAAAAATCTATCACATACCAATAAGGCAACATTTCTGTTTCTGTTTGGATTTTTATTGAAAAAGATTGAGATTAATTTTGTTTTTGAGGAAAAGAAATCTATTGTATTGTCCTTTGGTTCATGCTTGACATTACTATTACAAGTATTTTACTAATAAATGTGTAATCAATTTAAAGCAGCTGCAGAGGACTTGTTCTAGATGCTACTCTCAGTCTGTTCATAAGAAAATGTTCAGAAGTTCCTTGGCCCCAAGGAAACAGTCTGGGGTCAATCAACACATTTCTGTTTTGTTGTAATGAACATCTGGAAATTAAAACTGTTTTCTGTAGCTGGTCTGCTACAGATTTGTTTCTGGTAATACCAGTAGTAGGCTGGGCACTCCCTGAGCAATAGCCGACCTGCCCTTTGGCTCATTCAGAAAGGTGCAGAGAAAGCAGGAGACAAGTGTTTCCAATGTGGTAGTGGGATGCTCTGGCACTTGCTTCATCTTTTACACGTGCTGCATTGACTCAGGTTTTGTCAACAGTTTTTATAGTGTAGCTTTAGATATAGGTAGCTGAAGTGCTCTGTGTGAGTTTGTTGGACCACTGCCTATTATTCCCTAAAACCTCCCTGTGATAAACTGGGATGTGATCTACACTTGAAGGAAATTTTTTTTGGCAAAGGTCTGACATAAAATAGCAAGGACGTATTTAATGACGAGATAAAATTATACAGTGCAAACAATGAGAGGAATACCGGGTTTCTTTCACTTCTCTACAAGCACTGACTGAAGGAATAACAAACATAAGTATTTTCAGGTGCTGCATCAAATGCGACAATGCAGACATTGAACTGGTCAGTGATAGGTAAGTTACAGTATCCTAAAAAATAAACAACTGGGAACAATAGTTCCAACCATAAAAATAGAAAGAAAATTATAATGGATTTTTAAAAAATGCTTAAATCAATTTTCGAAAATAGTCTTAAGTTTACACATGACAGCCATTTCTTAATTTTCTGTAAGGAAAACCTGTAATTGTTTTGAGTTAAAACCTGAATCAACTACAATAATAAGAAATCAGGAATTTTTTTTTTCAATCTTGGAAGGAGGACCTTTCTGTCTTGTACTGTTTCTAACAGCATGATTTCTTCTCATGTATTTATATATAAAAAGTTAAAGTAATTGACACTGTCATTGAGCTGAAGCTATTAGATCAATATTAGCTTGAGAGGTCCCATAATTCTTGCAGTTTTAACATTTAAATGACATTGCTGAATATAAGGTGTATCGCATGTAGATGATTTGGGTATTAATTTCTCATTATTGTGGAAAGGATGATTAACTTTATTGAACCTTCACCTGATTTTCTTTGGCAGGGCATTAAAAATTGATCCCTATTTTCTTATTTTTCTTTAAAATCTAAGTACAGATAATGAGTGTTCAAAATTTAATGGTTTTTACTTATTTATAGAGACAAGGATGCCTATTTTGTGATAACATGAAATAATAAGGAATTTTATCTATTCCAATTTGAACTGTTGGTATCACTGCTGCTAATGAAGTCTTTAGTTCACAGAAGATGGTATGCTGGTCTCAACAAGACCAGAAAAATATGCAAATCAGCATGTGTGAAACAAAAAGGGAAAAATAAATCCTGGTCCTGGCATATTTCCTTCAGGAGTTCTGCAACAAATTAGAAATTATTCCAAAGAAAGGGTTATCTTTTACTAGATGACACTTTTATGAAATTGTTTTAGCTTTTCTCTTTAGAGCAGGAAAGAAATCATTACAAATAGGATACAAGTGACCTACAGAAGATAAATCTCCACGCTATTTCTTTGTGTTTGGCTCTTTGGGTTTTATATATAATAAATACATTCATTTTAAATATGTTTACTTATATTTAATTTTGAAATAATTACTACAAAAATATGTAAGCCTTGATGTTATTGCCACAACCATTTCACATTCATAATTTATGAAATAGCATATAAAGCATATTAAAGCTTTGATGATCAAAAAGCCTAGATGTAATCTGGCCTTTTCGTTGTTTTTGGCTGGTGATTGTCTACAGTAATCTGTTTGTATTTGATACTATCACAGTCTTCTAAGATGCTCACATACAGCAATATTAGACAACTACAATGACTGCGGGATGGAAATTTCCATTTGCTGCAGAAAATATTCATCAACTCTGCAATGACAAAAAACATAATCACTGTAGTTAGATTCTTCAATATACAGTGAATTTCGATTCATCATTCTTAGCTGAATTTCTCCAGTTCCCCCTACTCTAACTCAAATATAGTTCCTTTTTTTTTAATTCTCCGGAGGTCTTTGTTGTTTCAGTGATTCTGTGAGGTGCTTTGGAAATAACTAGTCATACTGTAACAGCTAGATATTTTAATATCAGAAGTTCACTAATTTTTAATATAATTACAATTACTTCACTCTTGTGACTTGAATATCCATACAGTTTCATGGTTTTGGTCATTTAGAAGATTATTATTCTGCTTGCCTCATATGGCATTCAGAGTTTTCTCTAGAAGAACCTTCACTGATGTTAAAAAGCTTTGGATCAGGAATTTTGGTCCATTAGTTTATCATCTTTACAAATAGCATGAGGATATCTGGACTGATTTACTAGTAACTTTTACACTTGGGAAATCTACTTATGAGACAATGAAAGACAGAAATGGAGAAATTTCTGCTGAGCTTATTTGAAAAAATTAGTTCTCAAATGCCACAGTCTTGGTAATGGCAGTGGCACAATAAGTCAGGCAGAGCAGAAATTTCACAGGTTCAGGAGATACTTGCAGGGAAGCAAGTTTCCCAGAGGAGACTAGGAGGCATGCCCTGGGCAGCAGGAGCTCCTTGGCTCTGCCATCATCACCTGCATCTGGGCTGGCTGGCACATTTTGAAATGTATAGATTTTAAAAAAACCCCAAACAAACAGAACAATCCACCACAAACCCAATAGAAAAAAACCTCCCTTAGATTAAATGACCCAAAAAATTCAGCATAAATTTTAATTCTCTGTTTCTTCTTTAGTACATTGAAATGCAGTTAACAGTAGCAAGTGTTCATATTAGATAAGGGGAATTGTTGCTACTCATATAATTATGCTGTTTCTGTAGCTGAGTCTGGCAGTGAGAGCAAGACATTGCATTACACTATTAAGAAAGTTGGTGTCTTTGACAAGAATCCATTTTCCAGTGATCAGAGATGCAGTTTCTATTACTTCTGTGCAAACTCAAACATCAATGAAACAAACATCTTTTAGAAGACAAGTTGCTTTTAAACTTTTTTTTTTTACAATGCTGATGTTTTTGATGTGTTTTTATAAAACTGCAATAAAGAAAAGTGTGCAGATCAAGAAGTGCATACAAATAGAATCCTTAATCTGTGTCTGTAATAGGAACTGAGTTTTCTCAGTCTTGAAGAAATATATTTTTTTTTACTGACCCAGACAAATCCTTTCCTAAATATATGGATTAGTTTGGGGCTCTTTTGCTTTTTCCTTACCTGGCATAACTTCTTCAGAAATCTGGATATTTAGTGTCATGTTCAAAAGCTGTTCACGCTAAGTCATCTGGGGCACTCGAGAAAGTTTTGTTGTTTCAAAACTCTCCTCCCCCTGCCATGCAAACCCCACTGCTGGGGACTCGTGCATGCCATCTGCTGGCACTTCCGAAACCTCCTATAAGCACATTTCCATTTTGTGGCCTCTCCTTTGTTCGTCCCAGTGACACAAAGCACTCCCAGTACCTGCTGAGGTCGATCACAGTTACCAGTGTCCCTAAAAGACAGCATCTCCCCAGCAGGATGCCAAGACGCTGAGCTATCCTCACTAGGCACTTGATTTCTTTGCCTGAATATTTTTTTCTCCTTAAAACATGTTTTTCAATAATGATGGTATAAATCTTTCCCGTGTAACTGGGGAAAAAAGTGTTTAAGAAATACTAGCTAGCATTTACATGTTCCTTTATGAAAAATATTTCATTTCCTTGTGATTTAGTCTCAGGCACATAGGTCCCTCTGTATGGGGTTTGAGTATGAAGAATGTGCATGATTCATGCCAGTGTCCCTGCTCATGGCAGGGAACTTGGAACTAGATAATATTTAAGGTCCCTTCCCACCCAAAGTATTCTATGATTCTATGATTCTATGATTTATAAAATCTTGTGACAGTAAAGAAAATGGTGAAAAAGGCATGCTAACATAATGTAAAACTGTATGTAGTGGTTTTGAAGACTACATTTTAGGTCTTTTCAATCACTTTAATAATATGACAGTTATCTACAATTTTAAATGTATACACTGGCAGTTAAAAGTTTTTGTGTATGAATGTGTTAAAATATACATGTTTATACATGAATGTGGAAATGCACGTAATTGTATTAAGATAGATTCGGGTGTCTGTATGTCCATCCATAAGTTTGTGTAATGCAAGTAAACCTGTTATGACTGAAAAATTTTGAGCACTACTGGACTTTCCTTGCATTTAAAAGGATGAGCATACACATGTACTCACACACATTCCTATAGTAACCTTCCCCGTGTGTCCTGTAGAAGAGCAGGTAAGCTGAAATGCTTGGTGCTGTTAAACATTATCCAAACACTATTCTTCAGGAAAAGATTGAAACCCACTGAATTTTCTTGTTCTGTAGTGATAGTAATCACTGGTAGGGAATTGTTGAGTGGCTGAAGAGGTAATTTAAGAGAAGCACTGCATAACACACTTTCATTTGGATGAGGAAAACGTATTGTGATAAGATCAGCAAAATAAATGGGGTCTTCCATCCTGTTTGCACAAACTGACTGCTGTGTTCCAGGGGCGGAGATGAGGGCTTGTGCTCTCATCTCCTACACACAAATGTGCCAATCCTACATGAACCATTTACCACATATTAATTTATGGCTCATCAGAAATGGTATCAAAATAACACGGAGGAAGAACAGCCTTGGCTAACTTGGAGTGAGTTAAAGCAGTTAAACATCTGCATATTCTGACTGACTCTTTATTGAACCAGCCCTTCATGTCTGCTTTAAGAACACTTTGAAGGAGGAAATATGCTTATTTGCTTTTTTTGCAAGGGATTGATGAAGTAGCTGGTTCTAAGGAAGGAGAAAATAAAAAGGCAAACAAAGATGCAAGGGTAATTCTGTGCAGTGGAAACATTGCAACGCTCAGACCAATACAAGGATGACTGAATCACGTTTCTTGAAATGCAAGATGTGGCTTCTCTGAGTCAACCAGTCACTCTACCTCTAAGAATGTCAGTCTGTGGAAATTCAAAGCTTAAATGTCAAGCATTCCAGTCTAGAAAATGCAATAGTGATTAAACAGAGTAAAAAAAAAATTAAAAATAATCTCTTAAAATGCTGGCATATGAGAAATAAATTATAAATACAGTGAAAAAATACAGTGAAAGCATAAATATTCTAATCTTTGCCCCTCATTCTTCCTCCCACACTATTGAAACAATGCAAGTCTTACATTTTGGATTTTCTTGTTTTACTTAGGTTATCTCTGAAATGGAAAAACAGCATACATTGAACTTACAGTGGTTTCTGAAAATTAATGTATTATATGTTTTTAAGAATTGACTAGATAATCTTATGAAACATTAAAGTTAAGCCTCCTATTAAGATCATATAAAAATGTCCCAGTGACACATTTTTGGGAATCATGAGAAAAGATACTGATAGAGAAAACATTATTCTTCACAGAGGAATAGAAGAAGTAACAGAAAATAATTTTTCTGTTACTTATATAAATTATTTGGTATAATTATAACAGTGTTCAAGGATTAATATTGGAATGTTAGAATCATAACATTTAAAATAATTGCTTTAGTTCCTTTAATCTCCTAGTTTCATTGTTCTTTCATCTTCTGTTTAAATCCAAATGTCTGCATTTGAAAACTTTAAAAACATTTCACCAAAAATGCTCAGTGATATATTATCTCACTTCCATTTCTGTCCTGAGGCTATCGTGTTTGACAGTGACAGAAAATAGTTTCGAGGACAATATCATGACAGAGATGGAATAAATTAAAGGAAATTATAAAATACTTAGTTGCAGCAATAATTTACTCTTGTCTAAAACTGAAATCTGAAATAAATATTTTAGACTGAAGGAAAATGCCTTCAAAACAGAAGTAGGCTTTTGAAAAGCTGCTAGTATTTAATTCATGATAGCTATGTTTTGAAGCAACATTTCTAATATTATCCAATTACCACTTTCCCTGCAAACTATAAAATTTGGGTGGAAAATTGGTTACATATATATTCCGAAAGTATTTAATCATCAACAATGTCTTTCTAATCTGGCATAAATCTGAGGGATTACTTAAAACATGATGGTTGTTTCCTCAGTGCTGAAATACAGCAGATAATCCTCCAGTTACCATTTCTACAGGGACGGAAGCTACTCCCACATGCCAATGTGGAGCTGAGGGCAGCAGGCTTTTGCCTCGATACCTGCAGGCCTTTTCCACGTCCTTTTCCTCTCCTCTTCATGCTAAACACGACACCACTTTTGCTTAGGCAAAACAGAAGGAAACACCAAGCACATGGGGGTAGGTACAAAATCTCAACCACAACCCTGGATTAGGGATCTGTCTCATTGGATGGACAGGTACATGCATAACCCTGGGACAGAGAAACCAAAGCTAAGAAAATGATGCAGAATTAATGGGATCCATACCGGTAACCAGCATGTATCAATTAGGCCTGAACTTAATAATAACTTTGAAAGATGCTGCTTTATTTCAGACCCAAAAGTTGGCTTTTCTAATCTTAGCGCTTTTAGCAGTCTGCTGACTGTATTGTGGCTACAGCAAAGTAGTAGTAGTGCTTGGTGGTTCCTCCTGATTACAGAAAAGTTTTAAAATCTCTAAAGCCAAAGTCTTTCTATGCCTGTGCAGAAATATAAAAAATTAATAAAGAATCTTAAAAACTGAAATAAACAACAAGTGCTGAAGACTTTCAGCACCCCAGAAGTGTCAATATGAATGTGGACATATTTTTTAAAAAAAACATTGGTGAGGAAGTCTGCCTGTATAGTTTTTGAAAGCCATTAAAATTTCTTTATTGTTTCTAGCATTCATAACTAGGCTGATTTAACCCAGGGTGTCCATTATGCTTTAGTTCTTTTGAAATTTTCTACCATAATTAATATTTTGTATAGTAACAGCAAACCTGACTGTTTGTTACTTTAAAAACAAATGTAAATATTTACGACTTAATATACCAAATTTGATTAATTGTGTCAGGTAGATGAGTTTACACACTTAAGGAAACCTGATATTAAATGCTGATTTAATACTTTGTGTTTTCTTTCTATGCATATCAAACGGACCACTCAGTGTAAATTACTGACTGCTTTTGAAAGTGTAAAACTATATGTCTTTCAACTTTTTGATTAATATACATATAGGTAGCAGTATACAATTCTGTTCAGAGTGGCTATGTTAGCAATGCCTAGATTAAATCATTTTGAAGATGTTATGAAGAAAAGACTACAAAGCCAAGCCAAAACAAAACTGGGACAGTGTTACAGTGTTTTAGAAATAGTTATTAATTTCTTTATATGTTTAGATTTATTCTGGTTTCAATAAAAACAGCAAGTAGAAAATATAAGGCTTGTCTTCATGAAGGCAAGTTTATTTTGGGGAATCATGGCATAATTTTTAACTACTGTATGACTACAGTGTCTCTGTAATAATTACATAAATGAATCCTGCTTTATTGCATACTGTATTCCCACAATGCCTTGCCTTTACCTCAAGTGCCATACCCTTTCTAGTTTTCTTAATACTTCCCCAGTACCAGCATACTAAAAAGCTTTTAAATAACTCATGCAAACTTTTTTCTTTTGTTCCTTTCTTTTGAAATTGATCACCTGTACAACTGCAGATTCTCTAGATACTATGAGATGAGGATTGCCCCCATTTTGCATAAATTGCTTTTTTGTTACTATTACAAGGCTTATAGGCTCAGCTCCTTGTTAACATGGCCCACAATAAAACTGAGTTTGTTCAGGTCACACTAGAGACTAACACTTGCCCAAAAATATTTCTGTGCTTATTGCCTTTTATCCCTGAGAAATCCTCCTCAATGAGCAATAACACTGTTAAATTTGCATCCAGTTCACCTGGGTTTGCAATCCAGGGATTTTCTAAGGTACTGCCTTCTCTTGCCTTCACATGGGCCATAACCTTCACTTTCTAATTTCTTATGGCTGACTGACAGCTCAGCAGTGGAATAAAAAGAAGAAGCTCTCTCCAGCTATTCTTCCAGAAGAAGCTTTCTCCATCCATCCACCCATCCATCCATCCCCTTCAGACTTGTTTCCTTCTTAGTCCTTTTGTAAGTTTGGTTATGATTGTCCTTCCTGAGCAATGACAAATGTTGAAAGGAAGTCACTGGCAGGGGTAAGGTTGGGTCAGACCCTGCTCAGGTGGGTACCTGCCTCCTCAGCTGCTTGTTGGAAGGTGGCAGCAGGATCTGGGAGGCTAACATTTCCTTTCTAAAGCTTGAGGTATCTCTGTGGCTTGCCTACCACCATCAGAAGAAATAATACAGAATATCACCTAAAATAGAGGAGGGTATAGACATTTCTTCACATGTGACCACATACAAAGGCATGTTTGCAGATTTTTGTTTCTATTCAAACAAGACGACATGCAATTCTTGTAGAAATCAGGCCTTTTGGTTTTGCTCACTTGTTACTCTGTTTACTAATCAGTATCCTGATATATTTCTAAGCAGTATCCTTCAATTTTGGAACAATTCCATTACAGTGACAATCCAGTCACACTTAATGTAAAGTGTATGCTTTTCTCCAACTTTCCCCTTATTTGCAAAGTGGATTATAGTTTAAAAAATATACCTTCCTAATTTTAATACCATAACACTGAAATTCCCACCTCTCAGCCTCCTTGATACATGAGGTAAGCTTTAATCTCTTTCTGTACCAATATGCAGTACAAAAGGAAAATACAGTGAGAAAAGTGAGAAAAGTGAGAAAAAAAATCTCATTGCTCAAATAAGCAAGACATGCATATTCATACATTCACAAAGAAAGTCAGCAATGTTTTTAAAATGAGAGAGTTTTGGAGACTTTCCAGCTTTCTTCTGGCACAATCCGTAGGGAATATTTCAAACTGCTGTTTCTTCATCACAAATTCAGTGTCACTATTAAGCAACACCCAAGAAGATAACTGAGCTGATGGGTCTTGCTTGGTTCACTGTTTGATGATTGGATCGTAAGAATGTAAGCAATTCTTACATCTAGTGAAGATGCAAGGCAAATATCCAAAAAATAAACCAACCACTCATTTTATTATGTTATCAGCTTAAATAGTATTGAGAAAACTTGTCTTGTGGACTAAAACCAACACATTAGATATAGCTTGTTAGCGGCCACATCAGCTTCCTGATCAACACTGCTTTGAGTAGACAGAGTAATGTTAACCAGTGCAGGCAATAGGACACATGCAGAAAGGCGCTGGGTAATATTGGGTAAGGAGGCATTATATGCTCGAATGAAGAAAAAGAAAAGGAAAGATAAGGCAGACAAGTCTCTTCATGCATCCATTCACTCACACATTGCAAGTGTGAAAAGGATATCCAAAAATCATTTGCCACATGCTCTGAAGAGCAACTTTAAAAAAAAAATTGTCATATTTTTTGTCACATTCAAGGATTTTACAAGTATGAGAGAAAAAGCTGAAATCGGACAGCGGTACACAACAGATGGGCTGAATTTCACTTTCTACCTCTAATAGGAATGGCAGCTTCCTTAAATGATGACTTTCTGTAGAGAAGTTCTTTTCAAAATGCCAAAAATATATCTTAACAATGTCCATGTGAGATGAGAGTATTACTAGTGTCCCTCCACAAAACAGGGAACTGACCTACAGGTGTTCAAAATAAATTGTCAAATGCAACAGCAAACTTGGAAGTTGGTCTGAGAAGCCTTTAACCTGACTCCTTTCTGCTGGCATCCTTGGAGAAGGCCACTGAGGGTCCTCAGCTGCAGTTGAAAGTTGTTCACTGTGTTTGCCAATAGACCCCAGATATTTCCTTTGGCTTAGCTAAATAGAATGAATTGAGAGTCAAATGCAGTTAAGGGACAACTGTGAAAAAATTTTAGTCACTTGCCCACCATCACTAGAAAGCCTGTAGCAGAGACCAAGAGAAACCCAAGCTAGAGTTTTCTCTGTAGGTATGTCTTCTTTGGGAATGAGTTTAAGGAATTTAAGAAGTTGCCCTTCCCCTGCTGTTACAACATCCACAGCTACTCTGTTTTAACACCCTTATCAAGAATTTGAGTCAGCTTCAACACAAAGCCAGTGGGCTTGTTTTAAACTGTTAGCAGTGAATACAACTCAGCTGTGAAGGCAGAAACCTCCAGCTCCAGCATAGTAATGAACAGCTGGTGGGTAGTAGCTGCTAAAATTGCTATATCCACTTTGGAAGACTCAGGTGCTTAATTTTTTTTTTCCTGCATTTTTCTGCCTAAGCTGAGATAACTTTCATTTTTACCACACATGAGAGAGGCATCCTACGGTGATTAGCATATTTTTTCTGTATTGATGGTTTGTTCTTGGTACATAGTCCCTCCTTGTGCAGTGAACAAAGCAGACATCTGAAAAAACCAGTATGTAATAATGAACTAAATACTGCGTTATAATATATGCAAACAAGAGAAGTAAATGCTGAATTAGGCTACCCTAGTCCCTGGGTGCTTATCTTGGCTACTTTTCAGGACAAAAACCTGTCATTTCTCCATACACCGTTGCTTTTCATGGCAGAAAACTTGGGCTTGTAGGTAAAAAACGTGCTGTAGTGTTCTCTCCTATGTATGGGAATGCTGAGAGGTGCACTGGAGCACACAGCAGCATCTCTGGGCCACTGAGGAAAGGACTAGGTCTCCAAGTGGCATCAGTCTTTTCTCCTTGCTTATGCATGCAATTGAAACAAGCCTGTGCACTATTTTGTGAAGGTCCCACCAGCGAAGAAGACGCAAATACTTCAGTAGGTGGAAGGAATGATTTAAGTACCAAGAAATGCTGAAATAAAAAATGCCATTTTAATTCTTGCTGGTTGTCCTTCTGCTACTGACCCCCATACCTGCCTCCAGCAAGCTCTTGCCGCACTCTGTGACAATTCTCATGGGCTTTACTGCTTTTGCAATTTTTAAAATCTACACTTTTCACTCTCCTCAGCTCATCATTCCCCAGGTTTTATTCCCTCTAAAAGCTTGTTTGTGTGCTCCTGAAAAAGTTCACCTTTGTTCAAAATGATTCTTCACAGTCTGTAGTAAACAATAGGAAGAATGACCTGCAAGCAGATGCCCACTGTAATTTTTTCATTTAGTTTAATGACAGTTCTTTGTGCCTTAAAAATCCACAATAATAACACATCTGTAAAGTCACAGAAGTAGATTTGAAAGTGCCAATTCACTTTTATTTGCACACTACCATGGAGAACCAAAAGGCCAGAGGCAATAGAATGAGGAATACTGAGCATTTGCAAAGGTTCATTCTGTTCTTGTCTTTCCAAAAGGCCAACATTATTATTATTCTCTCAAATAGTAACCCTATGGATTTGTTTGTATCTTGTATTATGAACTTCCTATTTATGGCTTTTCCCAAGTTTTGTCATTTGCCTTGCTTGCAGTGTCTGACTGTGGAAGCTGAAAGATGCCTCCTCTGTGGATCAATTGCAGGAGTTGCTCAATGTTATGAACACGGTCCCACAACACATCTGGCAGTGCACTACATTACATAAGCTGGTTACCTCTTTGTATGGGGGAAGGTCCTGAGGAAATAATCTTAAAAATCTTAAAACCAATATCTACTGATGACATCTGGAAACAAAATATCCTCTAATGAAACTGGGAGAACTGAGAAATGCTGAATGGAAGAATAATTGTTCTTGCAATAAATGATTCCAGCAGCTCAGGTGTTAAGAAACCTATCAAGTATCATGGGACTGAAGATAACATTCCGGGGATGGCAGAAGTGAGCAATGGTAAGTGGGAATGACTCGTGTTTGCAAGCCTTGTTGCCTGTTAGTGGTGTACTTACTCATACAGAGTTTATCTTAGGTATTCTTTGTTTCATTCATTTTAACCTGCAGTAAACACATTTGTTATGAAAGGCATAAACAAAACAAAAGAAAAAAGAATTCACACAAAACCTGTATGAAGCCTCTGAAATCTGATTACTGGACTATTCATCACCTTCCTATTCTCATCACAAAGGAGCTGCACTATTTGTTACTAGCAGAGAGCATGAGAATGAGAGGAAAACAACAGCAACTACAGCAAAGAGACAACACAGAAAGGAGTTGTGAAAATGAACAAAAGGCAGAAGAGTCATATGGCAATGTTGGAGGGAAAAGAGAGGAGACATGGTCATGACAGAGAAATAAGATTTAATTCAACAACAGAATACTTTATAAAGGAATGTATTAAGGTTTTCTCTTTCCTCACTACTTTTCTTATTGTGGTGAGGTGGGGCTTTTGAGTAAGTTTGAATAGTGTCATAGCAGTGATTACCAGGACAGTCTCATGTGTGCTTTTAGCCAAATAGTCTTCAGAAGCTCCTAGGTCTATTTTGTCAATTCAATGGGAATTTTAATTGACTATTAAAATACAGCATTACACAATAAAGACATTACTGCCTTACTGCAGAAACACAAGCAAATGTGCCATCGACAGAAAAGTGATTCTCTTCTGTAGGTTTATCAGAACTGCTACAACAGCATAAATAGCCGAAACAGCAGTAATTGAGGATACAGAAGAGCTTTCCACTCATGCTTTCCCCCCAAACCTAAGCAAACCAAAGCAAAAGTCCAATCATTAAAGAATTAATTTTACACGATTGGGCAGTTCCTCCCTTCTCATTTCTGCAAATGCAATAGGTTATACTTCACTGTGTGATATCGAGTGATGGGCTGCACATGTGTACAACAAAGGGTAAAAATTACATGACTAAGTGAAATTACCATGATGACACTGCACAGAACCCAACTCTCTGAGCATATTTGCCATTTTTTAATTTCCAGAACAAACATGCCAGTAACTGCACCAATTTAAGACATGAGGATTTTTGTGTCCTTGGCTTCATGAGTTCACAGGGGTGGGCTGAACTCAAATTTCACCAAAGTCCTGTCCCAGCTGATGGTTCCATCCATAGCAAGTTCCTCTGAATAACATTACAGGTGAAAATGTGCCTCACCATTCCCCATGAGCTCTCCCACACACAGAGCAAAGGTGATGTGACAGCATGCCAGGCACCAATGTCAGTGACAGCGTGTACCAAAACCAGCTCATGGCTGAGGCCAGTGAAGCTTGCCATGGGTCTGCTGTCCTCAGGGAGAGGTGAATGCCACAGTGAGAAGCTATAAACAGAAAACTCATATTTTGAAGAAATTATGCGTTCACAAGAATGTTAATATCACAGCATCACAGTAATCATCTGAAATTTCATGTCTGGAAATCACAGAAGTGAAACTGCATTTCTCCATGTTGTGCTTGTACTGAATCTGTGTAAAGAAGAAAGTGATTTTCCATCTAATCCTAAGTTTCTCATTAAACAGCCAATATTTGAGACTAAAGTGTGGTAGACAGACAACAAGCAGCATGAAGACCATACACAGACCAAAAGCAGTATGAATATTATACCACTGCTAGTCTCAAAGGGCTTTATTAAAAACAAAAGCATATAAAGCAGTTCCTGAACAAGATGATTTTTAATTGTGTCCTCTTGGGAAAGCTGTACAACACAGACTTGCTTGCTTCCCTTATGGTCTAGAGGGACCTGACAAGCTCTCAACAGCTTCCCTTTGGTCTAAAATGAGTTACTGCTAAGTTTTTGGACTCCAGTTAAGTCTTAGTGGCAAATTATGTTTAGCTGGTTCTGAAATAAATTACATTTTATTGACATTTTTTACTCTAAAAGAAAAAATAACCAAATACATAAATGGTTCGATGTGACACCTTCTAGTTCTAGTTTCTTATTAGCATAAACCTCTGAGCATACACAAACAGCAGTGTAAAAGCAGAAAGTAGTAGTCATTAAAACAATGCCTGCAACATGCCCAAGTGACATGGGATCAGTGACTGGCCTTCTTTGCCTTACACTTCTTAGAAAGAAGATCACCTGTTTTCTTTGACTTTTATACAGTCCAAGGCTTCTTACGCTGGACCTAGGGCAGGCAGCTGGGCACAGCACTACCATGACACACTTTACACCCCTCCATCATCTACACACTGTGTTCTGCATGTAATAGAGGCAATGCATTAGGAAGGATGGGAAGAGGAAAATCTGTGATAATTATGGTAGCTGAATAGCACGGGGGAAGAAAATCCCACACCTTGAAAGAGAAACCCTCTGCAGTTAACCAAAGCTAAAGAATAGGAATCACCAATGGAAAGGATGTGACTCTAATTTTGATTCTGTCTCTGTGTCATTTCAGATTTTTTCTGGGCTAGGAGGGGTGCTTCCTTCTCTTTGGGATTTACAGGCTAACATCTGTAGCAAGATCAATTATTTATCACAAAAGATAACCAGAGGAGAAAGAGCAGAGCCCTACTCTACTATCCCTGGCTTATTTCATGGCTTTATAGCTAGTGCCAGACAAAAAACATGCACCAGACAGGCACGACTTTCTCTGATGATTAGGTACCCACTTGGAAAGAGGCAAACCAGGCTCCAGTGTCTACTTGGCAGAAAAGGGGACAAAGCACTCCAGTAGGGAAGCTTGGCACTCTTCAGTTTATGTTGCTGAAATCTCTATGCCAAGAGGTCTCTGTATGGCAGCCTGTAACTGGACAGCTTCTATCAAAATTGGGTCAGCTCCGTTCACAGGCAGCAGCTGAGGAGGATCTGTCCTCCCAATTATTTGTGTTTACTGTGATACGATAACAATATGGTACATTCCCCAACCATCCAATTGCCTTACATTGATCTCTCAGATGTTGTGAAAGATGATGAAAGTAGCAAGATGAAAGAAAAAGGAAAAGTGCAAAACAAGCTCACATTAAATATTCATAACTGGTAGTAATTACAAACAGAAAATAGGAAATAAAGCAGTAGTGATTATGCTGTGTCCAAAACATCTATTTACAAATCCCTCCAGGAAATTTTTCTCCGTAGATTTCTCTTGCTGGAGTTGGAAAGTGACCCAATATTTTTGGCCTGTGTCTTCGGTCAGATTTTTCTACTTTGTTTATCTGATACCTACACATAGGCTAGAGTGAGGTGAGAGCAAAAATAAAGTTTTACACCTTATTTCTGGTCTCTGATACAACCTATGATGTATTCCTCTCTTCAATAAAAACAAAATGGCACCTCTACTCTGCCAAACTTTAGATTTTAACAGCTAAGCCGTTGTGTCTGTCACTTCAGATGTTAAAAATCTCCTTTTGTGGTTTCATAAAAAGAATTGACCTATTTTTTTTAAAGTTCTGATGGATTAACATTTTTAAATATGATTTCTGCTTATTTTGATAACTCAGGTGATTCTGATTGGCCATTGTTAAGTCTGTTAACTAAAATATTTTTAAAAACTACATATATAAAAGGTTCCTGTCACAATGGTGCAATAAGGACATGGCAACACAGCTTGATCTGCAGCAGAGCAGAGAGGGAGCTCTCTTTATTGTCCTATTCCTTTTTATATGATAGGAATCCAGGTAGATGATTCGCTAGTGTCCAACCACCCTCCTGCTATGGTTGGCTGGGTTCTACACCACCCAAATCCAAATATATCATGCCTGGACCCACAAAAGCTGGGGAAAAAAACAGGTGCTTATCTTATTGTTTTTCATAATTTCCATGGGAAAGAAAACTTTCTCACAGGCAGCCCTGGGCAGCAAGCTCCAGGCTGCTACAGTTCCTTTTCAAATGTAAGATGAAAACAAACTAGGAACTTTATCTGAAGGCTTGTCTTTCATGTAAAAAGTGATGAATGTGCTGCATGTCTTGGAATAGCAATTTTTTTTAACTACATAAAATCACAAGTTTATTCCATTCTGTCTATATTTCTATGGTCTAAAACCTGGTGTTGCTTAACTGCTGTTAAATACCAATACATGTAGAAGAATAATGAAACATGTTCTAGGATATTCTTACAGGTTAAGATATGCAGAACTGCTGGATTGGAATTTCATGTCAGAGCTAGAAAATGAGATGATGTGTCAGATCAAGGGAGAAAAAGTTTGTTGAAATTTCCTGAGCCATAATAGGGCTCTCAAATGACAGAAGTCACGGATAATTTAACCAGTTACCACTTTGCATAATTTTAAAGTTCTTATGAAGTAGCCTTCCCATCTGATATGGAACGTCAGTTCATAGAAAAAACCAAGAATTCTACTTCTACAGTGAACTTGTCAGTTTATGCCATCTGAGCGCTCCAGTCAGCTTTGGAGACCACAGTAGGTTTCTAAGGCACACTAATTATACACATCTGAGATTGCCGAATGCTTCAATTTAAGCCAGCACACAGTCAAAGGTTGTGCTTTCACAAATATTCAGAAATATCCTCTGCCAGGATCAAGAGAAATTGAACTGATATCTACTGGGTTTTATCTGAAGGTTTGATGCATAATTTTTCATTTTCTTTAGAAGGGTTTAATACAAAGAGAGAACATGCTGAGTCCCACAGAGGTATTTTGACATTAGGCTTAATAAAGCATGAAGAAGTCATTAATAAATAATGTTTTGCTGGTTAACAAGTAAAGCTGAATGCATTCATGAGATCCAGAAATAGATCACATACAGCCAAATAATTTGTTAAAATTACTGCAATGGTTCTATTTTTCCAGTGTGTTTGACACAGCTCAACACAACACTGCACAAATAAAAAAACACTGCAGCAGATATGCATGCACCTTCAATTACAGTGTTACCTGTCAATTTTTATTTGCAGTCAGTGGAATTGAGGGGTTTGTAAACAAGCATTCATGAAAGTTACAAACATCTATTTATATATTGTTCAGCTTTGCTGAGATCAAGCACTGCTGTCTGGAGTTTCAAAGGAAAAGACTTCTTGTATTCATTGAGTTATGCATCATCCCATTCCTGTGTCAAAGCTACAAGCCTAATACCTTTTACTGCAGACACATTTGAGCTACAGCTTTCAAGGCTTTGTCAATATTTCCATATGTCCATATTCTCCAAGGTTAAACATTCTGGCAAGTTTTGAAACAAGGTCTGAGGAGAGCTTCTATATGCTTGGGGTCAAATACACAACTCCCATCAGCTTTGGCTACAATCAGATTTCATGTGGAATCTGGAATGGGAATGTGGCAGCCTTAGGGTCTGGATTCACTCTCCATCACGATGACTTTCTCAGTAAAATGCCTAAGTTGGGAGCTGAAGTCACCTTAAACTCTCCCTATAATCAGTGCCAAGTGACAAACATTTCCAGAATGTGATTCAGATCTGGGCTTCTGATTACAGAATCAGCTTAAAATGAGCAAGTTCTCAATTTAGAGACTTCTGCTACATGATTATGCTTGTAGGCAGGAAAACTCCTCAGGCTCTCCAATGAGGCCAAGGAACAGATTGTACAATTCAAGTTTGGGCCTGTGAGATCTATGCAGTTTGTGAGGGGGAAAAAATATAGGAAAATGTTTCCTTATTTTATTTTTAGTTTGAGATATAGTCATATTCTAAATAAAGGAGTCATGATATTCAGAAACAGGGACAAAAATTCCAAATGCATGTCTTCAAGTCTCCAGCACAGTTTGTATAAGCACAGGAATGCTACAGTCCTCTATGTTAGTTCACTGTCATTTGTAGGTAATGCAGCTGTCTTGGAAAGAACATTGATTTAAAAAAAAAAAGAATACTTGATGTCACTTATTTATTGAAAACCCAACTTCCAACATATTTTGTGTGCTTATGAAAATTAGATTATTTTTCACACCTGATTGAGCTGCCAGGTTCCAAGAGTTTCTGAGAATAAGAGGATTGGAGAAAGCTATAATAATTTCTGAAAATGATTTAAAATCTGTGATTTGAGGAAAGGAACAGTTATATAGGTGGGGCAATTTTTCCAGTTGCTTGGGTTTTCTTTTAAGAGAAGATATGAAGAAAAGAAATTTCAGATCTATGCCATTTGTAGAACATGAAATTGAAAACCACCAAAGCTTTTAATCTGAGTCACAAATGGGGTGATTTTGATGTGACATTTTGAATTTTGCAAAAGTAGAAAAGCCTTTTTTCTAAACATCCACACATTTAAGATGTTCAGGGATCTGAAACATTAAATAAACATCTTTGAAATGGAACAGTAAGTAGAAGTGGATAAAGTGCATCGCCCATTTATTTTCCATGTTTTTCTTCCATTTACCACAGAGCATCATTTCTATCCATGACAACATAAGAATGCAAATGCATGAGTACAAGTCAGTGAAAATTGAAGTATTTTAGTGTCTACACTTTCTATATGTTGTCCTATGGCTTTACAGTCTCTGCTGACTTGGTGTTGGGAAGCAGACTTGGGTGTTGATTACCTCCAAAAACGAGACGTACATTTTAGAATTCCATCTCCATTCATTTTTTTCCTAATTAAAGCCTAAGTACTCAAACCAAGGGAAACTTGTCCATGCTCTCAGGTGAGAATCACAAGATTACTAAGAAACTTCTATTGTTCAGTCTATGCAGAACACAAGTTTTTCACATACCTCTCTTGTGAGATCTGAACTGCCTGAAGAATGCAAGAATTAGCTGGATACACAGCACAGACAGTACAGCAGTGCCTCTGGCTTTGGTGATCACAGGATTTGAAGTGACAAACTTTCTTGTAAGCTAAGATGCCTGTGAATCTTCAAATGGTAGGTTTCACTATTCACATTCTGCTTGTATTATACTTCAAGTATTTACACCCTTCTAGGACCATGCCAATAATCCTGAAGCATATATAAGGGCATTGACTTTTGTTCTTAAGGACTTAATTTAGGAATAACTTAGTGTTACACAACATTGGACAACAAAATTACATTGGAAAGTTCTATCCATTGTATGAATTTGCATAGTCTCAGAATGCTACAACCACAAGATATTAAAATAGCAAACATCCAAGCTTTGTTTACGGTAAACCTTGTGACTTCATGAGGGTGCACCTGACACTTTCAAATAAGCTGCAACAGATATTCACATAGCAATATGCACATATTACCATGCGATGTAAACACACAATACATACAGCTCTAAAAGGAAGTGCTTTATGGAGTGAAAATACTATTACTACCTCATTTTGATGCATATTAATTTGAAAGGGCAGTAGTATTTGTGCTATAATATATAAAAGCTAGAACTGTAAATCAAAAACAACAAGGAAAACTATCTATTTTTTCCCCTTTTGCATTAGTAGGTTAAAATAAACTTGTGAGTAAATTTTCTTAAACAATATGCACATAGTTTTAGTATATTTGAAATATTAAGATGTATTTGAAGCAAAAGCTGTAAAGCAGGGATCACTTTGTCATGCCTATTAAGACAGCAGCTTTCTTGATCTCCACCAAGATACCAACATTCTAATAAAGGAGGGAAAATGCCACCACCTATCAGAACAATGAGGAAGGACACAGAAAGCATTTGGCAAACTTTAGTGCACACGAGTTGCAATTGGGTTGGTAATTCTCTTTTAGCAAAGGAAGAAGGATCTATAGTTTCAAGTAATAGTTCAAAATGTAGAAAAAAGCACCAACCAAATCAACAAGCATAAAGTCCCCAGAGAACCCAGTATTTTTATGGCAGCATTTCCTGTGAGTCTCCTAGCAGATCAAAGCATGTCAGCTGTCATTATATCCCCTCGAGAGCAAAATGTTCACACTGCATCTTCTGATTTGCAAAGGCTCCAGGAGGCAGAAGCTGATCAGGAAAGTGTTTTGGAGTGTTCACTGCCCTGTCTCTGCTGGGACTTCCTGAAGTGACAGGGTATTTTGTGGGGGGGACAACACCACTAGACCCTGAAGTGGATTTGTTGGCTGTTTGTTCCTCAGAGGAGCTGGGTTATACAAATGGTCAAGGAAAAGAAATTCCCAGATTTCTGGAGGAGTCCCCTGTGCCCTTTTAGCTGGTCAGACTGCAGTCAGGATTTATGATAATACCTTATGATTTGAGCACTGAAACAGGAGAAATTCTGCATTTCCATGCCTTCTCTAACAAGCTGTCTTTTAAGTACCCTTCTAGGAATATACACACAATTTAGAAAAACAAATGCTTTATTCATGATGGTAATAATACAGCATGGCTGTACACATACCAACTGAATAGTAGTTTTGCGTTTTTTACTTTATTCCTCTCAACAACTACATGTTCCTACTAGTGCCTCACAAGCATGCACTGAGTTTTCTACACAGCTTTTAGCAGAGAACATTTTAAAGAATTTCACAATGTGAGTGAAGCTGTGATAAGCAGCACAGTTGAAGAGCCAATAAGAGACTACAAGGAAGGCATTACCAGGAGGAAAATGTTCTACAAATTTTCCTGATGACGCCCAAAGATTAACCAATTAAGATCAATGTTCCAGTTCACATAGGCAAAATATACATGTGGAAAATAAACAGGATGGCTTGAGTACTCTCTAAATACATCTTTGATTTTGAGACAGAAATTTCTGAGAAGTATCTACCAAAAATCAAAACCATGGAGTCACCAGTAAAATAGGCAAAAATCTGAAGACCTGTATTGCTATTTTACTCTTGCTTATTCCTGAATGTGAGCTGGAAGGAACACAAGGGAAATATTTACAGGAGCACATCCTACTTGGGTCATGTTGTGATCTCAGGAAATCTAGGGGAAAAACTGTAGGTGACTCCTTCTACCAACAAAAGCCTCATGAGAAAGACCCCAGGATGCCTTTTTTCTGCTCCCTGTTGAGGAAACTGAGTAAAGCAAAGATAATGTTTCCAGGGAGAACCTTCAAGATTTTTGTAGTGAATATCAACAGTTTTACAGGTATTTTTCCTCCACAAAGATGGTCATAACTTTTCATCAATGTTTGGGATCATGTTCAAAGACCTGTTACATCCTGAAACTGGACTCCAGTGTCTCCAAGAGTATTTTGTGTGGTTTCTCCAATTATGTGCTTCCATGAGGCATTATTTGTTTATAATTGTTATGTATGCTTTCAACTCTACATGCCAGTTATTCATCACTCCAGGAACTGTTGTATCCTGAAACTTCACAGATGAAGGATGTTTGTATGATCTCCCAGAGTTTAAAACACCTGTCTCTAACCTTTCTCCTACCAAGAGCAACAGTTTTAATTTTGGCAGATGGGCAGAATTTCTGGAAGTCAAATTTTTTGTTGAAGGGCCTCTGCAGTGTGTACAGACCCTAAAAGCTCACTGCATAAGCAGAAGAGAAGCATTATGCCTCTCTCAGAAACTTTAATTTCTCAGAAGATTTCAGATTGTTTCTTGTAGAAGCTATCCATTTGCAGAAAATGAAAAAGCAGTCGTGGATATCAAGAGATTCAAAATGGCTGTACCTTTGAGAACAAGAATAATGCTTTCTATCCTAATGCAAATAGGAGCCTTGGAGATACTGCATTACGAGAGCAATGTTCTCTTACTGTAAAAAGTGAAACAGCCCTGGATACAGTGAGTTATGTGAACCCCTTAGAAAGTAAGCAGAGATCTTTGTGGATAGGCCTTTTTCTTGGAGGCATGTAAGCGTTTTCTAGATTTTGTTGTTTTTGCTGCCTTGTATTGTAAACAAAATGAAAACTAACAAGGACTGAAAAAAACTGTTGCAGATGCTTTTAATTGGACTGTGAAGAGTTCTTGGTTCACTCTCTGGGGCCACAGCTGAGCAATGTGCTTATCCTGTCTTTTTCCAAGGGTATAAACAGCCTCATCGCAAACGAATGCTTAAGGCATGAACCTAGGAATCTTGCTGAACTGGCTGTCTGGATAATTTCTGTCTTTCAACCAGTATCATCTGGATCTCACCCAAATTCGGTCTCACCCAGATGCTCTTCTCCAGGAGCCACTTTCCTCTAGGCAGTGCAACATCTTTATGATGGCTATGGTTATATCTATAGAAAGTGAGATATACACTTGGGTGTCATCTGCAAAGCCTGTAGCAGCTTAGCCCCTCTCTGGAGTTTTCTGGAAGTATTGGAAAGGGATGTAGGGAAAGGATTTATAGTCCTGTGATCAGACTGCAGGTGCAGGATATTGGGAAAAAAGCAAATGATATTACCCGTTGTTTTGGGGTCCTATTGAAATCGGGTTTTGTGTCTGCAAGGTATACAAGATTAGGATATATTCATTTAGCATTTGAAGAAGGAAGAAAGATAATTCCTTGGCCCTGTCTGAAATTAAAAAGTCCTTGCAAATTAATACAGCCACAGCAAGCTGGATTAATAATACTAGCAAATTGAAACATGGTGCACAATATAAGACTCTCTGCATAAAAGAGATGGATTGAAAAATATTGTTTCTTACTGTAATATATTCTGACCACTGTGTATTTTGCTTTTAATTTTACAGTGCAAAGAATATTACTGAAAGTACAGATTTCATTGATAATTTCCTTGTTTGGTGGAGCTGATATATTAAAAGGTTAACGTACTAAATTTAAACTTTTCTAGACTGATTATTTCTTACTCCAATCTCTCCTTCTTCATTCTTTATCTCTTTAAAAAGAAATTATATAAAATAGGACTTCTTTTTGACAATTTCAGAAGAAAACCTTACTTTCCCTGCCGATTTTCATGCTCTATAAGCTTTGCCATCATAAACCACTTTGCATGTATTAAGGAGTATTATGTTAGATGACACAATTTAAGTGTATCCCATTTCACTTGGTGAAACTAAGCAGCTTTGCATTATAACTAAGTTGAGCTAATGAGAATATATTTAAAGCATATGTTACCTGAAACTGAAGTTAGCTAGTCATTCAATGCTGCAACCTGTGGGTTTGCAAAACGATGGCAGGAATCCTGCTGTGAGGGAGATAGGAAAATTATTATAATCTGCATTCCTAAATTGAATGAGTATTTTGCTCAGCAGAGGCCTCTTGACTGCAAATAGTCTGAAATTACATCCTGATGTTTAAAATGCCTTTTTTTCTTAGCAAGTAAAAACGCTCACAGTTTCTTAAATCAAATATTTTTTGAATCTTACATGAATTAATTTATTGAGAGAGGGAAGTTAATAGATCCTTTACTACCTCTTCTAAAAGATGTTTGATATTCACATTTTTAATAAAAGGTATAAAGTGTCATGGGTTTATACTTTTAATTATTTAATTGTTAAAACTTATCATCATCTCTGAATAAAACATTCCAAGTTTACAAGTTTTCTACTTTGTACAGGAGAAAATTGCATAACAGATATTTCATCAGAATCAGCTAATAGATATGATGCTTAACATACTAGTAAGGTAAACCCATATGCCAAGTTTGCAGAAAATACCATGAGCTTACAAGAAGAATAAACTACAAGGAATAAAATTCTGCCACAAGAGTAGCATGGTAAACATAATGCTAAGGATTAGAGGTCACCGTAACACTGTAGTTATTTGAGCAATCACGTTCTACTGTGTAAAAGCAACAAATACTGTAAATACTTTGTATGACATTCTAAGAGTTCGGAATGGAAGAGGAGGTGTCTTAGCTAATCGTCCTCAAACTCTCTGTCCTTTAAGAGGTGACCACTGAAAAGATTTGCAATAAAGGACATCTGTGCTCCACAGCTGGAGTCAGTAGGAGTCTTGGCTTTGCAACAGTTGACTTTGTGTATGTTTTTCTAAGTTGAACAAACCAGGACTAATTCTCTTGCCCAGAGTGTGGGTGACCCTGTTTCTCTACCCCCAAAAAAGATGCATGTATTCTTAGCTGCTTCCTGGAAACTGTTCCTTCCCCATGCTACTCCCTAAAATCTACCGTGTATTGACTGGGACTGTGGGGCAAAGCAATGCCAGGAAATATGTGAATAGACAGGATGGATGAGCAGGAGCCAAGGATCAAACTCATGCCTCGTTTTGCTGCTATAGATAGATGTCTGTAGCTTTGCATTACCTGATAAGAAGTAATAGTTGAGAGGAAGATGAGGTTACTCTTATGCGAAAGGTAGTTCTCAGGAGAATCAACGAGACAGGCAAAGGTGATGACAAGGGCATAGACATATCTTAAACACAACCTGTCTTTCTGGATCTTAAGGGACCTTATGCTGAATTTCAGTCTTGTTGCTTTAGATTAGGATTCACAGCTCTGACCTACTTCTGAAATGGTGGCTAGAACACTTCCGGGTTTTTTGGTCACAAAATATATTTAACTGAAGACATTTTTTTTTCTGCACATTAATTTAAGCTCATAGGACATGGAAGGGCAGACATCAGTCTTTCCTGTGGCTGGGGCTCTCCTCCCAACCTGTGGGATGAAGCTGTAACCTTCAGGATGCAGTCTGTATGCTGGAGGCTTAGCATAAAATCTGCAGGATCAGTTTTAAAACTCCAGTTATGCCAAATGTTCCCAGTTCATAAGCCGTCTTCTTTTCTTCTTCTTCATTAAATGCATAATGTTTCTTTTGACCTAATAAACTAGGTACTCAATTCAGTATAACCACAATTTATTCATTTATATCAGGTAACTTCTTACTTTTGCTACCTAAGATTCTGCCTTGTGTATAAATCTAGCTGCATGTGTTCGATAAAGTTCAGCCAGTAACAAAAATTAATCATGGAAAATTTGGACAGGTGGAACTCCACTGGTTTTGCAGCCAGTCAGATAATTTAGCTTATTCTTTTTGATTTGCACTGTTTAAATGAACACATCCATTACCTGTCAAAGACAGTTTGTTCTTCAATCTATCAAATAATGTTTGTAACACTTTTTGGTAGTATTAACTACAAAATCCATAAAACTGAAAAATAATGTACATTTTTCATAATTTCCCATCAAAATTTATATATTGGTATTAATGAATTTGGTATATATTGTTATTAATGAATGTATGCTTTAGTAACAATACTGTAAGAGAAGTGAAAGATATAGAGGGCTCTTAACCTCACAAAGTACAAGTCCAAGTGCGAATTGCATCTCAGTTGGGACAATTCCAGATATGAGTATTGGGACATGAACTCCTTGAGAGCAGCCCTGTGGAGAAGGACTTGGGGGTTCTTGTGGATGAAAAGCCAGACATGTGCCAACAATGTGTGCGCACAGCCCGGAAAGCCAAACACATCCTGGGCTGCATAAAAAGAGAAATGTACAGCAGGTCGAGGGAGGTGGTTCCCCTCCTCAACTCTGCCCTCATGAGGCCCTGAGTGCTGCATCCAGGTCTAGAGTCCTCAGCACAAAAAAGATGTGAATGTGTTGGAGCAGGTCCAAAGGAGAGCCACAAAAGTGATTAGAGGGATGAAGCACCTCCACTATCAAGACAGGCTGAAAGAACTTGGGTTGTTCAGCCTTGAGAAGAGAAGACTTCTGGGACACCTTACAGCAGCCTTCTGGTACCTTAGGAGGACTTACAAAATGGAGGGAGAAGGACTTTTTATTTGGGCAGATAGTGACAGGACAAGGGGCAATGGCTTTAACCTGAAAGAGGGTAGGTTTAGATTAGACATTGGTAAGAAATTCTTATTTAGAGGATGGTGAAGTAGTGGCACAGTTTGTCCAGAGTAGCTGTGGATGCCCTGTCCCTGGCAGTGTTCAAGGTCAGGCTGGATGGGGCTTTGAGCAACCTGGTCTGGTGGAAGGTGTCCCTGCCCATGGCAGGGGGGTTGTAGCTGGATGATCTCTAAGATCCCTTCCAACCCAAACCATTCTATGACTCTTCCAGCATTATCTGTCCTAATAGAGCAAGGCTCTGTCAATTATATTGAGCTAGGGAAATCCATAGTCCTATGCTTTACGTATATTTATCAGGCCACACACAGATATATTACACAAATCTCCCAAGAAATATGCACACAGCACAAGGAGAGGGACATTTGACATTTGAACTCTGCAAATGAGATATTCAGCCCACAGGATACACGCACACAAACACACACACACACATAAAAGGTGTAATAATACTTAAAAAGCTACAACATGTGCCCTGTATGAATCTTACTTTCTTGGAAAATATTGAGGGCACCCCACAGAACTAACACAGCTCTCCTCCATACAGAAAACCTCACACAATCTTGCAGCTCCTCTAACCTTCTGCTTTTAAATGGAGTCTGCATTTTTATATTCCTGTTCTTGTTCCTACTAAACTCTATTATAAAAATTCTTAGTAACTTCAATAGAACTTAGATAAAATAAAACTGTATTGGGGTTTTTTGTTTGGTTTGGTTTTTTCTCCTCTTCTCTGATCTGGAGTAGACATTTGGTGCCAATGAGTACACAATTCTTTTGGATGAGGGATGATATTTTTGTCTTCTATTTATTTTATACAGAGAGTAGGTGTTTAGAATACAAACACAAATGCTAGCTGGAGTAGCAGACAGAAAAAAAAATGATTAGAAAGCTATTATTCAGATGATATCACTAGAATCCCTCCACAAAAAAGCAGAACTCAATTCATATATTTCTAATTCCATCAAGTTTGAGCTCCGTCTACTTTAGCCAATAGGTTTCCTGAAATCATTTTAATAGATTGTGGAGATGCTTATTAAGAAAAAGTAGTATTTATAAAAGTAATTATTTTTTTAAATGTCCATATGAAATAAGATGAAGTTGACAGAGTAAAACTGAAAAGAACTTTTCCCCCTCTTTCCCCAAACTGAGATAGATCATTAATGCTGAAGAATATTCTGCAAAAGATGAAAAACAGATGGCAATCATAGAATAAAATCAAGGTTACATGATTGTTCACTTTTCTTCTCTACTGCTTGTAGCATTATCCACATCATCATAAACATAGTGGGTTTTTATAGTGTTATGATTAGTGCTGAAAATCCTGATGTATCTTCATGATCTTGCTACTTTCCTTGTCAGTTATGTGTCTGAGACACGACTTGATGTGCACATATGCCCACACACATTCTACTACCTTTCTGAGCATATATCTGTTTACAGAATTATTTCTTCTATGTTTTTGCTCATACCATTAAAAATCTATGGCAGTGAATTGTTCTGGTTAAGGTTGAGTTCCCGAGGTGGCATAGTGTCAGAATATCAGCAGATTATATAAGGTTTTAATAAAAAATAAAGGGTAGAAAAAGCATTTTATTAAAATCTCACCATTTCCAGAAAGTGAATAGCTGTCATTAAAAGGAAATTAATATGTTTCAACATGCTATGTATGTCTTTGCCATTTTCCACATGCCAGCTAGAACAATCAAGCACACAGTTGAACAAACACCTACCCCTGATTCCCACTGACTGTAAACAAGAAACATCCTGTGCACAGAGGTAAGAATACTCTTGTCCCCTTTTTACCAGTTGTAAATCATGTGAGTGTGATTGAAATGCACTGAACACAAGTTTAGAAGAAATACCACAAAAATGGTTAATGACAATCAATCTCAGAGCATGGGTAGAGCTTTTTTTTGTTGGCCAGCAAGTCATTTAGAGGGCTTTAAGCTGCCTGACCTCACTAAGCACATTTATTATGTGGCAGTTAAAAGCATGATCTTAACTATATATGTCATATTAATCACCATTTTATTCATCTATGTCTCTGTTTAAGCAACAAATTGAAATATAATCCCTGGTGCTAAAGGTTGAATGAAACAGTCCTGAAACCTGAGGCTTTTAAGGAAGACACTAACCTTTGTGTCCTTAGGCACATTGAGAAAGTCCAGAACATCTATGTTTGATGAAGAACATTCCAGAAGGATTTAACTCATCTGTTCCAGTGTTCAGTCCCAAGAAGCCTTTAGTGGTTACTGAAAAGACCAGTCATGGAATAAAGCATCTCCAGGTATGCAGATGGAAAGATCAGACATCTCTGCTGAAATGGCATACAAATTGCTGAGCCTGTACAAAAAGAGAAGACACTTACTTCATATTTGAAAAAAAACCCAAAAAACCAAAAAAACCCCAACCCAACAAGCCAAACCAAACAACCATAAAAACCCCAAACATTCATTTTCCCTGTTTAAGAATGAAAAGAAATTTTTTGCAGTACGGCCCTAGAGGTAGTATTGTCAGCTCATGTTTTTGGAAGTACTGTCTCAGTATTTTGTAAACACTGGCAGTCTAGAATCTGGAGCACAGATTAGAGAGGAAGGGTAAGAGGGGAGGAAAATTACAGCAAATGTGTTTCACAATACTAAGCCACAAACAAAAGTCATTCCCAACAACAGAAAATTGCTAATTACACTTATTTTAAGTGGGCTACAGAATAAAGAATGTTAGATCTTTACCGGAAAGAGGCAATATATTACACACACTACTGCTACTCTGCTACCTTTTACCCTTGACCTTGGCCAGAAATGTATTTTACGGCCATTTTGTATATCACTGGAAAAACTACTTTTATACTGAGAATAATGTCAGACACATCTGTAGAAAATATTAACAGCATTTAGTGAGAATTATTTAGCTGCTCTTGTCTTTTTTCTGTTGTTGTTCTTTTTTTTTTTTTGTTTTTTTTGTGTGTGTGTGTGTTTTTTTGTTTTTTTGTTTTTTTTAAATAATCTAACTATGCCTCCATATTGAAGAAAAGGGTCACAGACATAAACGTGAATAAGGTATTTAATTGCAAACCCCGTACTACGATTTCTAGGTTCAGACATGGACATATCTACTTTCATTCAAAGTAAATCAAGTCCCAAGGAATTTGGAATACAGTTAAGCCCTCAGAATCATCAATGTCAATGTGACCTGCCAAAAGACGTTAACTCTGCAATTATTCTGTTAGTTGGGAAAAAATACTTGTGAGTAGATGATCAAAATTAAAGCAAAAGTTTTCTAAAAAAATATTGCAAAGAATGACCAGTTTGAGCACCTTATAGTATTGTTGGAATCTAACAAGTGCAGATACTTTTGCACAGTTGAAACTAAATTTTGTACCAATAAAAGCATACAGACATATTCTTGTATAAGTCTAGGAGAATAGCAGCCATCCTTTCTTTGCATTGAAGTGTTTCTTCCACCAAATAATTTCCATCTACATTACATAAACCACTTACTTGGCTCAAAAGCAGTTTACTTATGACTCCTGCTGCCTGTATGATACACAATTTGCAACACTGAGTATTTTGTTTTTCCATCACAAACACTTATTCATTAATAATTTATCAGATAAATGGCTTCTGATTGAGTAATTTAAAAAATGTAGGCAAATCAATGGCAAAAGACACAAAACAGCATATTATAATGATACAATAATTCGAGCTCATACATTAGACTGAATTGATAGTGTCCCAAAAGCCCTCTTTTGATAGCTCAGTTTCCTAGAGTAAATGTTCGTCTGAAATAACTAATAAAACATCTCAACTACTGCTCTGAGAAATCATGCCAGTATCATGCACAATATCTTTCAGAACTAATAGGCTGTCTCTGGAAAGCAAACAAACCAGTGCTGCAAAATATCTTGGTGAACCTACAAGCTCTCCCTGAAGGGAGATTAATAGTCACATGAAGAAGACAATGAACTCATCTCTCAGACACGTGGATGGGACTTTAAAAATTGTAAGGTCTGATTCCTTTGATGTCAGTGATACTTTCCGATATAGATTATAGCATTAGATCCAAACAGTGTTTGTTATCACTCGTATGTGTGACACAGACAATGAGGGAAGCAAATGCAATAAATCCCGTAAGAGGGAGCTCTCAAGGGCTCTTAATGTGTCATGAATAAGTCCTGCTCTGAGATACAGAATTTTCAGCTGAGTTGTTCACAAGGAAAATGTAAAGTATTCTAAGAGCTACAGCAATCATCTCCACCTTTGAGGTTTTAGAGAAAAGAATGGAGATGTGAAAACACTTTTGGAGGAAAGCTACATATAAACAGTTTCCCTCTTTCCTATGGGTGTATTACATGAATTAAATTACTTAACATTTTCCAGTGCAGTACTCAAGCTCCCTAAGAATAATGTTGTTAAAAGTCCCAACATTTTATAGGCATTCTCTTTTGCAGAATGGACTGGTTGTCCCATCAGGCTTGAGGAGACTAGTCAATATGTGTTGACAGTATGTAGACTTATTTATGAAATGGATACGGTTCAGTTTAAATGAACATACATATTCTACCAAGAATAGATTGTTTTCAAACTTAGGTAGAATTTATCTTCTTTTATTTGATGAAGACTCATTAATTATAAATCATAAGTTTCAGGAATGACAGATCTACCAATAAAAGTCACAATTCAACATGGAATACATGCAAATATCAATATATGTAATTACATATAAATTATCACAAATTTCATCAATTTATTTATTGTAAACTTCATTGTAAATTGTTTAAATAAACACATGTGAAGTGAAAAATCAAATTAAATTGGGTAACATAGTAATTTTTTTCTTGTTTGATTTCTAATTTAACTGTTTCCCTTTGTGCTAATGATGGCACTAGAGATTTTTGTTTAGTGACTGTCCATTTTCAATGTTTACCCACTATGCCTAAGACTAGAGTCTTTGCTCAGTGTGTCCTTTCAGACCTCATGCCCACACCAAAAAGTAAGACTATCTGAAAGTTATTTTTGTTTGTTTTAAATAATAGACTGAAGTTAGTTTGCATGTCTCCTTCTCTGAATCTGTTAGATGAAGCGGTTTTTTGTGTGGATCATGAATAAGAAAGCACCCTGCAAGAAATATTGTAGAAACAGATGAAAACACAAGAGTCTCCTGATCCTGTAAAGACAAAATTTAAAAAGGAATTTTCAATTACTTTCTATTTTTTTTTTTTGGTTCAGAAAATAGAAAATAGCTAAACACTTGGATTTTTAAGAAGTGATATTCTCTTTATTCACACATGAAGGTTACTTTTCCACAAATAATACACAAAGTCTAGTCATGTGCACACACCTTGTCCATTTCAACGAAAAATAAAATGAGTTAGATTAAGCCATGAGAGCTGAATCACACTCCTACAGAGTGACAAAGAAAGCATTAACTCTCAGTGTCAAGGCTACTGTAGAAGGTTCAAATCACAGTCAGAGTTAGTTCCCACAAAAATAATGAATTTGCCACAATGCCATAAAAACAGATACATAGAGCCATAATTCTATGATTGGGGACAAAGAAAAAAACAAATTGTTGCTCACTTATACATATTTTAATTTTCAGGCTTCTCCTGACTTCCTTCTGTTCCATAAAAATAATTTTCAGAAAACCCCCAAGTTTCTGACTCTATGGCATCAGTCCAACCCTGACAATCAGATTGCCCCAACTTCTAAGAAGCCAGAGCTTCTAGTGTTGGTGTCTCTGGGACTGACAGATGACCTTGGGCCAGTAGCATTGGGAAGCCCTCTAGCACAGTCTTTCAGAGCTGACTGCACAAAGTCCAGGAGCTCTTGATGAAAACTGGGTGGAATTTCTATAGATTGCTCCTTCCACCTGCTGCATACATATGAAGCGTAATTACTCTCAGGAAAACAGCCCTCCATTCTTGCAAAATTTGACATGCCCCACCCATATTACCTTTTTAGCTGTTATTCAAAATGTTTTTGAGACATGTGGCATGTCAGATCATAATGGCCATCACAACGTTGTGTTTGCCATCAGCTTTCCAGTTCCAAATTAAGTTTTGGTTGAATGATGGAATGAATTTCAAGCAGATCAGTGATTTGACACCAAAAAGCTAAATACTAGCAACCTGCATTTAAAAATATATATATTTTTCCTTTTGAACCTAAATTTTAGTGTGATAAAACACGGCTGAGAATATTTGAATCAAGGTGTAATAGAGGTTGACAAACACACTATGCTAGTCTGTCCACATTTCAAAAGAAGCACAAACCTCCACTTTTTCCTGTTTAATTGTCAGGCAAAAAGTGAGATCAGCATTCTATATTGAGTAATGTGTTACTATGCTGTAAGCCTAGAGCAGTGTGTCTACACTAAGAAATTTATAACAAGTAAAAAATTATAAAACTAAAATTACATTTAAAAAGGTGTGAAATGTGCAGTAAATATATCGAGGCAACAAAAGGCAACAAAAGGCAACAAAAGGCAACAAAAACAACGCTCTGTTGCAATAAATAATTAATAAGAAAAACAAGAATAAAATAATCAATAAATATTCTCAAAGTACCCTAGAACAGGAATATGTGCAGCAAACAAAATCTCATTTATACCTGAGTACTGTTCAAAGTACCACAAAAGAGCATGAACATACCTATAATCCACCATATTTCATATGTACAATACATATGTACAATATATACTTTCTGTAGCTTCTATACACAGCTCTGCAATAGTTATTCAGTACAAATTGCTACCTGTGACAGGAGTAGCTGCTTTACTGATATAAATTCATCACATTAGTACAACTGTATAGCCAGTTACAGCAGCTGAAACTCTGTTGCGTGATCTACAGAAATGTGTCAGCCTTATGAGAGAATCACTAGTTCTTGGAGAAAATAAATAATGAACTTCCTCTTGGGGGAAGACCCTCTTGCAGATACCGGGCCAACCTGAATTTTCTTAGCAGGAAACCTGTTTTCTATGAGAGTAAAAAAAACGAAAAGCCAGTGGCCCAGCGTCTCTGCCTGGGTACAGAGAGGTGCCTTTCTATCACACTTACACAAGACACAGTGCAGAAGGATACAACGAGTGGATGGAGCTATGACAGCACTCATGTCACAGCCCTGGCAGCAAGGGTATACCATGCTCATTGGGAAGGAAAGGCTACAACACATAGTGACCCTTGGCAGCTTTGTGTAACAGTGAGAAAATGAGGAGGGCCACATATGAGTGGGACTCACACATGCTCATCAGCACATTACAAACTGACAACCCTGTCCAAAGGTGTGATGAATGCAGTTAAGGTACCCATATCTAAAAAGAAGACATTTGTTATTAAGATATACATAATAATACATAATACATGTATTTTTATGTTCATGTTTAAATGCATGTATTCATAACACTGCTAATTTGGGGGCAAAAAGAAGAGGGCAAAACCAGCATATATTATGTCAGCTGCTATGGATTTTTTCCCTTCAAAATCTGTTTATGCATTAATATCAGCTGCTCCATCTCTTCACAGCTACTTATTGCCATGAGTGTCTGATACAATCTGTAAGTGAACAGGTGAAATATCACCTTAAGGGATTCCTCTCCTATGTCATGGGTGCTCTGACTTTCCTAATTAATGAGTTACAGGGAAGCTCTTCATTATTTTAGTGTTACGCAGTGTGAAAGGCAACATATTTTTGGTCCCATTTCCTGCCCTCTCAACAGCAGCTTCCAAATATTCCAGTGATCCAGATTTTTAAGCAGAGGCAAGAAAATCCACAGGAAGACCCATTACTGCAGGCTATGAGATACAAGGAGAAGATGAGGGAACTGGGTTTGTTCAGCCTAAGAATGGAAGGCAAATGAGAGACCTTGCTGTGGACTGCAGCCACCTAAGAGGAGGGTGTGGAGAAGATGGAGGAGGGTGTGGAGAAGATGGAACCAGACTCTCCTCAAAGGTCCACCATGGCAGGATGAGAAGCACTGGTATGAGGCTGAGGTATCTGCTGTGTGACTGGTCTGTTTTCAGTGAGAGGTTGGACGTGAGGGACCCTGAGGCACTGAGCAGAAGTCCTGGCTCCCCTGACAGATCAAATGCTGCTTGCAGACCTGCTTCCCACAAAATGCTAGGCTCGAAGAAAATAGTTTCTTGTCTTTCTGAGTGAAATCTACACAGCAGTACTCTGAATCCCAATTCAGATTTTATGCACAAGACCCAAAGAGTCTCAGCCTCGTCAGCTTTCCAGAGGAAGTACAGTCCCACACAAACTTAACTTCATTGACCCAAGCTGACTTACAAAGATGCACAGATTGTAGAGAACAGTAAATATAATCTGAATGCAAATATCACTATGGCTTATCTTTTCAGTACCTTTTTTCCATTAAAGTAAGCTATTTTCTCATTTGGGAATGAAGTACAAGCCAATAGTAAAATCAGTTAAACATCTCTCTTAGGTCACATTCACTCCTTAAACTGATGAGCATACAAATGAGATGAATTACTACTTTTCAGTTCTAATTTCTCTGACTGTGCAGTTTATTTATTTCATCTGTGTTTATAGTAGCTGCAAATCTTCTCAAGGTGAAGGGTTTTAGTATGTTTGCAGGCAGGCAGTGAAAACAATGTAATGCTGCACTGAACCTTCTGGTATCTGATTCAATCACCCTCCCTCAAAGACAACATTCTTTGATCTCAGTACCTTGCCTTTGGACTCCTCCTCTCTCCTGGCTGCAGCAGCAGCCACATGTAACACCTGCAGTTGGTGGGGAAACAGGAGTTTTCCATAGGCATGCAGAGGGACAGCTGCCAGGTGCACAAGGCAGCACTCTGCATATGGATGCATTGTGTATCTGTCTGTACAGGCTATAAAAGCAGCCTATCACTACCCAGTCAGTTGTTTAAGCAGTGTAAATAGACATTTTTTCAGAAATTGCTTCTGTACTTTGAGTGAAGACACTGTCAGCCATGAAGAATCCAAAAACTTGCCTGTGCTAACAAAATTATCTCGCTGTTTCCTGGTTTCAATCATGAACGCACAGAGTTGTTCTGCACCACGTAACAGCCACATTTGAGATAGAGCAGCAGTCTTTATTTCCAATTTGCTTTTATGTCAGTCCTCACCGTGACCAAATGCTGCCAACAATTATCATATTAACAGCAGATTTGAAAACCATTTTTCCTTTACAGAGCAGAGATATTCAGTCCAGTCTCAGATGATCAGGTTGAAGTTACACAGTGTTCTCCTGTCACATGTCAGATTAATTAACTCAGCCCTGATTAATTAAAACTAGAAGTTTCTTTTATTCAACCATCTAAAATACCAAATTCCGCTGATTTCCTGCAGAGATACACAGTCACAACAATTCCCATTGCAATCTTTCATTATTCTTTACAGAGATACTGTGCCATATTCCATATTCCCTCTAGAATTTAACTGATGTGGCTGTACTGACATTGGCAAAATTATTCTTGATTTACTTTGGCACAAAAGAGATCAGCATCATGTCTATAGGGATAAGATAGTTCCTCCCCATGGTCATATTTACTTTACTTAACACTACTAAAAAAAAAAGAAGTGTTGCTCAGACAGCTTCAAAATACCATCCTTTATTGTAGAAAACAAAACCCCAAAACATAACTGTGGCATGCTCTAAGGTGAACTGCTGCTTTTTGTGATAATCTGGAAGAATGAATGCAGTACCAATGCAGCTATATAGCTCTGATGTTCAGTTTTACATGTACACACAATGTTCTTTATCTAATGCTGCTTAATAAATAGACAGTCCTGCAAAAAAACAAAAACAAAAGCAAAACCAAATCTTTCCTCAGAAAAAGGGAGGCAGATTTCATTAAAAATTGAGAAAACAACTGAAATGAAAACAGTTTGCGCTCATGTTACTTCTATGCACGTTTGCCAGCTCTAGTAAGAACCAGCAAATCTTCTACAACACACCACTAAGAATTACTGTCTTTGGCTTACGGTGTTTCATCAGCTAAACATATAGCAAGACGGGGAAAACAACTGCAAAAAAGTCGTTTGATAAATGAAGATTGGCAAGGATAGGCAAGCAAGTGGCAGAAGCTGCTTCATTGAGAAAGGAAGATGAATGTTTCAAGAGACTTTCTTTTCACTTTGGTGAATATCTTAATTTATTTCTGTTTAACATATCAAGATCAGTACTATCTGAAAAATTTATTGGCTTTTTAGGAGCCAATTAGCATTAGTGAATAACCACATTACTTCTCATGCATGTCAGTTTAGGAAATTAAGTGTATATCCTCAGGATGCTGAGGCACCAGAGTGGTAAGAACAACAAAAGACCTTGAAATGAGTAGAAATTGTAAATATATTGAAATAATACCCCTTGTGATAATGTTTCAACAGAACATGCAGAAGAGTGGCGGAATGCTGTGGATTCATAGAAAGTTTGTTTAGCCACAAATCTTGGCCAATAGGTCTGCTCTTTCAGCATTACTTTGCAGCCATAACCTCTTCTAATTAATCTATGAAACTATTACTTAAAAGATGCAGCCAATAAGCCTTAAAGGCAATCCTCCTAGGCCCTTCTCAATAAGGAGTTCCACTAACATTAATATGAATACTTTGCATAGGGAGCTTGCAAATGGGGTTCAAAAAGTTAAGCAGAGGTTCTGTTAGCTCTTCATCCTGACATAACAAGCTGGACATGAAGAGCACTGATTTAGCTCCATGTGTGTAATACTCAACCCACGAATTTTAAAGACATGCAGAATAAAAATTTTTTTAGGATATCTCACAGTGCTGTAGCACAAAAAACTTTTGCAGCTGAAAAACCTCCTTTGAATTAAAATACGAAAAGAGGATTTCCCCCCTCCTCTCATGAAAGAGGCATTATTTTCTATTCTTTTATGGTGATCTTCACTATGCAATCACGGCATGCATCCTACTTTTCTTATAACTTGAGGTCTATTTTAATTCATTCTTCATTGAAAACTGAGGCTCTTATAGGCTCACTTGACTCTGGACTTTACAAAACCCCCACAAAATATAATTGTGCTTAAAAAAACACTGGCAACACTGACAAAACCTACAAAACAAAATACTCATCAGCAAAACATCATCTTTTTAAAGCAGATGTTTATGCAGAGGGAGTTCTCTTGTTGTCTTACAATTCCCTGCTACTTTTGCATTACAGCTATGGTTTAGTGGCAGATAAGGTTGATCAGGCACAGCATGTGACCCAAAAAGATCATCAATGGCCATTCTCCAAAATCTAAGGTTCTCTTTGCACACAGCAGCAGAGACTGAAATGGATATCAGAGGCAGCTGGATGCCAGAAAATGGAAATGGTTGTGTGGGTCTACCAAAATGCTGATGTCAGCTCTGGTTTTTATGCCTCCTCACACTCAGCCTAAAGTGACACTACTGACATTCATAAATCTTCCACTTCTACGTCTGGTTTTCTTAAGGCATCAAGATCAAGGCAATGAAAAAGGCACCAGGCAGAGTTGAATTAAACACATTGACATATTTTCAGCCATGTCCTCTACACCTTGCCCTAAACAGGTACGATTTCAGTGCTGGTAGCGACTGATGCATGTCTGAGAAAGCGGTTTAATCTACCAAGTTTATTCCACTTAGAAGTAGTTGTACTTTCAGAAGTACAAAGAAAGAATAATTCTTAAATCAATATCTGAGAAGATCTGTGTCCAGTAAGTGCTTACTCCTCTTTTCACACTCTTCTCTAGAGACCTGTGAGACAGATTGTTCAAAGGACCTAACCCTCATTTCTCCAGAATAGAAGGCTGTGCCCTTGGGCTTATTGCTGTCACAGCATGCATGTAACCTCCACTCCTCTTTTCTGAAACTCAGCTTGCCCACCAGTTATAAGTCCAGTGGTGACTCATATACAATGATGATTTGCCATCAAGTAAGCTTAAAATTAAACATAGCCAAAAAAAAAAAAAAAAGGAAAACAATTTACGATAAATGTTATCCTGTATTTTTGGGGAAGGAATTATTTTTAAACTTTTCAAACTAACTTTGCTGAAAAGCAAAAGAGTAACCTTGTTTGCAAGTATGTATATGCAAATGAATTATACCTATCAAATGAAAAGTTGCATAGACAAACTTTCAGGTTCAAGAACCCAGGTGTAGCAGCTGTGGTCATTTAATTTCTACAGGCACATTTCTGATGAAACAGATTAATTTTAAAATGTGCAATATGGACAGAGATGCAGCAGTTCACACTGCATTCAAAACAATTCCTGCTCAGCATTGCTAATTAGGAAATCCCAGCAAAATAAGAAATATGATACCTCATAGTGTTATCAAAAGTCTGAGAACCAGCAAATTCCAAACACTCCAAACAGAAAGTCTTAAGAACTCCCAGTGCAAAAAATCTGTTCCATATGAAAGCTTTACTGCTCTTGTTCAAAGTCTCAACAAATGCAAATATCATCACCACATGTAGACTCTGAGCTGATATCATTTGCCATAGCTCTGTGGAAGTCAATGATGATATATTGATTTCCACTAATGAGGGTCTGACCTAAAAAAATGCTGCATTCATTTACCTAAGAAATGTTTTTTTTCCCCCCATGTTCAAACCTTATTTAGCTTTTCTCCAGGGGAGCAGAAATGCTGAATCAACGTTAAATACATTCAGCATCTACACCTTGAGACAAGTAGACCGTAAGCACAAAGAGGGCATAAAAAATTTACCATTGTGTCTTGATTTGAGTATAGATTGAGATAATCGCTGTCATAGAGCTGAAAAAAGGGCAACACTAAGGTGTTCTGGAACAGCTTTCAGTTGCCTAGAAAAACCGTGGCAGTAATCAGGAAACAAGTTAGGTAGTTTTATGACCCCAGATACAAATAACATTATTTGCATTTAGGAAGAAAGAATAGTAGAAAAGAGTTTACTTGGCTTATCCCTCAAAAAATTTTAAAGAAGAAAACTTCCAAGAACCAAGATGGATTGGAAGAATAAAAATAATTTAAAACATATCCTGCTGCTTTAGCAGTATTTTTTAGTCCTATCAAAGTACTCTGTTTTTTCTGATATACTGAAAGGAAGGAAGTATAACTTTTCTTAAGAAGACTGACAAGTGACCCAGTTTTAGAGGTAGCATTCATACTGTTATCCTCTTGGTTTTATGTTTAAAAGATTATCTTGACATTAGTAAAGAAGCTTTACTGTGTTTTTCCCAGTTAAATTTTGGGCTCTACAGGAAAGCTAAGCTGATAAGAGAGAAGAAAAAAGGTTTCAAACAAGAGTTCTATTAAAAAAAAAAAACCAAAATCTTTTAAAGATACACATTCCTGAAATTTCCTTTCAGGTTCTATTTCTCTTCCAAAAAACACTTGTTGGATGACTTATTCGATACCATCCCCCATGTAGAATTCAAAAGTTATGCACAGTGAGGCTCCTTAGGTTGCAACAATTTTAAGTAGGACACTTGTTCTCCCCACTGAAGAGAGCAAAGCCCCAGGCACCCAGTGTACTTTCCTGACACTTGTCAGAAGTATTTGCTTTGTTTGGTTTAGAAGCTGGGAATCTACCATTGATGGGAGTCACAGCTATGACTATTTAAAGAAACCATTTTATTCTTGCACCTCGATAGAACTGGAACCCACACCATGATCAGGTCAGTAAGTTTCTTTCATTAAAAGTATTCTTTCACCAGTGTGACAGATACAAAACTCCGATTATCTAAGACAGCAACCTATAAAAGTAATTTATGCAAGAAACAACAATTTACCTATCCAGGCAACAGTCAAAAACATATACACATACCCATTTTGCTCATGTGCTTTTCTTTCTTGATCAACGATACAAAGGGAGTTCTTGTTTGAATTTGTCAGTGATCAGATTCTAGCTGAGGATGAGATTTGCATGAGATATTGGTTACCAGGCCAGATAAACAGATTCATCCTCATTTCAGTGTTTCAAAGGTTGTTTGCAAATTGAATGGCTCTCACAAAAGGACGGCACATTCCAAAGCTATTCTGGAGATCTTACTGGAGTGGCTATAACCTACAGAGGTTGACTTGAAATATACCACAAACAGCCTGATTTAAGACCAAAAGGAAACTTCTACCCTTCACTTTTCTATGAGAGCAACTCAGACATGTAATGGTATTATAGTATCTTTATAGCTCTGAAATGCAAAAAGCCAACCATATAATAATCACTTTCTATTCTACATAATTATAGTAATTTTGTAACATATCCAGAATGTAAACACAAAAGAAATGTAATTGCAGTTTTCCCCAATATCTGGTAAAACCACTGTTTTAAACTTAAAACCACAAACCCACTGTTATTCTTTATGCTAGTGTTGCCTGAAACAGCAGAAAACAATCCTAAAGCTTTGCTGTTTTACAAAATACGTTGATTAAACGGTTGACTGAAGTTAGAAATTTCAAACAGTGGAACATCCCAAGTGATATAAGAAGGGTTTTGTGTATTGTTAGTGGAACAAAGGAGCAGAGAGCATCTGCACAAAGTGGTTTTGATATCAATAGGCTGAATTGTCACAGCTATGAATCATCATAAAAAACTGCTGTAACAAGTAATACAAGACTTTGTAAGACATTCTTTAGTGAATCACAGGTTTGAAAAAAACTCCAAACTAAACATCAATCTATTCAACTTCTTTTAACTGTTTTTTCCCCATCAGAATAATATTACACAACACAGAAAACTAATTTTCACATTTTAGCACACTATTGTACATGCTCTCAAAAGAAAAATACATGTGTTCACTTTTCCTTTAAGGAAGCTATGAATATTTGAGAAAATATCAAGGCTAAAAAGACCTCATCATTTCTTTCCACACACTTACTGGATTGATTTGATTGAAAGATTAGCATCCACTGAATTGTAATAGTTTCTATCTCTTTCTTCTTCTTTTTTTTTTTTTCCATCAGGAAGAAAATGGACACTTTTGTGTGGCATATGCAGGCTCCAGAAATACAATACATCAAGCTTGCCAAGGTAAAGGGAAATGCAACTTGTGTAGATAAATCAGACGAATTGTATGCTCTGTACCCATATGCAATCTTCTGCTTTGCCCAGCACTCAGACTGCACCAAACACAAAACTGATTTATTCTTATTTTAAAAAGGAGATGAGGCTCCAAAGAGGCTGGGTGACATGAAACAGATATGTGTGGTGGTATGGACGTACAGTGGTTGGAGCATAGGAGAACATCTGATTTAACAGGTGCATCTATAGTTGTGTGCATGACACCAAGGGTTTCTTCCCCATTATCCCAAGGGAAACTTCACTTTCAACACCAGTTGCTAGAAACACTCAACTTTGCAATTTTGGGTTGTCTGATATGACAGTGGCATAAGGGACAGAACTGAATGATTAAACTAAGCAATGAAATTTTTCCCTTCGTTGAATTTTTCTTTGAATAAACTGCGATCTTTTTCTCAAATATTCCTTATTAATTGATCTGCTGGGAGTTTTTGTATGATCTTGTTTAGCTCTGCAAAGAAAGCATTTAAACAGCAAATACAGATTTCTTTTCCATGTTCTGGATCACCTTATCAAAAATTCATAGAAAAGACTCCATAAACCAATGTCTTTTAAAGATAGAAGATGATATTATAGGTTTCCAATGCAAACTGAAGACATATTAAGATGAATTCTTCAAAGGATTTCCAGAGAGCTTGGAACGTGATAAGTGTAAAACCTCAAAATCTATGATGACTGTTAATCATGGAATACAAAGGAGTCCCTTTCCTAAATAAGGCACCTCCCTGAACTGAACAGCTGTACCAAATCTTAAGCTTAGAGCTTAAAGATGAACTAAAAAAAAAAACTCAGTGAAAAATGATTTTGACACACCTTTAACATCCCTCATCCCTTCTTATGCAATACTTGACAAGTGTCATTGCATATTTAGAAAACAATAAATACAGTATAGGAAGCCAGCTCAGAACTACACTTTTTTGGTGTTTTGCATCTCTGACCTATTCCTAGACAAAAATATCAATTACTAAAAATTTATACTGTTTCTGTACATGTGTGTAATTGTAAATTTGTATCAGTACAAAAATTTCTCTTTAACTGTTGACTAGTAACTGAGTTCTTCCACTAACACTGAAATCTGTGATATCCATTTTCAGAATATGTGAAATGATTCTTATACAAAACTCCAAAGATTAAACAGAGAAAAAGCACACCTAGATCTTTAGCAAGGCCCACTATGAAAAAGTGTTTAGAGTCAAAGAATTAACTTTGAGAGGACAGTATTTGGCCAACAACCATATACCAAGGAGCTCCTGCACTGGGCACAGATATGTGTGCAAAGCTCAGTCATATAAAAAATAAACTACAATGAACCTACAAGGGAGTGAGCACTGAGAAAGAAGAGGAAACAAACTCAACAAATTGTGATCAAACAAAAAATGCTGGGATGTTAAAAATGATTTTACAATAATTTCTGCCACGAATCATGTCACTATAACTTTGAACTGAAGTTAACTCTCTATTGCATCAGCTCTTATATTTTTCTTCATTATCCTATATAAAGAACAAGTTTCCTATATCTGTGAAACACATTTTCCCATCATGTCCAGCTAGACTCTTCTGATTTCTTGGAAATGTGGCTGTTCTGCTTGATGAGGGAAGGTTGAATCTCAGCTGAGGTTTCACATCACATTCAGGGAATACATACAGAAATGAATGCTGATGGTGATCATGTTCTCTGGGAGATGTGTGAGGGCCACTCTATGTAATCTGACAGACTTTACTGCCTTGCAGAACAGCAGGGTCAGCAGAAAGAAGTCTCAACTCTCCTGACTTACACATGCAGTATTGATAATGGTTGGATCTGTATTAGTCCCTCATCATCTTTCTGTGACTTTCTAAGGACCTTTAACTGATTCTGTCATCATATCTCTTCAAGATGAAGCAACGAGCAAAACTCTGATCTGACTTCCAGGAAGGAGAACCTGCAGAAAGTCTGCAGAAAGGGACTGGTGTAAGAAGATGGTACAGACAGAAATCTCCTTTGCTCTTTTTTTCTGCTTGAAGAAAATGTTGGAGCTGTATGCATTGGACAACATGATGTGAAAACAATTGAGCTGGCTCAAGGAGCAACATAACCCTGGCCATGCTTTCAGGCTGTCTCAGCAGAACCTATTTATTTAGGCACAAAGGTGCTGTTCCGCCTCATGTCCTTCAAATTACTGAAAGTGAATGCATACTGAAAGTGAAAGTGATCTTAAGTCAAAGGGATCATCATCACATACAAGTTCTGCAGCTTTTTTCTCCTTCACTGTCCTTCAGCAGGGTCTTATGCACTTGGGGTCAGAATTCAGTCAAACAGAAGAGTAGACTCTTACCTTTCAACCATCTTTCATATTATGGTTCTGCTTTCCTTCCTCTGCCTCCCTCCAGATATAGGATATAGACACCAGGAATGCTTTTTCCCTGGAATTTTTGCTACCCAAATCCTGTATGAAATTATATTCAACTTTGAAGGCTAAGTGATGAAGATTCGCAGGTCAGAGAACACCCAGGTCTTACAAAACGTGATGAAATCTTATGAGGAATTAGGAATGTTTAATATGGGAAAAAATGCTTTTCTTGTGCTAGACAAGCTTATTGAGAATAAGACACTATTTTCCTTGAGCCCTTATGTTTAATGGATCTTTCGTTCCTTGAGCAGTGTAGGAACAATGACATAGCACTTATCAGAAACTGACACATCATAACTTCTGTTTAAGAAGGCTGAGTTTTATTAGCCATTTCTTTTGGATCTGGAGAAAACCCACCCTGTTAGCCCTAAAAGACAAGGACTATTTCCTCTGGGCTTTGATACCAGGTGAAGTCTTGCAGGAAATCTTTAAGAAACAATACTAGAAGAGGACAAGCAGCAATGGAGGGGCCATTTTTCTGCCAGTCTTGATGTTTTTGACTACTGTAAACATCTACTGGTAACTCTCTAGGACCTCTGCAATTAATCCTTTGACTAATGGACTATTGACAATAATGAGAGTGTAGACACCTAGTCCCTCTGAACATCTGCATGTGAATGCCTGAATTTAGTTTTTTGAAAGATGACCTTAATTACTTTTCAAAGTATAAGTATGGATGTCCAAAAGATGTACACAGTTTTCAGTCTCAAAAGATACCTAAATTCTACACCCCCTTGAAATCATCAATTTAATGATAAAAAATGAAAATGAGAATCCTGAAACACTCAACTTTCTCCTTGCTATCTAAACTTCATTAAGTATAAATGCATCAAGGTCTATGACTTGAAGGGAGTAAAGTCCCAGGCTACAAAAATCTGGAAAGGTAGGGCAAATAAACAGGACTAGTAAGACAGAGCTTTCTGGTTTAACCAAGGGAGGTCAGTATGCAAGCACATATATTTATTGCATCATGTTACTGGATACAGTGACAGAATGGTTCAACTTACTGACTTCTACTTGCTTTTCAATTATGTTGCTATAAATGCAGAGCAAGCATCCTGGTTTCAGTCAGAACAGGGTTAATTTTTGCAGCAGCCAGGAGGGGCTGTGGCTAAGTCCCAAATGTTATTCTATGCCAACTCAGGTCATTGCCAGGGGTAGGAATAAAGGGACTCATTCTCTCTTCCAGGGGTAAGGGGTTGCTTCCAGTCAAGAAAATGTGGCCAAACAAAGGGGGAAATCGTCTGTTATTTGTTTATTGTTGTGGGATTTTTGGGTAAATAGTTTCTTTGTCTTGTACCTTTTGTTGTTAATACTGTTGCTGCTACTATTCATTTTCTGATTTCATTGTGGTTTCCAGTAAATTGTTCTTATCTCAGGCTGTGATGTTTGCCTTTTGTCCCTCCAGCTGGAGCGGCAGGAAGGAGTGAGCAGGAGTGTGGTTTTAGCAGAAGCATTAAACTGGAGAATACTGTTCCTAAACCACAACAACTAGCAATTTCACTTTTATACAATGTGTATTTGTTCAACAACAATCCATTATTAAAAAATCAGAATCATAGAATGGTTTGGGTTGGAAGGGACTTAAAAAACCATCTTGTTCCAAGACCCCTGCCAAAAGCAGGGACACATCATGATTGATCAGGTTGGTCAGTGTCCTATCTAGCCTGGTGTTGAATACTGCCAGGAATGGGGCATTCACAACTTCTCTGGGTAACCTTTTCTGTTGCCTGACCAGTCTCACAGTTCTGTATATCTAACCTAAATTTTCCCTCTTTCAGTTTGAATCCATTGTTCCTTGTCCTATCACTACAGTTCCTGATGAAGAATTAAAAAGTATTAATGAATCCCAGTGCCTTTATGCAGTAGGGAACTTGCTATTGTCTTGTATCTATAGCTCAAGGTATTAGACTTACCAGGAAACTGGAGCTGCTCTTAAATATACTGCAACACATATTGCCCTCTGTAGCCAACATAACTTGAGAAAGAAAATTATCCCAGATAAGGGACAATATTATATGTCAAAGTGTCAGGCTGTTCTGCTGACTGCTGTCCTTTCAGCTCACACACAAGGAAACAGACTGTGTCTGGAAAGAAGTGGCACAATGCATTACCAGCCCCACATCTCCAGTTGCCCCATCAAGATTGGCTGACACCAATCTTCACAACTCAAACTGGTGCTACATAACCCCGCTTTCTCTCTGGACCACTGGCTGGCACCAATGCATGTGGACAACACGGACACGTTTTTCCTTACACTACACAACTGTCTTTGTGTAGCTTTATGTGGGATAATGCTGATCCAGTAGTTCTACTTGTGGATCTGCTCAGACTGCCAAAACTCATATGAGGGATATGTACATTTCAAGTGCTCTAACTCATAGTGAAATCTCTTTCTTCATAAATAACACTGATGTCTTGTCTGCACTTTTCTTTGCTGCTTCTCCCGTAGACAGTACAGGACAAGCTCCCATAGACAGTACAGGACAAACAGCAGGATTGTTATCTGTCCTTCAGCAACACATTGCCAGCAGGAGCATATTTAAGCTTGTGAAATGCACAAGGTCATTCACTCCTGTCAAAATTTTGTTTTCAAATTTCTCTGGGAAAAAAATTTTCTTAATTTTATTATCTTTCTCCTATTGTTCCTTGTCCTATTGATGATAATTCCTAATTCACTGATGAAACTTCTCCAGACAAAGGAGGAAATGTGGGAATTTATATTTTAATCCCCTAAGTACATATGTTACTTCTACCTTATCCACAACTGTGTGTTACTTTGCACAGTCATGTGTTAATCTATATAGCAGCCAGCACAGGAGGTTATATAGTCATCTTTAGCACTCTGCAGAGTGTTTTCCATTATACTGTACTCAGAAAGCTTTTCTCCCTGAGGGGACTTCTAATGTGATATTTAGCTTGAATCCTAATGCAGCTAAGCTCCATCAAAACCATACACATGGACTCAAGGGTAACTGTAAAGAATGCAAAAATAGATCAATACTAATCTTGACTTGTTTATGTGTAATTCTCACGGAGCTCTTGACTCCAGCTACATCCTGTGTCAGATTCTGACTGGCTGCTCCTTCCCAGTTGTGACAGGGACTTCAGGAGTATGCAATACCAGCAGTGATCTTACAGATCATGTGTGAATCATAAGCAGAATGACATTCTCTCTCTCTAAATATATATAAGGATATATAGGATATAATGTCTAAAATATATTATTTTCTTGAGAAGGATAAAGTTAATGATGTAAAATAAATAACTACAGTGTTGCCCACTATTGTGGGACAAATTTCTGATCCTATTGGGTGATTTGGTCTTATTTATCCAGCTTTTTGGGAATAAATAGACTAAGGAAACAACTTTTTTTTAATTCTAAATCTTAAAAGAAGTAAACTGTACTTCTATATTGTACCTGTTGTGTTAGTAGATTATATTTTTGCATGCGTATTCTATGCTAGAAAAAAGTTAATCATTCACAATCATTTATTGACAAACTATTTGAATCCACTGTTGGATCCCATCAGACAATAATAAACATTTAGCTCCTAAACGTATTTTTCCTTTAAAGCTAGAATCCAGTGAACAACCTTCTTTCATTATCTTCTAAAGGAGTTTCATTTGGAAATCATTCTGAATTATACAACTTCCTGGACAGTGAAATGCCTTCAGTCTCCTCCCTTCTTCCCCCATTTTGTTTATCTGTTGTGATTTCTCTTGGTTTGTTTTTCTCTTCACCAGCTCATTTTAAGAACACCAACCAAAAAGCTGCTTTTTCAAACATTAAAATAAGCACTATGTGGAGGAAATCACCTCCTTGCAGGATTCTAGTAGTAGATTTTGCTCATTAGAAAGCAGCAGACAGATTGCTGATGAAAATTCTAATAAGCAATATTAAAGCATTAATTCCATGAGCTCAGTGTTTTGTACAACATAGCAAACCGTATGCTATAGAACTTGGGATCTCTTTCCAGCTGTCAACTGACAGTATCCCTGGGTTCCTGCTAATTGGCGACAAACCAAGGCAAACAAGTCAGCTAATTCCAGAACAGTGAACTGATTAACTTTGGGTGCATATACATATTTATAAAGAGAGTGTTGCTTTTGTCTCAACAATCAAAAATAGGTTTAGTTTTCAGTTTTAGAAGTTGTAGACTAAAAAATTGTCAATGGTACAAAAAAACTAACCCAGGACTATTTCTTTCAACTAAATGTTTGAAAACAGTATTGATGTCAAAAACAGAGAATATGTATGTATGTAGAAAACTGGGTTTAATTAGTCATTGTATCATTCCTATAAACGCATCACAATTAACTTTCTACTGTATGATAAAGATATTTCACAACAATATAGCATTTTCTCTACTTTAAGCCTGAAAAATTAGACTGAAATAGACTAGTTTTCACTTTTTACCTCTTTAAAATAATACACTGTCTCAGTATTGACACAAAAGGAAGAGCCAGAGACACCTGTTACCAGGATCAGAGAGAAGGAAGGAAGGGGAGCAAGACCCGCCTTCTTTATTTTTTATATCCATTTAGAAATCACTATTCATTGGAGAAAATCAGTTCTTCCTCAATTACAGTGGTCAAAGGAAATGTTCATCAAAGTTCTGTGTCCATGAGAAAGGAATGCAATGATAAGATACAGTTACAATAACATAGCCATGTTTACAGAGAAAACTGTGAGAAACTAGCTACAAAGAATGATAACATCCAGAACTGCAAAAATCAAGGCAACAATACACTTTTATCAGAAATCCATTAACTGAGAAAATAATGTCTTTTTAGATCTATAACATCATAAAGTATTTCCTTTGATTTTCTTTAGTGTAAACAAGAATGATCAGGTCAGCAGGTGCCACTCCCCAGTGACATGAACACTGGGTACACTCTTGGCTCCACAATCAAATCTAATGTTTGCAGGGTACAATATCCTATAGAGCAATCAGAAAAGCAGTTCTATTTTATGACCAGAAATTTGTTTGGTATAGAAAGAAAACTAAAGAAACCAAAAGCTGCGAAAGGAAAGCCCATGGATAGGCATGCTTCAGGGTGATGGCTTTGGAAGCTGTGGACGGTGAAGACAAATATTAAGCAATTTCTGATAATATTTGTGTCCCATGCATACATGATCCCCTTGCAGAACAGAATGTACAACTTTGGATAGGCCCATGTCAAGGTTACCCTTTTTTTATGACCATGCTGAAAGCAACTGCAGTCTATTTTCAATGTAACAGAAACTCAAAGAGTTCTGAAAGCAGAATCGGAAACCCCATATCTAGTTAATAGCGAGAGTGTTTTCAATTTAAACCAGAAATGGGTGTCTTGTATTTGTACTTCTGGTCCCATCACTTCTGCATTCCTGGTTTCAGTGTGACCCAATGTTGGAGGTTCGGGGATGCCTTGGAATTTTTTTTTCATCACTGTTACTAAGCAACAAATGGGTAGGTGATTTGGGGGCTATCAACTCTTTTGTGGGAGACAAAGTGTGTGCTTGGGCGGGGGCAGGTAAGGGAAGAGCCGAGCCGGCCATTGGAAGGGGCACTCACTCTCGTCGGACAAGGGGAGAGGAGAGGCTGCTCTCTTGCTTTTGGCTGCGACCAGAGGAAATCCAACTGTACCCTGCTTTCTTTCTCCTGGCTGGGTGAGCTTTGATTCAACCTTTTTCGCCACTGGGAAGAGCACGTTTCCCCGGACTGTGTTTTCTCACAGCAGTTACCGGGAGAGTCCAGTGCCTTTGCTGCCTGCTCCCCTCTGGCACCTGTTCCCCACCCCCGCTCCTTGCCACACGAGACTGCGGCGTCTGCTGGAGAGTCCGGTTGCCTCTGCCGCCTGCCCCCCTCTGCCGCCTGGTACCGCAGCATCTGTTGTGACTGCAGAAATCCTTGCTACTCTCAGCTAGCCGGGGATAGAGAGCCAGCTCCTGCCCCTGACGCCCTGTTTTTTTGCCGCTCTGAGCTGCCTGGCTGCTCTCCAGCCTGTCCGCCATTCCCAGCTGCCTGAGGCTGACCTGACCCTGCGCCACAGCGCCACCTGCAGCCGCTCGGGAGTCATCGCACCTGCCCTGCCCGGCCGGGAGCTCAACAGCGCCCCCTGCTGTTTTTCGACCGTGATTACACCGCACGGAAAAGTCATCTGCTATTAGTTTCTGGTTCTATTTATGGTTGTTATTATTGTTATTGCTTGTTTATAAAATACTAGTAAAGAACTGTAATTCCTTTTCCCATATCTTTGCCTGAAAGCCCTTGATTTCAAAATTAAATAATTCGGAGGCGGGGGGAAATCACATTCTCTGTCCTAAGGGAGGGTTCAACCTCTCTCAGCAGACACCTGTCTTTCAAAACCGAGACACCCAATCATAAGAGAGAGCTGGAAAATTTTCCACTAGTCTGACCTGCTCTCCTGGTGAGGGGAGCTGTGGTTTTAAATTCTCTGAAAATGGGAATGGACTTGAGATTTGGCCTCCCAGTTCCCAACCCAAAACAGTAGAACACATCCATGATTATAAGTAGAATTATTGTGCTGATACATGGTCAACTATCATCAACTTTTCTTATTTTTGAGAGAAAAAAATATCAGACCCTATTTTCTGCTCAAAGATGGACAATAGTGTTTTAATCTGTAGTTTGTCCTGTGTTTTATAGTCAGGTTTTCCATATATTTATTATTGTGACATCAATGCAAAATCAATCAACTTAACCACACGTTCAAATAGGCCAAAAGATTGGGGATATTGTGTTTCATTATTATAGAACTGAAGACCTTATTCTAGAACTACTTTTCCACCATCTTTTTTATAATTTAGAGCAACTCCACACTAGCAAGCAAACTTTCTACACCAAGTCCTTGCTGCTGAGAGTTTCCAAACTGAAAACTGAAACTTTCCTTTCAATAGGTTTTCTTATTGGTAAAATGCTATACCTGGCAATTATTTTTAAATGTTTTGTTTTTCTTCTTTTTTTCTACCAAACTAATCTTAATTTTATATGGAATTCTCTTCCTGAAGATCATTGCATCCTTTCTGAACACTGTCCACAGTCATTAAATTGAACCATTATAAAACACACAATGCTGCTATAGCTGCAGGCAGGAGCAGGAATCCTCAAAGATTCAAATCCTCAAAGAATCAATTCAAATATTAAAAAAAAATATGCAATATTTTCTGTTTCCTGGATAAGCAAATCAACAGAGGAAAGGGTTATGCTTATATAAAGTATCTCAGCTTGAGTGTGACAACATTAATTATCCACTGTAACATGCTGATTTATAATTATGAAATCAGTAATTTAATTGCCATCTAATGCAGTAAAAACATTCCTGCCAGTGTCATTATCCAAGTGCCAGTGCTTGATGCTTTCAAACTTAGTTAAGCTGTCAAAAATCATGATTTTTTTAAATGCTTGTACCTGCAAAACTAATAACAATTTAACAAAAATATTTTAAAAAGTGCTACTACATGAACCATGAAGGTGCTGTCTACACATTTCAGACTTGCTGAGCTCACTGCTGGTCATCAAACACATCTCACTGTTGATAGAAATAGCACCTATACTCCTTGGGAGGAGAAGGTTCCACTGAATCCCACGATTGATATTTGGATTACTGATTACATCAATTCAAGTGTCAGAGCCTAAATCCTGGGTGCCACTGCTTGTTGGTATCTGTGTACTTGTAGGTTTGCGATGGCTGTTATAAACTGCAGATTACTGCACCCATCAAAAGATGAAAGCAGCCACTTTGAATGAAACACAGATGAGCAGTACAAGAGCTGGGATCAGGTTAGCCAGTTCACTGCACTCTAGGTACTATATGTTAAAGAGTTTTGGGACTAGTTTTATTCCTGGTAGTCCTTTCACTCCTGAACTAGAGATCATAACCAGAACAGCAGGCAGTTTTTCAACCTTGTAGACTTGGGTGAAGGGCCTGATCTTCAGAGACGGAGCCACACAAAGGAAATATATCAAAATAACCTTAACAGGACAGTGATCTGCATGAATGATACTCTGTCAAAAGAAGAATCTAACTTAAAAACTGGATACAGCAGGTGGTAGAGAGAAGACAAGAGAATAAAATACCCAATGCTGTAGTCAGTAAATCATTCTACAATGGTTTCTTAGTCCTGCTCTACATGACGTATTGTGCCTATGTAACTATTTCTGTGATGGAAGAGATCCTTCTCCTGAAATTGTTTTACATATCCAGCTGCTAATGGGTCTGAAGTACTCCCACTCTGTGCAGTTCACTGAACCCGGTGGGAATAAGCCTGGATAAAGTAGATATAACTGATGACATAACAACATGAGCTGCTGAAACATTTAGGCATAATTTTCAGTTATTTCATACTGGTCTTTTTTGACTTCCTAGCACAGCTGAAGTGCTGCAACTGCTGAGTGTGAACAAGACCATTTTTTCAGATCATTTTAGAAGAATGTCAGTTTCTTAGAGAATATGTCATTTTGATATAAATAAAAGTATTCTACTAAAAGCTGCTAAGCTAAAGATAGATATAAGTATAACCAAGGAAAAGATAGTATTACCAAGAGCATGGCCTATGAGGATTCTTGAAGGCAAGAAATAACTTCACATTAAAAGTATCATGCTGTCAGATGTGTCTTATGGATTAAGATTCAACTCATATTAACAAAATGTTAAGCAAAAAACTTCAATGGGAATCCCTCTGCAACCAGTGGAAATAGGCACTTTCCTAGTGTGATCCATCCCTTCCCAAGGTAGTGTTGCACAGTGTCTTTGTGTTTTCTATCACAAAGGGCTTTCTACTTTCAAGTCTGCAGCCTGCCTTTCACTTGAAGCTCAATTCTCTCATTGAAATAACAACAGAAGTGTTTTCTCATTTTCTTATGACAATATTTTCATGTTCTTGTGGGAATGACCACCACCAGTGTGAGAGCTACCCTTCTTTTATCCTTTCCCTACACTTAAGTTACTCAGTAGACCAAATGACATGCATGCAGACCGCTTAACTGGTTGCAGGACCTACTCCCAATGTGTGCACTTAACAGCATTAGGCCCATAAATTTATCAACACTTAACAGCATTACGCCTATAAACAGCTGAGAGTTTGAGCATGTCTTGAAGATATACAGGTACTACTGAAGTTTGTGTGCATGTGCATTGCTAAACCAACTGCCACTGATGGAAGCAGGACCTGAGGGTGTTCAGCTGTGGATCTTGTCACTTCTATCCCCTGATGGTCACCAGTGTTGCCCTGATTTTTGCAGTTCTGGATGTTGTCATTCTTCTGTAGCTAGTTTCTCACACTTTTCTCTGTAAACATGGCCATGTTATTGTAACTATATTTTATCGTTTGCATTCCTTTCTCCTGGGCACAGAACTTTGATGGACATTTCCTTTGACCACTGTAATTGAGGGAGGAAGAACTGATTTCCTCCAATGAATAGTGATTTCTAAATGTATATAAAAAATAAAGAAGGAGGGTCTTGCCCCCCTTCCTTCCTGCTCTCTCCTCCTGGTAACAGGTGTCTCTGTCTCTTCCTTTTGTGTCGTTACTGCGACACACCAGGGATACTTTTCATTGTCCCTTTTCTCTCTCTCCTCTTCTGTTTTTATTTTTGCCCAAAAGCTACTTTGACTGCCTATGTATGCCACTGTTGCCCTGAGTTTTGCAGTTCTTCGATGTTTTCATTCTTCTGTAACAGTTTCTCACACATTCTCTGTAAACATGACCATGTTTTCTTAACTGTGCTCTATTGTTTGCATTCCTTTCTCCTGGGTGGAGATATTTGATGGACTTCTCCTTTGACCAGTGTGATTGAGGGGGGCAATTTCTCCCTCCAATCCACGGTGGTTTCTAGAGGATATATAAAATAAAGTGCGAGGTCTGGGCAGTGCAGTGCTGCCCAGTTTTTGGCCCACAGTTTTGGCTCTCTCTTCAACGCATGTCTGTGTCTTTGTTTTGTGTCCTGTGCGACATGCCACCAGCTATGGAGGCCACTGATAAATCTCTGTGCATGTGAATCTGTCTCCTTTGTGCCACAATAGGTGACTGACGTTTTTTAAACACCTAATTTTCTGACAGTTGGAGTTAGGTCAAACAAATCCCATCCTCAGGCAGTGCTGAGATGGAAGGAGCTGGCAGAAGCCCTTTCCTAACATCTGACTTTAAAATACTTCGCTTATGTGCAGAGTCCTGAAGACTGTGAGCAAATACAGTAGCAAGAGGATGACAGCTTATGCTGGTAGAAAACTTAATTGTTCATGCTCAGCCTTTCCAATATTTCCAGCAGCTTCTGTTCTGTTTGAAAGTAAGCCTCAGCCTCACAAGCACTTTTAAGTATGTGATAACATTAACAGACCATAATCACAGAAGAACTGGAACTGTGAGAAGTAAATTCTCTAGTTTAATACTTGTAAATCAAGACTTAGAAGCTGCTTTGATCAATATAACAGTAACTAACTGGAACATGCAAAAAGAAGTAAATATAAAAAGCATTTAATGAAAAACTAAGCTATTATTTAGACAATAGGAAAAAACCCCACAGGATATGCAAAAGAATGTGGAATACTTAATTCTATTTCTTTGTGTATTTTTATCACTTTGTCATCACTAAGAAGATTCACAATGGGAACATCATCCCAATTTTTAATCACTTTAAATACAGATCTCTGTGAAGCATCACATAATTACCTTTTATTCTCCCTCTTCTCCCATATGAATGATAGAAAAAAAGCTGGTTTTAATGCAGCATGCTGCAATACATAATGGCCATGTATTTATAAAATATATACGGTTAGCAAGACTCCTCAGAATAGTGCATTGTTACCCATTGTCTAACAAAAATGAAGCCAATTCAAAGCAGTCACTGCTGCAAAAAGTACCAACCACAGCACAGGGTACAGATTTTAATGAAAAACGTAATATCTTTAAAAGAATAAGAAAGAAATGTGAAATACAAAAAATTCCAGATTAAGTACACAAAACGCAAAAGCTTCAGTTATGGCATTTTAAGAGAAGCCTGACCCACCAGCCTCCCAAACCAGGCAGACAGTAAGTGAGACATAGCAGAGCAAATTAGGAACATGCAGACATAGTTATGTAGTTTCTGGAGCAGAGCTGATTCATATTCAGCCTAAGAGAAGCGTAGGGAAAAAGCTAGCCTGGCAGAATTACTCTGTTAAAACATTTGCTTACTCATTTTGCTATTAGATGTAATCCATAATTCAGCATTAAGCAGTTTGTTCGAGGCAACTCAATGTTGAGAGTGCTCATAACTTTTTGTGAGTCTCCTAATGTGCTTTGCTCAAAGAACTAGCTTCTAGGAGTTATTTTTAGTTAATTGTTAAGTTGTAATTGTTAAGCATATTGCTGGCCTCAATAGCTGTGCTACATTTTGAAAATATTATCAGATGATATAAAAACAGAAGGCAGACAAAAACAAGTTGCAAGTGTTGTTGGCTTGTTTTGACTTATTTTTACATTGTGATTTTTGAACAGTAAAGATTAAGCACATGTTTATATGTTTTGCTAATCTTGAGCTGATATCTGGTGTAAAGCAGGGAAGAGAACTGGAGTGAATAGGACACAAATAGGACTCAAGGCTTGAAAACTAATGTCTTTCTGGAATTGGGACTTGGTCTGTCTTTTGTACAATCCTACGTAGCTGAAACACAACTCAGTGACATTAATTTATTGAAGGTGTTCAAAGATAATTAGCAAACAAGTCAGGAAATACAAATAATTAACAAACAAGTCAGGAAATGTTACAATAAAGCATATGTCTGAAAAAAATAAGCTACATAGTATATAAAGAAAAAGTAGCTTTCATTTTTATTAAAGAAAGCTCACTTCACATAAATAGTAAATGTCAGTTAAAGCCAAGGGAAATCTGCACCATGTTCAACAGTATTAAAACTGACATAACATGAATGATTGTCAAAAACTGATGGGATCTGGCAATGTTAAGAAATATTAAATAGGCAAGAGATTTTTTATACTGTTTTATCATTTTTGACAGTTTATATACCTAGAAAGAAGTTTCATTTATAGTTGTAAAATGCAACCTATTCAGTTTTGTTTCATATTCTCTGAGACACTTGAACAGATATGAAAAGATGATTTGGGCTCAAATAAAGGCTTTTGTAATTGCTGTCAGCTTGGTCAAACACTGTTTTGAGCAATCTGGACAAGAAATTTGACAGTATACTTAGTTCAACACAAAATTAGTAATGGCAACTGGAAGCAAAATCTTCTTACAGGGGGAGGGAAAGCAAAGGAACTTGCCATTTCCACACATTTTTTCATTTTTCTCTCCTGTAAAGGACTAAAACCCATTCATTTTGATCTAAAAGTTTCATTTGCATGAATGGGTGTCTCCAGGAATTAGCCTGTGTCTGAAATAACAGTTCTAAAATTAAAAATAAAAGGTTTTGAGCCATTCATTTTCTTGGGGTTATACAAACACAGCATTTACAAATTGTTATTTTCCATGTACATTTAATAAAATATCGTTGATTGTCACTTCCTGTTTTAGCCAAGTGACACACAGTTTTTTTGTCCAAAACCACTCCTCCTTCTTCTTCATTGCACCATACCCCACCTTCCTCTCATTTGCTAATTTCTATTCTACAAGTTGAATGGCACTCAAGAGGGAAACAGGGCACCAAAATTCCAATGTTGGGTCTTAAATTAGTGGATATAATTTTTATTTTACTATTAGGACCAACATTGCCTTAGTATTTACAGAAGATAATGATATATCTCTTTGAAAAAGAAACTGTGATCTACATAAAAGATGTTTAGAACCAAAAAGTCCCAAAATCACACATTTCCCCCATTTGTAGAATATAAAAGACTATAAAAAGTTTAAAATATTATATTAACCACAGAAACTTTTAGCAAGAGAGATGTTCAGAAAATGTTGCTGTATTGTCTGAAGCTGCATATGAACTCAAAAACACAAGTTCTCAAGAATTTGCACTATAAATATACACATTAGAACAAGAAAAAGAAATTGAAATCCATAAGGCCATGCAGTACCACTGCTCCTGCTGCCATCATTAGTGATTTTTCCTTTCTTCCCTAAGGGCTGATTGCTAACACTCTACAGCACCAGAGGCTTTCATCAATGGGATGAAAGAAGAAGCTATTCGAAGACCAAAAACTTACTTTGCTCCACCCAGAGTTGTGGTTTATATCCAAAAATCACATTCTTCAAATTAAAAGGTTTCTGATAACTTTTAGTGTGGCAGTGTGCGTGGCTAAAGCCACAGCAAGCAAGTCTCGACAGTGGTGGAAGAGACCTCAGCACACTGCCCTCTGAGGCAGCTACTCTGGTTAGGGTGACACTGTTACCCATTCCATCATTCCTTTCAGTTGCTGTTTATGGTTACGCAGTTATGTAATGTTCTGTATTTGGTTATGCTCCAGAAAGTTCTTGTCTCCTCGGTTACCCATTGGTTGTATTGTAATTTCTGTTCCCCTATTTGGCTGTATCCCCTCTGCCTTTCCCTATATAAACCCCTGTCAAACGGTGAGCTGGGTTCTTTGTTCCGGACCCTTCAGCTCACCTGGACCCTCATTCCTGCTCCTGCTCCCGGACCCTTCCCTGGACCCTCTCCTGCTGCCCTACCCTAATAAAGAGCTGAAAATACCGAACAAAGGCCCCTCCTTGGTCTTTGTTCTCGCCGACCCGCTGAAGACCACCGGGCTCTGGGCAATCCTACTCAGCAGAGGAGCCGGCACTGTCCAGCCAGGCACGGCTGGAACCCTGCTAGGGGGAGAAGTGCTGCAGCTTGGCAGCCAGCCCCCCGTACCACCAGGGAAAGCCAGTGCAGGACGCCGTGCGCCCTCGGGTCTGTCCCCAGCCCTGGGCAGAGTGCGGACTGCAGTGCGGCTACATTTTAGAACATAATAATTGTTCCAAAACCCTATAGTCAGGAGACCAATAACTCTTGAAAGGAAAACAAATATAATCATATCATTTTGAAAGCACACACACAAAAAAAATCCAATCAAACAAAAAAATAAAAAAAACATCCAAAAGATTCACAAAACTACAGCAATTGAAGAGGTAAAGAAAAAAGCAAAGTCAAAGTGGCAAGAGTTGTAAGAATGTGAACACATCATCTCTCATCAAAGGTATGTTTGTGTAGTGTTCTGCTGCTCCACTCAGATACACAAGCTGAGAAAGATCTATGCATCACATTCTGTGGGAGAGGGATGTGGTTGAGTTGCTAAGGCAGGGTGCAGAGGGCAACTGGCCCCACATCTGCCTGTGCCACTCAGGGGCAGCTGTACCACTCCTGGTATGCAGCCCTGAATAGAGCAATAGAGACATCTCTGCTCACCTGGGGTTGGCGAATCTCAGCAGATTTTGCTGAAAGAGCTGCTCAGTGTGTGCTTTCCATATCTTTCTGTCTGGAACTTTTCATTTAGATCCACTGGCGTTGAAACCTTTGTTATCTGGATGACTAAATAGGACTGCCTAAAACCTAGAGAGTTTTATGTGGACAACACCACTCCTATTTTGCAGCCAGGACACACCACTGAAAACACCTTTTGCAATTCCAATTTCCCTCAAATTCCTTTCAGGAGGCCAGAACAAGGAAGTGCTATCACAAATCACCACAGCAACTTGCATTTACATCACAAGAAGACATAAAAGCACTCCCCCAGAAAACACACCAGTGAATGTAAGAGTGTGTAAATAAATAAATATACATATAAATAAACATTATAAATAATAGACATTATAAATAAACAGTGCTAACTTTGTTTATTTCTGCTCAGCATAGTGACTTCTCTTACCATAAAGATGGTACCCTGACAATGCAGCAAAATTTGCAGACAGTTCTGAGAAGAGGTTGCATAGTTGGGGTCTCCAAACCAAGTGAATCTTATCCCAGGTTTAACTAATAAACACATTTTGCATGGGATGACAGTAGGCAAAAAAAAGGGCTTTCAACATCACCTGTCTCAGAGAGAGACAAGAATTTTGAGGCAAAGTGCTCTAATGGGGTCTGGTTTGCACACATCTTTTCAGTTATATAATGACAGCCTTTAGTTATTTGACTCACATCCTACCTCTCAGTGTTAGGTATGAATCAAAGCCATCTCTGGTCAGAACGCATCATCGTTTGTCACTGAAACACCATCTGATGGAACAAGAATTATATAAACTCTCAGAGCTTACATTTTAGGCAGTTACATTTGTTCTCTCAGTGGCAAAAAAAAAATAGTCTTTAAAAGTTGAAAGCATAATTAATTATGAATTTACTTGTTCATGTAGAATAATCTGTCTTAAAATAGTTCAGCACTGAAATTGCCTGAAAGGCAGAAACATCTGTTGTAAAGCACAAGCACATACACCCTGGCTAAAAACAGAAACCTGAGGTTTTATTCTTGATCAGCTTTGCCATTGCTTGTATTTAACATTGGTGCCCAATTGCATCTCAAACACTGTAGAAGTTTAATGATTACTCTGAGTGGCACCTAAAACACAATATGCAGGTAGGATGAGTAGGAAGCAGAAAACCGATGTCAAAATGCATTCACATAAAATGATACAGTCCTAGGAAACCTGCCTCTTCAGCACAAAAAGCTCATGCGTACATAGATCTCAGAAGGATTGTATTCAAGAAACAGATGGAAGTTTGCATATTTTTCAAAATGAAAAGTGAAACAATAAGAAATAGCCTGCAGAGTCAGTCCAGATCACTCACCAGTAGCTTACTATTCAGGGACTAGGAGGGCAGGGAAGGGAAAAAACAATAGTGAGCAAAATTTGGTCACCACAATACACTGTAGTATTTGACACTGAGATTGCTTATTTTCCTTCACAAGAAGGAAGCAAAGTTCCTTGTGAGAGGGAAAGAGACACTAGCTCTGCAACTGAATACTGCTTGCAGTAATGACTAATCAGCTAAAAGGTGCCTGCAGCAGGGAGAGAGGCAGTAGAACTTCAGCAGAGACTTTCATACCAGTATGAAAATTCACAGGATCTGGTAGACACACAACTATGCCATCTATGGACGTTCCTTACTGCTTGGAGGTCAGTGGGTGACTGCAGGTCCCCAGGAAGCTTTGAAGCTTTGCCTATGTACTGCTTTGAGCCAGCAGTTCTCACCTTTGTTTTCACCATGAATAGAGCAATGGTGGCATTTTCTCCTCTTAGTGGCCTCTGTTCATTGTTTCTAACCCTGCTCATAGTAACATGCAGCAAAGGCAGCTTCATCAAGCAACAGTTTTTGTGTTGGACAGACTCACTGGAAATTTATTTCTGTTGGCTGTCCTAACCTCCTGCAGAAACACCTGTTAGAAGCCTGTTACAGCTTTCAGCACACATGCACAGACACGTCACAGACTGCTCCTGATTTTCTGGGACAATGGAGGGCCCCAGAAAATGGAAAAAACCCCATGAAGAATGCAGAATATGTGTATTGTAAGTATATATAATTAAAAAGTGAGTGAAAAAACTTAGCAACGCAGTAAACTTAAGGAAAACTTAAAAACACACTTTTAACAGTGTGCCACAGATATACTAAGTGATGTGAAAATGGCAACTCATTCTGGAACTACCACAACACAGAGCATCATGTCACCTGTAGTACAGTTAACATGCAAGCCACACAACTTTCCCATTCAAAAGCAAATTTACTGAGTTTAAATTATTGGCTTACAATCAAGGCAACATAACATATCTTTTCTGATAGCTCTAAAGTATTGCAACAATCCTTCTTTCTTGCTGTACATGGGAAGGGAAGGGAAGGGAAGGGAAGGGAAGGGAAGGGAAGGGAAGACCACCACATATACCTGAATATCAGAGTCCTATTTTACCTGTGAAATATAGAGGAAAATCCATACAAAATTAGTCTTTTTGTGATGTGTACCTAAGAAGCAAACAGCAGAAATTTTTAGCATAATAACTCACTATTAGATTTCCACTTTCCATGCACCAGTGACAGGGATGAGAAGAAACAACGTCTGTGCTTTCTAAATAGCTGCAAACTTAGAAAAACCCTTCTAGAAACAGGGAAAGTCAAGGTCCCAAAAGGGCAGAGTAGAAAAGAGCCTGTCTAAAGCATTTTTAACCACTGGTTTAGATCACACTGTGTTAACAGCTGACTCTATTAAATCAGATTAAATGACCACCAGTATGGTCCTACCCCATCACTGGTTAAGGATAAAGACACCTGGATGTTCCGAGCTCTTCAGCCTGCAGAAGAGCTCCACTACCTTTAAAAGGGAAAGAATGTAGAACATTCAAGTGCAAATGAGTTGAGAATGGTCAAATTTAGATTTATACAACCCACTGCCTGATGATTTGGAAATCAAGTTCAATTCAAGTGCAACCATTTTGGAATTCAGAAAATTGTCCTGAGAAAAATCACTTATAAAAGATTTAAGCAGCTATCAAATAACAGGCTGTGGTACTGAGCCCATAATGGCAAAACAAACAACACAGAGGAAACATAATGAAAAAGCTACAATAATTGATAAGATATAGTCACTGTTTTTGCTTTTTTTTTCTCTTTCGCTTGGTTTTCCATTGTATCTTCTGGACAAAGAAAGCGAAAAACCGTAGCCAAGGAGTTCCCATGTGTCATAGTTAGCTCGAGTGCTTTCCCCAAGTCCCACTGGTGTAAAGGAACATATTGGCAGGGAAGGGACATGGTTATACTGTCCTGGCAAACTCCATCTGGCATATATGTCCCAGGGGTGCTGCAGACAGCTGGCATTAGTTTTAATACTCAGATTCAAATCTTTCTCTCGATCAATGTATACAAATCAGACCTGTAACTCTGTTTGTTGCCGTGCTCCTGCATGAGGCAGACTTTGCCAGAATTGGAAAACAGAGTTTTGTCTTTTTTATTCATTTTTAAATCTAAAATATTATCCCCTGAAACAACAGTCACTCAGTATCATCTTCCCATTTTTGTTGTCCTTCTAGCAGAGAAAACTGAGTTAAAGCCCTTTCAAGGGGATCTGTCTTAATCTGTCCTAATCTGCTGGAAAAGGAAACCATTATAACTACAGATCAATCCCTACAAACTCAGGATATCAAACTCTCCAAACAAAAAGATCAAGTCACTTAAAATGAACCTCTTCTTCTACTAGCAGTACCAAATACTGGCACCACACTGGATCAAATATCCATACAAGATGCTTTGTAACCAAAATCTAGTTGAGATCATACCTGAAGAATGTGTGTGTTACTTTAAAATGTAAATTAAAAAAAAAATAAAACCAGCAAAAACTGTTACTTCCTTCTTTTTCCCAGACATCTTGAATGAGTACTTTAAAAATTAATTTATTTTAATTAATTTGATAATTTACTTATCAATACTTATCAAGGAGTCCAATAATTTACATGAAAATAGCTGTTCATTGCAGAATGTACAATCAAGACTATGATGCAATAGTACAACACAAATGGTTGAAAACATTAATAATAAGAAGAAAGATATCTACTATCTATTGCTGTGGAATTTTACTGTCAGGAAGAAATGTAGCAGCCAAGAGACTTCTTTCACAGTCCTACATCAGGTACTAATAAACTATCACCCCAATACTGCAGGCATTAGTCCTTGAGAATGGTTCCATTGAAATGAAAAAGCCTCAAATGTTCTTTTTACATTGTCCTTATAAAGGTCTTTTTTTAGAAAAAACAACTTTGAAATAATTCTAATGTCTAAAGCCATTGTAGGACACAATTGCTGCTTCCATGTGAGATTCATTCTAACAGAAGAATATTCGAAAACTGTATTTTGAAGTTTAAAAAATGCCTTCATTTATGTAAAATTTTGTAATAGCATAAATAATGATACAGAACTGGATAGCAAAATTTTTTTTTAAAATAAATGTCAGTTTCCTTTCATGCTGTTCTAGGTGTCTGTCATTCTCTTAACAGTTACACATCAGCACAACACTAATTAAGCACTAATTCCAATTCTTTCATGACTCAGCTACTTAATGTGAAATTAGTGTCAAATATTTATGTTCTAGTAACAAATAAGGATTTGCTTGAGCAAGTTGTATGTGGCATCATATCCAAATATGGCAGTTATATTACTTAACATTTTAAAATATGATCAAAAGGGTAATTGGTCTTGGGAAAAAAAAAGAAAAAGAAAATAAATCCCAGAATACTCCCTCTTCTCCAATCCAATTTTTCTTCCCTTATGGCTATGTGGGAAGCTATTCAAGTTTGACTTTCTAATGAAACAAAGAAAGGCATGAGACAGGGTTTTAGATCTATCCACTGTAGCAAGACAAGAAAGATACAGATTTTTCAGGGTGTGTTTCTTCCCTTATCCATATACAAAATATTCTTGTTTGTGTAACAGAACATTTTTTTCCCTCTCCGAGACACCGTTTTGAGCGAGACACTTGAACTGCTTTTCAGACACCAATACAGTACTTTTCTGATATGTTCATCTGAACTTCATTGGAGAAATTGAGCTTGAAGGGTATGTGTGTGTGTCTGTACACCTTAAAAACAGGGTAATGGGAGAGAGAAAGAATGAGAGATTGGCATAATGTAAGCAAAAGTGGAAAAAGATGTATCTTTCATAAAAATGGTATCCAGAAGGTATCAAACTTAACTAATGCCATTTCATTCTTTAGGTTGCAAAGGCATTTGAAGCAATCTTAACGTTAGTTTCTTTACTTAGTATGCATTCAAATAATCTCTCTGCATATCCCAGAGTTCATGAGATCTTTTTCCCCAGATAAATAAAGTCATTTTGACAGAACTGAGGCAGAAATTGCAATGCAAGTAACTTAAATTTGATAGTTGTGGTCAAAAGTCCCTTGCCTTTGCTGGAACATTTTCATTGACCTTGGTGAGCTTTGGCTGAGCTCTAAAGGAGATTATTAAAGTCTTTTTATGCAAAATATAACTAAAATGTGGAAGATTAAGACTTGTAAGAGACAGGTTTGTAGCTGCTGTACATTTTCATAACTCTATTGACTTTGAGAATGTTTAAATAATTTATACTAGAAGATGGTTTGCCTTAAAAATTCACAAACAACTTTCATTTCCCTTCTATTAATCTTCCACTCTGTACATACCACATCTTGGAGAGTAAATATGAATGTACGGTCAGTACTTTGATTTTTATTTTTTTATTATCAGCTCTCAGAAGATGAATAAGTTGTGTGTCCATTGATTTCCTGCTCTTCTGTATGTGGAGCGGATAATAAATCCATATCACATCAAGTGTGCTTTAGAAAAAGATGCACTCTGGATTTTAGGGCACATAATTAGGTCAAAAAGGTAGCCTGGATAGCTGACTTATCTGGAATCAAAGAGAGTATCTGGAAACAAATTGAATATAGCTTGTAGACGTTTTCATTGGCAAGATGACTGAGAATTTTGAATTTGTATGTATTTTAGTAAATCCATAGGTAGTAAAGAAAGCAATTTGGGGATCTTTTTCTTCAAAGTAAAATTCAAAACTTTTGATTGGTATGAGTGATTGAGGTAGGAAACAGAGTTCTTATGTGAATCTACAGAGAAGAAAGGTTTGAACATGCTGGCAGAGAAAGATTATAAAGTTGGGAAGCATGCAGGTTTATATCGGAATCATAAAATAGCTCAGATTTGAAAAGACCTGTGGAGGTCACCTGGTTTGACTCCCTGCTCAAAGCAGGGCCACTATTAGAGTTAGATCTTACTTTGAATTTAGAGCATGTTACTGAGGGCAATATGATGTCAAGTTTTAAATATCACCAGAGAAGAATGATCTCCCAGCTTCCCTGGGCAGTCTCTCAATGGGCTTGACCCTTGTTACTGTGAAAGGATCAAAAAATGGCTTTCCCAGAATTTAACTGGAATATCAATTATAACTCATGCCCTTTTGTTTTGCACCTTTCAGAGGAGCCTGGCTCCACCTTTCCTGCTATCAGCCTTTCCACGCACCTTATGTGCTCTATCCCCTTTATCATTTTGGTGGCTGTCCTCTGGATTTACTGTACTGTGTCAATACCTTTCATGTATTGGGAACCCCAAACTGGACACCTTTCTCCAGATGAAGTCTCACAAGCACCAATATTAGGGACACAGCCACTTTACTTGAATGACTGTAAATAACTCGGCAATGCAGTTTAGCTTGTAGTTAGCCTTCATTGCTGCATCAGCACACAGTTGACTTAAGTAGCACATTGCTGACCATGCTTAAACATAATCCAGAGCCAATATTTTCAGTCTCAGGGATTGAATTTTAGGCTGCCCCTTTTAGGTTTGTTAGACATGGCTGAGAAAATATCTTCCCAGGTTTCAGCTTGCCCTCTAGTCAGACTTTCAACTTGTGGAGGGGCTGTTGCTTCAAGGGAAGGGTGAAAAGATGTCTATTACTGTGTTTGCTTAGCTGCTGTTTTACCTTTTGTTGTGAATTAAAAAAAAAAAAAAAAGAAAAAAAGATGGGTGTTGAAATGCCTTTGAGATACAGCTGTTTTACAGTTTAAAAGGATGTGGAAGGTTAGATGTTAAAATAACTATGGATTATTAAATATCAAATAAATTGCTTTCTTATCCACCATATGGGTCATGAGGTTTCTCAAAGGGATGGGGAAAAGGAAATATGTTGTCTGTAATATGCACAGGATGCTCATACCAACATGGATGAGCACTGTTATTAATATAGAACAAAACTGTAAATACAGATTACATCACACTTATACATGCCATGTAAGGCTAAGTAATTCAAAAGGATTTTTTCATTGCTCTTAAGTCTTCATGTAGCTTCTGAGTAACATTGAGTTCTTCCACTTCTGTACAGTGAGATAAAAACATTTCTGTCAGATGGGAGTGCTGCTTCTGTTATCTGTGCCTTTGTCACCTTGAGACAAGGCTGCCAAAACACAGCCTGTGTGAAATCACGTATTTGTGAGATCATTTTGAAGCTAAAGCAAGTTATGAATGCCATTTCCTGAATATTACAGGGCAAGTCCTATTGCGAGCACAAAGATATAAATTCAAAAAATATACCGGCTGTTAATTTAAGAGATGCATTTGAACTTCTAACGTCTTTATTATTTAGATCCAGGTAAACTGTCTTTTTCTCTACAAGTTGTGAGTAGATCTAGGCTCAAGTCAGTTAAAACTGGGTTATATCTTAGCAGTGTTTGTATTTAGAATTGCTCAGTCTTGGACTCAATATTCAGTTTTGGTTTTTTAATCCACAAAATCATGTAGTTGTTTTAAACTGTGGAAATAAGATCAAAGACATATTTTATGGCAGACACAGAAAAATTTTTAGCAAGCCTATCTATTTGATGTGAAGATGATCTATTCACTTGCCTTCTAAATTTTTCAAATATGTAATTATTTAAAAAAGCATCTTTCTTTGTAAACCTTTAAACTTTGCTAGATTCTAAATGATAATGAGAGTAATCTAGTCATGTCAGACACACCTCTGGTTTACACACACACATTTACAAAGCTATGGTTTGTAGACATGCAGGTAGACCAAATATTAGTCAATAGTGGAAAGCAGGGTGAAATTCACAACCTGATCTGAAACTCATCGAACTTCTCATTTCAAGTCTTTGAAGCCATCTAGTTCAGAAGCCTTTGGATTGGCCTTAAAGAAGAGGTTATTTCTTAAAAACAAATCTGTTCAGATATATTGGTATGTGAAATGGCATATTTAAGAAATGCATGGTGTGCATCATCTTTCTAATGTGTCCCAACCATCTGAGCTATGATAAACAGCAGAATATTTTCTATAAGATTATTTCCTTTGTTGGAGTATTGTAGTATTACTAGAATCACTTTGGGCTCTCCATGCAGGAAGGTCACTGTTACAGAAGAGTCTCAGGGAACACGCACCTTTCCTGACAGCTCCCAGCAAGCAGCTGCTCAAAGGACAAGAAAAAGAATGGAAAGTAAAGTACTTTGACTCCAACAGGCTGCTCTTCACATTGATATAAATTGTTAAAACTGAAGGTGGCCCTCGAGAATTGGAAGACTATAACGGGGTTTCTGAAAGCTCCCACTGTTTCATTTCCCACAGAAGAAAGAGGAGATATCAATGAATCTCATTAACATCATGACTGGAAATTTTTACTGCATTAGTCTTCACCTGGACTGGTGACTTAATACCTTTTAGAAATACAACCACATTGCAGAAAATTGTAGGTGCTGCAGTAACTAAAAGATAGCTTTCATAAGAAAGCACAAATATGGCCTATTTTAAAAATTTTTTAATCTCAAGACAATGCTTCTTTATTATATAACAATTTTAAACAGAATTACTTACCTTGTAAGTCTTTTGTTCCTCATTTTACTGTGTGATTCCTCTCTTAATGCAAGTACACAGCAATTAAGCATCAGCATTATCCATTCTGCTTATCTGACAACAACACACCTGGTCTAAAATCTGTAAAAGCAGTCACCCACTGTCTCACCTGAGCTGAGTCACAAGAATTCAAACTTGCCTCTTTTTTGCATCAGCAGCAGACGGACTATATTGATGGAAACAAACAGCTGCTGATTTGTCACTGACCCCAGGGACAATACACAGAAATTTGATTTAGTCTCTATAGTCTCCTGACTCTGAAACCTTGTTAAAGGTTTTACACAGATGCATATTACATAATTTCTAGGGTAGGGCATGGGTTTGTAAGATCATTTTTGAGATGTTCCAAGTTTTGGCCAAAGATTAATTATGCTGGGGAGATCTGTTCTTTAACTTCAAATTAGTGATTAGTGTTGTTGTTTATAAACACTCCATGCATGGTGTTCTCTAAAACAACAGAAGGGAAAGTTATGAAAACAGAAGCTGACCAGGATACTATATTGAACATACTATCTATGGTACTCTAGACTTGGTAATACTAGGAATCTTTGAGCCTTCAGTAAAATATGTGCATACTGCGATTGTCTAGTACAAGGTCAGGATTTTGGTGTTTTGTTGTTTCCCACTGCCCCCCTCCACTTTGTTTGGTATTTGCTTGTTTGTGGTTATGTTTGTTTGGTTTGTTTAATTCTATTTTACAGTTGTGATGTTTTAGTGGTAAGCATATGTTCTAATAATAGGCTACCTATTTCCAATAGCATTTTAAAATACAAAACTTCTCTTTTTAGTCCTTTTGCAAGCTGCTTTAAGTATAATTTCAAAGGAAATAAAGAACAGTTTTCTCCTGTTAGAGACTGATACATAGACCAGCACCAGTAATATTTGACCCCTTAATTTACACCTTATTCAGTGTTCTCTGGTTTGATGTTTTTCTAAGGTTTACACACATCCAATAGATCTCACACCACCTAAAATGTAGTGTACCCAGAAAACAAACATACTAGCAAATACAGCCCTTGGAGTGTAGAATCTAGCAGCATTTATTTCAAGTGTCACACAGAGATGTAGTTGGAAACTGCTAATTATTTAATGTGGAAAACTTTGAACACTGCATTTCCTGCTAAATGTGACTGGATAATCTATCTGTGTTTAAAGATATATAGGGCAAAACTCTTCCTATGGGTTGGGGAAGACAGGTGGTTAAATATAATTACGATTATACAGCTTTACAAAAACCAGAATACCTAAAAACTTTGGATTACCATTTATTCAAGAATTAGGGAAAAAAAGTATTGATCAAAGTAATATCACCTGTCTTAGGCATAGTGTCAATGTTTACAAAGAATAAAAATTGATTGAATATTTATTTCCAACTACTCTGATCTTTCATGTGCACTAGTGTAAGGAAAGTTCTGTAAAAGTAGGAATATTACTGGTTTAAAATGGGAAGAGTATGATAATTAGAGACAGCCAGGTTACACAAACAGTATAATGGTTTATCCATGTGTTGGCTGTTTCAAGTATTTGTCTCCACTATTGTTAAACAAAGGTCTACTTCCAACCATGTACAAAGTTCATAGAAATACTTTCATTCAAATTTGGAGTACCTGAACCAAATAATTCATCGAATTATTGACTACCTATTAAATTGCTTTAGAACATGAGGCTTCTGCTCTACTCCTTTCTTAGAATGCTTTTTAAGCTTCCCTCTATTTTGCTATATTGCCTTTCCCTTCTGAATTATTCATGTGTATCACAACTTAGTGGTTCCCGGTGTGCAAGGACCATGATGAACTTTTAAGTAATTTTCTTATCACAAAAATGTAGTTTAGATTTTAGGACAAACATCATACCCATGTTCTGGATAGACATCACTATTCACAGGGAGCACAAACTGCTGTTCATGCTCTCAGTAGAAATCAAGGACCTACAACAATCTCTGCAATGCATCATTTGCTCTAGTCTTTCACTAGAAGAAAAGTTCTGAAAATGTTTCAGAATTGGTGACCTCTTGTTCATAACTATTTTATTGCATTGTATTCCATATAGAAGTAAAACATGCCCAAATCATTTCTGTGGCAATTTGAGGGGGTCTGGCTTTTTGGGTGTGGTAGAGGCCAAAAGCTGGCTCCTGTAAAAAGCTGACAGAAGCTTCCACAGCTGTCCAGTCAGGGCCTATCTCTGATGGCTCCTGAAAGAGTGATGTGCTGTTTTCCACAGCTGGGCCAATTCGGAAGGAAGGTAACTCCTCTGTGACAACATATTTAAGAAGCAAACTTGGGAATACGCAGGTGCGCACCATGTAGTTATAGCAATGTAGTCATGTAGTTTTAGATAGGCAGGGAAACAAGGAGTACAGCATGTAGAAAAAACAACAGATATGAACATCAGCAAAGACACCTAAGAAGAAGGAGGGAGGAGGAGGAGGTTCTTAAATCATTGAAGCTGAAACGTCTCTGCAGCCTGTGGTAAGGAACTGTACCAAATGCAGTATTTTCCTGTACCCCTGGGGTCCATGATGGAGCCGAGATCCACCCCACTACGGAGCAGGAGGGGGTGAACTTCTACAGGAGGGACTTTGATCTGGTGAGGAATTGACGCAGATAACAAAGCTTTTGCTCCTGGGGACTGGACTGAAGGAGTCAATTAAGTTAAAGAAGCCGTGTGTCACCCTTACCCTAAGTTTGGATCAGCCTGACCTGGGAGGAAAAAAAAAGCGGCGGCAGGTCTGGCAGGGCTGCCTGCCAACTTTGCGAACCTGCCACGGTGCCAAAGGAGAGAGAATCTGCAAACTAGGGGTAAGACACGGAAGAAAAATCCCAACTCCCCTTCCAGGTATTTTGGCCAAGAAGAGGAAACATCTGAGGACTGAACTACCTAGGAGGAAAAGGCCCCCGGGTTCCCTTTACCTTCTGGGAGAAGGGGGGAGGGCTGCTGGGGGAAGCAGGAAGAAAAGAGAAAAAGTGGTTAAAAAGATGTTTTTTGCTTGCTCCTTTCACTCTGTAATAAATTCACCTTATCATTTATAAGTTTGGAGCCTGTTTTAGCCTGGCTGTAATTCTCCTCCATCAGGGTTCTTATCTCAGCAACACATTCCTTTTCCCCTGTCCAGCTACAAAAGGGGGAGGGAAAAGCGGCCTTTCGTGGGACCTTGGCCTTTGGCCAGGGCTAAACCATGACAGAGTATACTATGAATACAGAATACCAACAGTTGTAAAAGAGACTTTGTGTAATTGTAGATATTTTGTAGGAACTAAATTGCCAAAGAAATCAGTGGGTAATTTTCCAGATACAACTAGAAAACTGAAATGTATGCTGTGACCCACAGACGGCATTTTGACCGTGCACTGGATTTTAAATAAAAGATTAAAAGTTTAATATTCTTTTGTCTGTGTTCCTGTGAGAGGAGAAGAATAATGTAGAATAAAGGAAGTAGACAGAATTCTTCCTTTAGTCAATATTTGTCAAAAAATGAGGTAATACAATACTAAGCAGACAACAAAATATGGTTTACCCATTTACAAACTAAAATAAATGCTTATTGCTTTAAGCTATAGGTAATATAATTTAAATCTCATTTGTATATAGGAAATTAAATAAGTTCTAAAAAGTGAACAGGATGAAAAGGAAAGTCAGATATTTCCTCATGGGATTTACCTTATTTTTCTGCTCCATTTTGCCCTGTTAGTCCTTTTGATATAACCACAACACAGAACAGTCTGTCTTTCCCATGCCACTGTGAATTTTAACATTTTCATTTCATTTTATTACTAATTTTAACATTTGCTATGAGCTTGATGAGCAGGTACTGGTAGAATGAAAGCACACTGCTAATTGGTAACCAACTGAAAAATACATTAAAAAAAGGGATTTCAGTTTTGTTTTCTTGCTTGTTTTTCCTAAGAACAATGTTTACAAACTTAAAGAAAATTAAAAAAAAAAGTAAAGTGTACCTCCAGTGAATCATCCCAACCAGAGTTATCTTTCAGATGACGAAAATTTTCTGCTGCCGCCAATACATTGGCTCAACTTGTTATTCTGACTTGTACTTTCTGTCATCAGAAATATCAAGATATTAAAGTAATTACTTCAGAGAACAGAGTGAAAAAAGGGAGTGGGGGAACTTCAGATTTTGATGTTGCTGGGCTTTGACTGCATCAACAACAAATAAATTACACTGGCCAGTATTGATCTAAAATCTGAAAAGGCTTGATTTCAATTGCCTCTCACCTCTGGAGAATGGGATGTGAATCCAATCCAGAAAAAAAGGATATAGAGTGATTTTCCTGTGAAACATATTACAGGCCACCTGAATTTGGAGCTATATTCTTTCAGACAAGCCCCGCATGGTAGCAGCTGTCTTTGATACTAGACAGAAAAAGTGATGTTGCAGCTATTCCAAAGAAAAAAGAATTAAATATTTGGGATTTCTCTGTCCCAGTAATGCTCAACAAGTACACACAAGCACAAAAGAATTTCACACCAATATATCCAATTCAAAGTATGTCTACCTTGTTTGACGGCATCAGCTTGATTAGAGAAATCAGAAGTTTCCAATTCCACTTCAGGTGTTTTGGAGGAATACAATTCAATTCAGCTAACATATTCACAGACATTCATGTATGTGTGATAAAGCAAATAAACATGTATTTTATGCCCTCAATTTAAATTGGACAACCTCTAAAATTATGTAAATGATACGTAAACTAATTTAATCTAGATTTTTTAAAAATCTCACATGAATTTAGAAAGAATTCTTTTTTCTTTAATAATACATTTGCAAAGTATTTATATCTTTCAATCAAAAGCAAACAGAAATATCTAAGTGTGCTCATATATTAAAAGTAACTCTATTATGGTTTTATAGGAAAAAACCTAATTTTTTAGAACATCATGGGATATCACATAATGAACTTTACTGAAGAATTGCCATTTCTTATAGGCCCCACTGTTCTGTAAGAACAAATTTAGAAAAATGTGCTGCTTTCTGCTCATCTTTCTGTTGTCAGACTGGCATTATATTAGTGACAATATTACACCTTCTGGCCTTCCAAGGATTATCTACTACTAATTCCCTCTCCTATTTAAGTTCAGCTTTTACTTGTCAACTTATTAAAAATGTACTTAACTTTTTCCTGAAAGAAAGATGGTTTTGTGTACCATATGGTTTCTGCGTATAGTATCTCAGTGGTCTTTGCTTTGTTCGTATATTTTGGTCATTACAATCCAATCTATTTTCCCTTTCCTTAATTTTTCTGCTTATCTGGCAGTCATTAAACAGACTTGAATTTAACCCTATTGGTCCCTTTCTGTATTTCCATAAGAGTGGAATAATTCAAACCTCTACTTTTAAAATTACTTGTTGAAGGAGCAGCTTGTTCTGCCTAACTCCTTTTCCCTTAAACTTGCTTCTCAAATCTCAGTGTTTGCTGATTGCCTGCTCATTTTCAGTTTGTTATTCTGCTCTCTGGGCTCTTTTCTGAAAAGCTGTGAACTCTGTCAATTTTCTGTCATTCTCTTTCTGTTGTCTTCAGCCCTCACAGTAACACAAGCAAAGAAATTTATGTTGGCTGGAACCAGTCCAGAAAAATGTCTCCCTCAAATATTTTCTTGAAGTTTTGTACTGAAATCTTCTCACAGATACATTCTTGGAAACTGCTGTAGATCATATCCCTGCAGTACTCTCTACCCACAGTCAAAACCCTCAACTGCCAGTGGGTTATTCTGCCACACTTTCATTAAAAATACTCACAAAAAGTTTCATCCATCTGGTCTGTATTGGGTCTACAGTCTCTTAGTGATCTAAGTGTGGAGTCAAAATGTGATGTACCAGACAAAGAATATTTCCCTTGTTCCATTGTTTGTCCTTGGATAAACTAATCTTTTATTGTAATATTTATGCAATTTGAATCACAAAGGGTAATTGGTAGGTCTATTTTATACCAACAACATTGTATTTTGTTCTTGTAACGTGACTTCCAGCTCTTTTCCTTTATTCCTGTATTATCTGCATTAGTATATTTCTATGTGTCTTTAATTTTCAGTAGACTGAACAATTACCATCCTTCATGCTCATCTTAACGAATGCATTCTCATACAATTTATCTCTCCTGCATTTTATGTTTACCTTTGGGCTTCCATTCCTCAGACCTCCCTGTCCTTTGACCCGTAAACCTCTTTTCACAAGGTTTGTTTAAACGTTACTTTCATCTTTTTCTTCCCTGCCCCACTGCTCTTGGCACTTAATCTCAGATAGGCAAACTGAAGTCCCCTGAGTGGCATCCTCTATGTAGTTACACACCTGTCACCAGGACACATCCAGTCTGCAGGTGCTTACTGGGACGTTGAAGACCAATATGTTGTTAGGTTACGTATTGGTTTTCACATATTTTCCACAGATCTAGGTTTTTGTGCCTCTTAATGCGGAAGTTCATAATTTTCCCTTACAGGTTATTTCCATTAGTTAACTTTTCTCGGAAAACATCTTAGTTTTCTGCCATGCTGCAATATTTGATTTCTGAGATAAGATAAAATGCAATCACTTGTAGGTTGATCTTAACATATTTCATAGTTGGAATGCTCTCACATTTTTATACACTAGACAACCATTTCAGCCACTTTTACATCATAAGGCTTTTATGACCTTTAAATTTGATTACATTTGTATTTGTTTGACATTCTCACAGTCTTCTGAACTCTGAGTTAATCACAACAATACACTTTATTGGAAGATCCAAAGTCAACTGAGTAGTCATCAGCTCATCAATAAAAAAATAATTAGTGTCACTAGGCTTAGTATTGATTGTTTGAAATGCCAAAATATATGCACATTCTAAAACTGACACATGCAATATGGTCATCATAAATTATGATGAAAATTCCCAGAAAAAGTTGCAAAGTTTTGGTGTTTTTAGCATGATTTATCAAGATGCCAGCAATAACTACCACTCAAAAAATGGCAATTTTTATGAAACATAGACCAAATTCTGAAGTCTTAACTTGGTTTCGAGGAGAGATGCAGAGGTCAGAACCTGGTTCATCAGTATACTTGTGATGTTAGGTACAATATACCTGTGAGACTTGTTCTGTTAACTAAAATTTTAAGAGAAGAACTAGAATGGAGAATTAAATGTTATGTGTGACACTCTGGAGTAGTTATTACTAATGATCACAAAAGACTCACAGATTTCTTAATTCTGCAAATATTCCTATATGTATTTTCAGACTGCTGTGAGGTTTGGTTTTTTTTTTCCCATCTATACTGGGAAATATTTATGAAGACCAAGTATACCAAGAAGTTTGAATGAGTAAATTCAAACATGCATTTGATTTAAGTTAAATTCTCTGCCTGTAAAAAAACTGTATTTTTCTCTACATGGGTATTTACCTTGAGACAACTTTGAAAATTCAGATATCAGAGAGAGTTTGTGACAAGTTACAGGGTACTTTTATCCCAACCCCACTGCTGGTAGAGTGAGCAGTAGACCCTGCTGTGTCTTTCAGCTACATGCAGTGCAGTGATTGACACCACAAAAAACCATCTGCCTGAATTAAACAGAAGAACCAGAGCAAGATCTTAAAGAGGGACCTCTAATTTCAGAAAAGTCTTCTGCTCTCATCCAGCATAATAGTCTTGTTGCAGATCTTGTTGGGATATGGTAAAATAGACTCCTTTGTAAGTATCAACTTATCTCTGTGCTGCTACAAGGAGTACTAAGCTGAAATTGAATTAATGAAATGAAATCTACTGTTATTTTCTCCAGTTTTCAACCCTTTTTCAATGTCATCTGCTTTCATCACTTTTTTTTTCCTCTTTAGAACTCTTTTTGGTTTTCAGTTTAAAATAACAAGGATCAACTTCATTAAAATTGTAAACAGCACACTTCTTGTCAGTCTTCATGAGTACATCAATTATTGAAGCTTCTCTGTGGTGGTACAGCTTCCCAGTTTACTCTTATTTCTTACTAAAATCCAGTAGGCAAGTGCAAATCATGCTTCTCTTTAACCTTCATTCTCTTCTCTCTTTCATAGGTGTGCAATGACATGTTGACATAAGATATACCTAATACACATAAATCCTCTCTTGTAGTTAGCTATTGCTATCACATTTTCTGATTCAATCTAATTGACATTCAAAAGAGCAGTCTAAAAAGATATGCTAAACACTGCATGAATCAGCTTTTAAAAGTGTTCACTGTACCCAAAACAATAACTGCTATGTATCATGCTGGGGCCTGAAAATGACAAATACTTTGTTATCTTTCTTTTTGTAGGCTCAGAATAATTAGCAGTTGATTAGATTTAGAAAGGATTCAAAGATTTCTTCTACATACAGATAAGAAAACATTATTAAAGGGGTAGAGCAGAATTCTAAATGCTCTCTACAAACCATAGGTTTTACCTTGAACTTTGCATAAAGGTGGTCCTGCATTAAGAAGAACCCAAGAAGGTAAGAGAGCAAAATTAAAAAAAAATGTTTTAGCCAATCTTTTATGTACTGTTACAAACTCATACTTCAGAAAACCTACCCAACAAAGAAAATACATTGTATATCTGTTCAATATTTAAGGAAATTCATATTGTCATGTGGGTAGGTATTTTACAATATAAAATATTAGATTGGAGACAATATAATAGTACTCTTTGGTTGTGCAGATTCACTAGGAATCCACTTTTATTAGCAAGCAATCACAATGACTATGGTTGACTTCTGTACTTATTTCAAAAGCCCTACAGCAGCAATTCGGAAGAAGGGATCTTTGCTACTAATCTTCAACACTGAAAGTAACATTTCTCTTCCATGAAGAGCAGTTTGAAGAAGCAACAGTGACATACACTTGCTCTGAGGGACAAATTTTAAAAATAGATAGTCATTATAAAAATATATATTTTTGGAAGGAGTGTTCTTGTATTGATTAACATTTTAGGACATATAAAAATAATTAAGTCAATGGAACTATTTGTTGCATTGAGGATAAAATTCAAACATTGAATCTAGTCAAAACAATGTGACAATCCTAAGCAGAAGTGGACTTTGAATCTGAAAGTTATAGGCAACAGGGGGATGTTAAATGAACAGTTCTTCACTACAGCAAAATTTTGTTTGTTTCCATATAAATCCTACCAGAAATTATACTAGAGAATATATAACTGAATTTGAAACTGTCTTTTCTTTTCTTACTACATAATGAACATCACCAGAGAAAAATACAATGTAAGTACAGATTCCTTTTTGTAAATTCAGCAAAAATGTCTACACTCTCAATATTTCAACAAGACATTTTTAAAATCTTATTGTATGTGTAATCAATCTTAGAGAAGGCAATAATTCTGCGGGATGAACAAACCATAATACCAATCTAATTTTAACTAAAACTTCAAACGGGTGAAATAGCAAATCAGAGACTATGGCTAGCTATTGCTTTTCAAAAGTACAATCCACTTTTCCCAAGCTTGAGAACAAATGTGAAATATAAGCCACAAAAATAATGATCACAACGTTTTGCTGTTAAGTCTGTCAACACAAAGCTAAATAGTAAGAAGAAAAGAACACTTCATTAATCCTTCATACAAAATTATATCCGATAGAAAGTTATATGTATCCTCTGTAATATGCATTTGTTTTGTTTTGACTAAAATTAAGTAGTCTAAACATCTGGGCAGAGTTTATGGCTTCAGATATTCAGGAATCTATGAAAAAAATCTTCAGATGAATAGTAAGAAAAGAAGGCCAATGTCTACACTAAAAATGGAATTGAGGGAAAAGAAGGATTTCAGGTGTTGGTCTCTGCAAATTCCTCCTATTTTTAGTACAACAAACTTAATAAAAGCTCCAGCATCAAAGTCCAGGCCTACCTTGCTAAGGCATTCTTATAAAAAACCCTAACCACACTCTTAATGAGTTTTTCTTCTTGACACTTGTCCTTTCCTGATGACTTGTGTTGTCTCTCTTCCCTCTGGATAGGTCTAACAGAATGAGGGAGGCCACCCCCCCACCAAGACCCCAAGAGGAGAGGGTATGCTAACTCTTATCTCAGGGACAGACTTTGGCTCAAACTTGAATCTGTCACTGCATTCAAGGAAAGAAATAAGACAAAGTTTCTCCAATATTCTGTTTCAAACAGTACTGTACATTCCTTAGGTTCTGTTTCTTCTTGTCCTTTTTTTTCTGTGTGTTTTTGCCTGTTTTACAGTCAGTTTGTTTCTGTTATATTTAAGCAAAATGAAGTTCATTCTATTGATTAAAATAATGACCCTTTATAGAGTCCTTTTTTCCAATGTGAGTACTTAATAACTGTGCTGAGTTTACTTGAATTCAATGGGTCTAATCAAACAAATTAGAATGGAGCATGACTGAACTATACTGCAATCCCAGCAATCACAGTTTTAAAAATCTGGAGGTTTTACTTGTGAAAACCCCTGCAGATAGGACAGCTTTATTTAGCACTGGGTATGAATAACATCTTGATAATGCCTATGATATAAGGGAGTTTAAGACCTCTCTGATGGGGTAGCTGCACACAGTGACAGTTCACTTTCCCATTCCCATCCCCACCTATGGCACAGACTCACCTGCTGTTGCTCATCTGAGTTTGCCAAACCAGGGCGGCCCATCAGCCCAGCAAAAAGAGAAAGTGCACTTCTGCCAGGTTACTGAGCAGACTAAGAGCACTGGGAGGATGGAGGAACACCAGAACTCATCCAAGGGAGGGGGCAAGACAAGTGGAAAAGGGGGCAAGGAATAACTGAGTCTGGATGAAAGAGAGGAAAAACAGAGCAAGCAGATAGTTTGGGAACCACACTTTTCATAATATCTATGCAGTGACATTGGTTCAGCTCCATCATCTTTCTGCCATCTTTCATCCATCATAATATGACCTCCTGACTACTTTCTATTTAAAATTCTACTTCTGATCAGGAACCCACTGGGAACAAGGACACAAGTAAGGGGTTGATCCTGTGATGATGACCTGCAGACTGTGGTTTAACATTAACCATACCATTTTTAACAGCTCAAACACGATTCATCTTCTTTAGCCATTCATTCTAGTTCCCCCTTGGAGATTTGTCTCCCCTCAGTTATGCTGATTTAGCTCTTCACATGGATAACCTCTAAACTGGACTTGTGAAATGAAGAAATGAAAAAAAAAAAGAAAGTCTAGTTCTTAAATATAAACATGCCATTTCATCAGTCTGATTTATAGTCAGGGAAAAAAAACCTGCAGAACTGGCATAAATAAATGTCAGGACTCAAAGGGAGACAGGAATACATGGCCACTTGTGGGGAGTGAGGGAGACATCTTACACGTGATATGCTCCTGACAGAATAGGAGCATGAGGAAACTACAGACTTAATTCAGGCATTAGTTTAGTCTTGTGAATGGTGCAGACAGGCAGCAGATTAGACTGCTTAGGGAGGCTGTGAAGCCTTCTTGGGTGAAGGTTTCTAAGAACAGATTAGACATGAGCCTGTCAGGATGTGCACAGTTTATCTGAGCTAGTGAGTTTGGGTACTATAGCTTTGTTTTCCACCATTTGGTGGATTGTTCTGAAATATTGTCAATGTTTGGTTATATCTATATTCCAAGTATATCTTGAAAAAATAAAATTAATGAAAAAAATTAACTTTTTTAATGTAGTGTTGTTTGAAGTAGCAAAAATGTGCTAGAATGTTGCATCTTTTTATAGATCCTGCATCTCCATGAAGACTCCTTTTATCAAAGGGATAATAAACCGTAAAGCAAGAACTATTTAATCTTAAAGCAAAAGAATCTAAACCATTTTGAACTTGAATATCCACATTTATATGTACTTGACTTATGTCAGTGTCAGTAGAGCTGAATTGTAGAAACTCACTGTAATTAAGCAGGTCAAACAGCAGCTGTCAGACAGCAGCTTTACAGAGTTGACTGCACTGCAGTTGTTAGGTGTGATACTGGCTGCTCTTTTCAGGTGGCTTGGAGCTGAATTACAGGCTCGAAGGGCAGATAGGTAGTTCTTGAAAAGTCAGGGACTCACAGATATCCGTGTTTGAAATACTCAGAATGAACACAACAGGATAGGACAGGCAGCCATTTCAGTGTTTCACCTAGAGAAGTTTGAGCTAATTTGGATGTGTGCTGCACTTTTCACAGCTCTCATATAGGAGTTTATTAAGCTAAGAAAAATGCTTTGTTAGAAAATATATCCTTTTCCAGTTAGATTTTTTTCCCCTGGATACCAAATCTTTACTTAATCAAATATTTATTTTTTAAACTGGACTTATTTAGACATGTGGAAATAGAATGATGGTACATCAGGGAATATTCAGATTGGACATGAGGAAAGGGTTTTTCACTGAGGCGCTGCTCAGCCACTGGAACAGGCTCCCCAGGGAAGTTATGGCACAAGCTTGTCAGAGTTGGATCCCTTCCAACTTGAGATACTCTGTGACTCTATTTTGCAAGTAAAACTGGTCGTGGTGCTGCTTTGAACTCTTAAAACACAGTTTCAGGAATGCTAGGTGTTTAGGAGTCGTATATGAATGTTGAATCACCCAACTATTAAGTTTGAACTTTGTTCATAAAAATAATGGAGGTAATTTCATATCCTTTTAGATATTAAGAGCATAACCACAAAAATAAGTTGCATATTATTGACAAACTAGGTGATGAAAAGAAACACACTCTCCAGATTTTCAAATGGCAAACTTCCTCATGCTCTATTTTTCGTATTGCTTATATCTTACCTAAAATTACAGACTTTCACTTGCACTATCATATTCTTTTTTACTGAAACAGTTTGTACTGTTACAGACTGAAGGAATGAGAGCCAAAAGTAAACAGATTCATAAAAACAAGAAGCCTGAATACTACTCTTCAGGCATTAGGTGCCAAGCAGAGGAAAATAATAAGAAGTAATAGGGAAGGAAGGAAGGAAGGAAGGAAGGAAGGAAGGAAGGAAGGAAGGA